>BSBM01000696.1:4962500-5050000 GCA_027924585.1 Larix kaempferi | reverse complement strand
ACCGAGCAGTATGTACAGCATGTCCATGTAGCACGATGGCAGGATGAACAATACAGACAGTGTAGGGACACCTTTCCCAATGGAACAATATTGTCGGTTGTGGACTTTGTTGAAAACTACACCCTACAGCCACATAATGAGATTCAAAGTCAATACTACCATTCAGACCAAGTTAGCATAATGGTCCATATCATGTATAGGCATGCGCCAGAGAGCTGCAATGACATGAGGATAATATTGAAAGAGACCAACTTCTACATCAGTGACGACAGGTGCCACGACCTGCATTATGTGCAGCATTGCTTCAGAATTTTCTATGATCAGTTGAAGGAGAGATGTATATAGATGGATCAGCATTGGATATGGTCAGGTGGTTGTGCAGGCCGGGTAAAAAATGCACATGTATTCCAGTGGTTGAGTATTTTGCACAAGACTTATGATGTGCTGCATATATGGAACTATTTTGAGACCGGGCATGGAAAGGGAGAGAATGATGGGGATAGAGCATGTCTCAAAACTTCCCTACGAAGGGAGGAGATGAGGTGCATGTCAAACCCTCATATTCTGGATGCAAAATCCATAGTTCGATGGTGCCCCACAAAAATGTCAGATCGAACCAGGAAGCAACACAGATCAATAGGTAGAGGACATGTTGTTAGAAATTTCTGGCATGTGGTTGATATAGATCGATCATGTTCTTATAGTTGTAGTACTGTGCAAGGCACTCGTGGATTTCATTCGGTTCAAAGCTCAAACAACCCTTTATTTGAAATATGGACGCGGAAATTTGCTTTCTTTTGTGGGCCTTGCAGCAGTTGTGAGTGGGATGAGTGTGAATCAATGGATTGGGTTGATGAATGGGATCATGTATCACTTGCAGTGGATCCACGTGTAGTTGTTGAAACAATCCAGTTAGAGGAAGGCCAATCCTTTATTTCGAATGAATATGATCATATATCTGATCTTGTACAGCTAGGTAAACATTTTTGCATGCATATCCCAGTTCCCTCCTTGTTTTTGTAATTATCCAAGTTATCAAACCACTACTTGTTGGAATATGACCGTAAAATGCATTTTTGCAGGACACATCTATGCAATTGTCGCCTCAACAGACAGTTCAATTGGGACGAATTATTATTTGGCACGATGCATCCAAGGGAAGAAAACCCTCCTCGCATCATTAACCAATAGTGAAGGCATTACCTTTCCGACTAGCTCGATGGTTGTTCAAGGGGGATATCTTACAGTAGATGGAAATGGACCAAAGAGCAATGACTACACATACATGGATTATAGACTAGGTTCACGGGTGTATCACTTTATGCACTTGATCGTTGGTACAAACATCCAACTGCAAACAATGTCAATGAAGACATCAAACAAGGTACACTACTTACTACCTCATGCAGAGCACGAGAGGTTGTTCAAGACTATAAAAAACCAAGAGGATCCATAAGGCCTAATTGATTGAGGTACATAGTATAGCCATGTGATTGTTTATTCATGTATGATTAATGTTATTCATGTTAGATAGTTTATTTTATATCGTTATCTTATATCGTTTATTTGATGTTTGAGTTATGATTTATGTCCATGTGATTATTTATTCATGCATGATTAATGTTATTCATGTTAGATAGTTTATTTGATATCGTTATCTTATATCATTTATTTGATGTTTGAGTTATGATCTATAGCCACGTGATTGTTTATTCATGCATGGTTAACCCTAGAAGCACTAATATAACCCTACAAACCTAATCTAGCCCTAGAAATCCTAGAAAGCTAAACTAACCTTAGAAACACTAATTTAACACTAGAAAACTAAGCTAGAATACTATAAACCTAATCTAGTCCTAGAAACCTAAACTAGCCCTAGAAACACTAATCTAACCCTAGGAAACTGATCTAGAATCCTAGAAACCTAATCTAGCCCTAGAATCCATGAACCACCACACATACCCTCAATAGGGGGTATTTGGACTCCAAGTGGGATAGGATCACTATTAAAAGGGTTTGTCACGTCACACAAGTACACCACTAGAGAACTCAACTTATAGAATCCAATTCTACATGTCCATCTTGGTATTTCAATCCTCAAACCCTAGGTCTTATACTCTAGCATCAAACCCTAATATGCATTTGGTTAGTGATAAGAATGAGATGCTTTATGTTGGGATTGAACTATTTCAAAATTTAGGCCTCTAACACCTCTGCAACTTCTTCCACTACCCTGATCTCATATTTCAATGACTTGTGATTATGAGATACAAAGGTTGCAGTCATCTCCAAGACCTTAAATTTGCCTTGCAAATAAATATAAGTATTTCTTTTTCTCGGAATGTTGGGGTGCATGCAAGAGCACATGAACATGTTAATATCACACACAAAAAATCTCAACTCTACGCTCCGTCGATGGATATCACACACATATAATGTAAATCAATCCTTGGCTTTGCAAGAAATGTGGTCCATCTAGCTTTACAAGGAGATATAACATGAATGAATCACTAAAACAAGTCCTCCAATGCAATACATATTCTTCTCTTCTTCTTATTTCAAAAATGCACCTAGGGTTCCATAAAAAAATCATAATCATAAACCTCGAAGTCCAAGAAATGGTGCCAATGTGCCATCTCTGGAACCAGGGTTTTGCTCAGTGAGGGCCATTCCAAATTCACTCAAGGGGGTCATTTCTCGTCCAACGGCTCTCGGGCGTGCATGGACACCATGGACACATCCATAATGGCCATACACACGTTTGGGAGCTGACGGAACCCAAGTCTGCTCACCAGTTTGGGTTCCGTGCCCCCAGAGCAACTCATCAAAGTGTCCCTGAATGGCCCCAAGTGCCGGACCAGGATGCCCGTAGCACCCAAACTGTGGCTCCGGTCATAAATCTGTTGATTCCAGTGGATCCAGGATGCTGGGTTTCAGCTAGGGGACCCCCCACAGCCTACCTCCAACCCCCGGAAATGGTGCTAATGTTCCATCTCCAGAGCTAGGCTTTTGCTCAGTGAAGGCCTTTCGAATATTGCTCAAGGCGGTCATTTCTCGTCTGAGGGATCCTGAACGTGCGTGGCCACCATGGACACATCCAAAATGGCAATACGCACCTGTGGGAGCCGACAAAATTCAAGTCCGCTCGCTGGTTTGGGTTCTGTGGCCCGGGAGAAAATCCTCAAAGTGTTTCTGAATGGCACCGGGGTGCCTAATGAAAATGCCCATAGCACCCAAACCATGGCTCTAATCATGAATCTGTTGATTCTGATGGATCTCGGACATCGGGTTTCAGCTAAGGGTCACCCCACAGCGTGCCTCAAAGTCCTGAAAATGGTGCCAATGTGCCATCTCTTGAGCTAGGGTTTTGCTCAGTGAAGGCCTTTCGAATATTGCTCAAGGGGGTCATTTCTCGTCCGAGGGCTCCCGGAAGTGCATGGCCACCATGGACACATACACAATTGCCATACACATGTGTGGGAGCTGATGGAACCCAAGTCTGCTTGGCGGTTTGGGTTCCGTGCCCCTGAAGCAACTCCTCAAAGTGTCCTTGAATGGCCTCGGGGTGTCGGACCAAGATGCCCGCAACACCCAAACCGTGGCTCGGATTGTGAATATGTTGATTCTGGTGGAATCGGGATGCTGGGTTTCAGCTAGGGGACCCCCACAGCGTGCCTCCAACCCTCGGAAATGGTGCTATTGTGCCATCTCCGGAGCTAGGGTTTTGCTTAGTAAAGGCCATGCCAATCTTGCTCAAGGGGGGCATTTCTCATCCGAAGGATCCTGGGCATCCATGGACACCGTGGACACATCCAAAACAGACATACGCATGTGTGGGAGTTAACGAAACCCAATTCCGCTCACCGGTTTGGCTTCCGTGCCCCTGGAGCAAATCCTCAAAGTGTCCCTAAATGGCCCCGGGGTGATAGACCAAGATGCCTGCAACACCCAAATCGTGGCTCGGATCGCAAATCCGTCTATTCCAGTGGATCTGGGATGTCAGGTTTTAGCTAGGGGTCCCCCCACAACGTGCCACCAACCCACATAACCGGTGCTATTGTGACATCTTTGAAGCTAGCATTTTGCTCAGTGAAGGCCATGCCAATCTTGCTCAAGGGGGCCATTTCTCGTCCGAAGGCTCTCGGGCATCTGTGGCCACCGAGGACATGTCCAAAATGGCCATACGCACGTGTGGGAGCTAAGAGAACCCAATTCCGCTAGCCGGTTTGGGTTCCGTGCCCCCGGAGAAACTCCTCAAAGTGTTCCTGAATGGCCCCGGGTGCTGGACCAAGATGCCCACAACACCCAAACCATGGCTCCGGTCATGAATTCGTCGATTCAGGTAGATCCGGGATGTTGGGTTTCAGCTAGGGGACCCCCCACTGCATACTGAAAACCCTCAGAAACGGTGTTATTGTGCCATCTCTGGATCTAGGGTTTTGCTAAGTGAAGGCCATGCCAATCATGCTCAAGGGGGCCATTTCTCGCCTGAAGGCTCCCGGGTGTCTGTGGCCACCATGGACATGTCCACAATGGCCATACGCACATGTGGGAGCTGACAGAACCCAAGTCCGCTCGCCGGTTTGGTTTTCGTGCCCCCGGAGCACCTCCTCAAAATGTCCCTGAATGGCCTCGGGGTACCGGACCAAGATGTTCATAGCACCCAAACCCTGGCCTTGGTCGCAAATCCGTCGATTCCAGTGGATCCGGGGTGCCATTTTTCAGCTAGGGTCCCCCCACAACGTGCCGCCAACCCTCGAAAATGGTGCTATTGTGCCATCCACGGAGCTAGGGTTTTGCTTAGTGAACCCTAGCTCCTTCATTGAGCAAAACCCTGGCTCTGGAGATGGCACATTGGCACCATTTTTGTGGGTTGGAGGCATGGTGTGGGGGTCCCCTACTTGAAACCCAGCATCCCGGATCCACCGGAATTGACGAATTCGCGATCCGAGCCACGGTTTGGGTGCTGTAGGAATCTTGGTCCGACACTCCGGGGCCATTTAGGGACACTTTGAGGATTTGCTATGGGGGCACAGAACCTAAACCGGCAAGCGGAACGGGGTTTTTTCATCTCCCACGCCTATGTATGGACATTTCAGACGTGTCCACGGATGCCCGGTAGCCTTCGGACGAGAAATGCCCCCCTTGAGCAAGATTGGCATGGCCTTCACTGAGCAAAAACCTAGCTCCGAAGATGGAACAATAACACTGTTTCCGGGGGTTGGCAGCATGCATTGGGGGGTCCCCTAGCTGAAACCCAACATCTCGGATCCACTGGAATCGACAGATGCACGCCCGGATCCATGGTTTGGGTGCTGTGGGAATCTTGTTCTGGCCACCCGGGGCCATTTAGGGACACTTTGAGGAGTTGCTCCGGGGGCACGAAACCCAAACCGGCGAGCGAACTTGGGTTCTGTCAGCTCCCACACGTGCGTATGGACATTGTGGATGTGTCCATGATGGGCACAGATGCCTGGGAGCCTTTGAACGAGAAATGGCCCCCTTGAGCAAGATTGGCATGGCCTTCACTAAGCAAAACCCTAGATCCGGAGATGGCACAATAGAACCATTTTCGGGGGTTGGCAACACGTTGTGGGGGGACCCCTAGCTAAAACCCGGCGTCCCGGATCCATCGGAATTGACGGATTCATGACCGGAGCCACAGTTTAGGTGCTGTGGGCATCTTGGTCCGTCACCCTAGGGCCATTTAGGGACACTTTGAGGAATTGCTTAGGGGGCACGAAACCCAAACCGACGAGCAGACTTGGGTTCTGTCAGCTCCCACACATGCATATGGCCATTGTGGACGTATCCACGGTGGCCACAGATGCCTGGGAGACTTTGGATGATAAATGGCCCCCTTGAGCAAGATTGGCATTGCCTTCACTGAGAAAAACCCTAGCTTCGGAGATGGCACAATAGCACCATTTATGGGAATTGGTGGCACGCTGTGGGGGGTCCCCTAGCTGAAACCTGGCGCCCCAAATCCACCAGAATTTCTGGATTCGCGATCCGAGCCACGGTTTGGGTGCTACGGGCATCTTGGTCTGGCACCCCAGGGCCATTCGGGGACACTTTGAGGATTTTCTCTAGGGGCACAGAACCCAAACCAACGAGCGGACTTGGGTTCCGTCAGCTCCCACACGTGCGTATGGCCATTGTGGACATGTCCACGGTGGTCACGGACGCCCAGGAGCCTTCGGACGAGAAATGGACCCCTTGAGCAAGATTGGAATGGCCTTCATTGAGAAAAACCCTAGATCCAGAGATGGCACAATAGCACCGTTTTCGGGGGTTGGCGGCACGCTGTGGGGTGTCAGGATAGTGATAGGGGTGCCCCTCTCCTCAGGTCCCATGGCCCAGGTGTCATCTTGTAGGTCCATTTTGGAAACTAGGGTTTTGCTTAGTAAGGGAGTGTGCAATTTTTGCACATTGGGATCAAATTTGAAAAATCGTCAACCGGGCACTTATGGATAGTGTTCCTAGATGGAACCTTCCTAGACACAATTTCCGGACTCCCCGAAACCCATTTTTGTTGCATGGTTGGAATTCTATGCCCCTGGTAGGTATCTAGCAGGTGTCCCTGAAGGCCTTTTGGATGTGAGACGGAACGAGCCATAGAATGAAGACCGTGGCTCGGATCGACAGACCGTCGAATCCGTTGGATTTAGGACATTGGGATAGTGCTAGGGGTGCCCCTCTCCTCCGATCCCATGGCCCAGGTGTCATTTTGTAGGTCCATTTTGGAAACTAGGGTTTTGCTCACTGAGGGAGTGTGCAATTTTTTCACATTGGGGTCAAATTTGCAAAATCGTCGATCGGGCACTTATGGCTAGCGTTCCCAAATGGAACCTTCCTATACATAATTGCAGGACTCCCCAGAACCCAGTTTTGTTGCATGATTGTAATTCTATGCTCCTGGTAGGTATCCAACAGTTGTCCCTGAAGACCTTTTGGATGCAAGATGGAACGAACCATAGAATGACAACCGTGGCTCTGATTGACAAACCGTCGACTCCATTGGATTTAGGATGTCGGGATAGTGCTAGGGATGCCCTTCTCCTCCTGTCCCATGGCCCAAGTGTTATCTTGTAGGTCCATTTTGGAAACTAGGGTTTTGCTCAGTAAGGAAGTGTGCAATTTTTGCACATTGGGGTCAAATTTTCAAAATCGTCGACTGGGCACTTATGGCTAGTGTTCCCAAATGGAAACTTCCTAGACATAATTGAAAGACTCCCTGGAACATGGTTTTGTTGCACAGTTGGAATTCTATGCCCCCGATAGGTATCCAACAGTTGTCCTTGAAGGCCTTTTGGATGCGAGACAGAACAAGCCATAAAATGACGACCGTGGCTCGAATCGACAAACCGTCGGATCTGTTGGATTTAGGACATTGGGATAGTGTTAGGGGTGCCCCTCCCCTCAGGTCCCATGGCCCAGGTGTCATCTTGTAGGTCCATTTTGGAAACTAGGGTTTTGCTCAGTAAGGGAGTGTGCAATTTTTACACATTGGGGTCAAATTTGCAAAATCGTCGACCAGGAACTTATGGCTAGCGTACCCAGCTAGAACATTCCTAGACACACTTGCAAGACTCCTCAGAACCCATTTTTCTTGCATGGTTTGAATTCTATGCCCTCGGTAGGTATTCAACAGGTGTCCCTGAAGGCCTTTTGGATGCAAGACGGAACGAGCCATAGAATGATGATCATCGATCGGATCGACAAACCGTCGACTCCGTTGGATTCAGGACATAGAGATAGTGCTAGGGGTGCCCATCTCCTCCGGTCCCATGGCCCAGGTGTCATCTTGTAGGTCCATTTTGGAAACTAGGGTTTTGCTCAGTAAGGGAGTGTGCAATATTTGCACATTGGGGTCAAATTTGCAAAATCATTGACCGGGCACTTATGGCTAGATGTTGATGAGGAACCTAGAGATGACAATGATGATGAAAATGATGATGATTGTGGTGATGATGGTGATGATGATGAAGATGTTGATGAGGATGGTGATGGTGATGAAGAAGATGATGATGATGATGATGAAGATGATGATGATGGAGATGTTGATGAGGAACCTAGAGATGAGATGACAATGATGATGAAGGGTTTTGCTCAGTAAATTTATCAAGCTTTTGCGTTTCATGATAGTGGCACCATTTTGGAGAGGGTGAAGAGGTAGTGTTGCTTGTAGGGAGATTGGCACATATTGGAGGAAGTATCTAAAGGGTACATAGGGTTTAGTGCTAGGGTTTGGGTGAGGGTAAGGGTTAGAGTTAGAGTTATAAAAGGAAATTGAATTAGGTCATTTCTCTAATGTACATTTTATATTAATGGTATGGCTTGGTCTAAGGTGGTGCTCTCAAATAGCTATTTCATTATGAAATATTTAACAAGACATGAATTAAATTTAAGATATGTGTTTCTTTAGAATCCTAAATTTAGTCAGAGATTAGTAAAAACCTCTATGTATTGTTGTATACTTTGTCTATAATCCTATCAAAATTGGAACCACCTATTTATTAAGTTTGATTCATAACCTAGAGGATAAAAATTGTCTTTTCAAATCCTAACACAATGCATCCCATGTAATGTGTCATGGTGAAGATCACTAGTGGATTATTCCTCATTGAATTTGTTGTAGATATTTGTAGTGTGGGACTGGCATAGGCTTGGATAAGTCCCTCTAAGTGGTTATCTATAGGAATCAAGCATCAATCTTCAACCATAAATGAGCATGTTTTGAAATAAATTGTTAGGATACATATCTAAGAGTCTAGAATATCTCTACGCATTTGTCCACCAAATTTGCTCAAGGAGATTCTAGTATCTAGTTAGAATATATTAGTGGAAACCCTAGGTTGATGACACTATGCTTTGATAAGGGTAAAAACCCAAAATCTAGCTAGATTTGGGTGACCATTGAGCATGGGGAACCAAATCTATGAATATGTGTATTGTTAAATATAATTTTGTTGGGTGAAGCCAATAACCAACATAATCAACATAATATAAGAGTTTTTTGGGTTGGGGATATACCTCAAGGTACCCAAAGCATGAAAAAAGTTTGGGTGGGCACAAAACCAAGAGAACAAAAAATGTTGAAGAGGACATGTGGGGTGGGAGGTCGACCTCCAAAAACTCAAGAATTAAAATGAGTGAGGTAGGTGTAAATCAACTTCTCTCATACCAAATGAGAGAAGTGGTAGGTAGGTCTCTAGGTCTCTAAAGCAACTTCTCTCATACCAAATGAGGTAGGTCTAAAGAAACTTCTTTTGTGGAGTGGTGTTGCATTTTGAAGTTCCCTTGGTCATTGTGTTCTAGTTGCATTGTTGGTTTTGGCTATTTGTTCCCAATGTTAGGGGTTTTTCTTGTTTTTGTTTAACTTGTGTGTAGAGCTCTAGGCATCAATGGTTGTTGGGTGTATCCCTAGTAGTTCTATTCACATTTCCTTCCAAATTGCTTGGCCACAATAAATGCAATATGTTATCCTTCGGTGGTTGTGCTTTGGTCACCTTGGTGGTTTTCACTAAGTGATCCCCGTGTTTGAAGTTCTTCCTCTATTTTAAGAGGATTAGGCATCAATTGTTGGTGGTTGCATCCTCACTAATTTTTTTCTCATTGCCTTTCGATTTTGGTTCTTTACATTGTGGGGTCACTTGTGTTTTTGAGGACTACATTGGTTGTTTTGGAGGACTTGTTCCATGGCCATTGTGTTGTTTTTGTTGTCGATTGTTGTTCACATTGTGATCTTGCCTCTAAATCAATGCATGGAAGGGCCCCCGTGTGCTTTTTCTGATAACTTTGTGGTTCATGTTGCTTGTGTTGTGGGTGGTTGTGAAACATGCAAGGGAGTCAATATAGAGTGTTTAGTGCTTCTTTTTTATCTCAAGGTTCCTTGTTATGTAAGGATTAATAAACCAATTTATACTATAATTTATCTAAAGTGAATTTCTTTAGAATTATTGGACACCAAAATGACCATTAAATGAAGGCATGCAAGGATCACAAGATCAAAGCATGCATCACTCATCCACAACATTCCCATGGATTGTTGAGATCCATAATTTAGTATTTACATGGTTTTCTATGTGTTTAACTCCAACACCCCAAAATTTATATGTTTTCCTCTTAAGATAAGTTGTTGTGAACATTGTGTTGTGGGTAGTTATAGAGTGAAAAACACTAGAGTGCATTGATTACACATCCAAAATTACATCTTGTTTGAAATATTGTCCTTAATAATTGTTTTCGTTGCAATAAAAACCCTAAATAATTGTTGTTCTATATAAATCATTATACGCATATATAGAACAAAACTTGAACAAAACTATATATAAATCCATGAGATAAAACCATAGTGGAACAAAACTCGAACAAATATATAAATTTTCAGGAAAAAGGTGGAACATGGTTCCCAATGTACATACGATGGCAACTCCTGCCCTATACAAAATCCGACAACTCGTGTCGTAGATCCAAAATACATGGAAACTAGTTCCCTATACAGAATCCGACAACTCGTGTCGTAGATCCAAAATACATGGCAACCCGTGCCGTAGATACAAAGTACACGGAAACTGGTGCCCAAAGGTGCTACATCGTGGCTAATGTAGATAACATGGCATGTCAAGCATTGTGACCACCCCGGTCACTCCCTGGTGCATCTCCAAAATCAATCTTTCTCTTCTTGGAGCTACTGCTACTTCAGGTCTTCTTTCGTCTAGGAGAAGACCATCTCTCCATGCTATGAAACAAATGATATAAGGTACCATTAGTTTCAAGCATTTGTAACATTTACCACATTTATAAAATGAATGTACAATTCAAATCTTAAATAACTCACCATTGGTGTGAGTGGGAGACGAGAAGCAGGTGTCCTGGATCTGCTGAGCCTCTTAGAAATTCCACCCTACAACATTTACGACAATCATTTCATTGAAAAATAATAATTGCTTAAATTAATTTTGGTTAATGCATCAAATTTTTTTCATAAATTAACTTGATTCTCACCGTGAACAACCCAAAAAATGGAGCAGGCGAAGCTTCTGGGCTAGTAGGTGGAGCAGTTGGCTGGACAACTTGCTCCGATGCAGTCATTGGGGGGGGCACAGATGTAGATGCAGCAACTATGGGTTCAACCACAGTAGAGACATGGGAAGATAATTGAATAGTGATTGCCACAATAGTGGCAGGAAGTGGATATGATATGGTGGAAGAGGACATGGTGATATGGGGTGGAGGAGGATGTCGGGGACGGTGAACCCCTATCGGTTGTACGACAAGGGGTATCGACCCAAAAGGGCTAGGGGGGATGTTGAGGTGTGGTGAATGGAGGGGAATGGTATTGGATGGAGGGAGGAGGATGGATAGAAGGGAGGTTGTGGATGAAGAAGGGAAGATGGATGGAAGGGGGGGCATGGACGAATGGGGGAATATGGATAGACAGGGGGGCGTGGATGAATGGGGGAGGATGTATAGATGGGGGGCGTGGATGAATGCGGGAGGATGGACAGAGGGGGGAGTATGGATGGAGAGGGGAGGGTGGATGGAAGGGAGGGGTGGACGGAGGGAGGGGTCTGGATGGAAGCGAGGCAGGCGACTCATGGGAGAGGGTGGAAACATGAGACTAAGGTGGCCTACAACTGTTGGTGGCCCCTGCATAAAAATTTGTAATATCATAGTTTAGTAAACACAAATCAAATTAAACCATAGTATGTCATAATATTTCAAATTAAAAGGATGCTTTTAACTACACATTGTACCTGTGTATAAGGAGATCTACCAACCCCTGGCGGAGATGACTAGTCAGAGTACTGCGTGCATACCTGTGGACACTAAAATGCATGCACGTTATAAACATATTAAACAAGTAATTATTCAGTCAATCAAAATATTAAAAAATATTGTATGAACTATCATATATGTCATAAATATAAATACATAAAAATAGAAATGCCATAATTAATAACAATATTGTGTGGGGTACTGAAAATACCTCCGTGTGAGGTGCCGCAATTTCATTTGCAGCTGCCATTGCTGCATCTAGGTTGGGAGATGCTGTGTTCTCCCATGACAGCGTCTCAGCTCTAAATAGCTGTACATTGTAATAATAGTTTAATTCAAGCACAAATACTTTAAAATTACATTACAAATTATCAAGTGATGATTGAAAAAACATTAAAAAAAGTGCTAACCTGCTCCATATAGCAGCCCTCGATCGGGCCAGGGCAAGTGTGCCCGCAATGGGGACAAAGATGTGGCATTGTCCCCCGTGGAACTAGAAGGCCCAACATGGCTACCACCGGTCACAGGTCTATCCTGACTCTGTCCTGAAGGCCCTGCACCTGTGTCTCTATCAGGGTTAGCCTGTCTCTCCACTATAGTAGCTACTACAAAGGCAGTATGTATAAGCAGTCCCCGTGCAACACTCCTCGTCGCGCCCTCGATCTGATCAAGTTTGTGGGGTAACTGAGGCGGATGGGAAGAGGGGTTTGGCTCGCTCCTAGGAGGTGGTGGCCCTCTCAATGGGTTTCTCCTAGCAGCAGGTCGATCTTGGGCAGAGCCAAGCCCAACACCCTGGAACTCGGTTATGTCAAAGTAGTTGACATGTAAACAAAGATGAAACTCAGCCCACAATTGCCAAAGGAAGTACTATGGAACCTCCCTATTATTGAAGGGAGGTTTATCGTAAACCATGAGCCACCTCTACATCCAATTGTCCCTCCATGGTTGGAAATGACACCAATCCATGTAGACACGTGGATTTCTAATCTCGGGTGGTTGTTTTGTTCTTGGATCGATGAACATACTGTACAATTGGGCCTTTGTAATATTCAAATCTTTTATTTCCTCCTTGGAAATGACCGTGGAATAATACTCCCACGTCCTAGATCTATAATCAGACATGTCAGTCAATTGGCGATGTGCATGGATGAGGGTGTCAATTGAACTCTCAATTGAGGTGGCAAGGGACACTCGAGATGGTTCCCTAGTTTTTCTTAGGTATTGAGCATGCACTCTCATTTGATTTACATAATAGTTCAATTCATCTTGGTCAACATTTGGTTGGGGGTTTTGATTTTCTTAGGAATTTGGATTTGGTTGAGGGTTTTCATTGGTTCCAGGATTAGTATTTTCTTGTGTTCCACCAGACTTCATGCTAATGTTTTGTTCATTCATTGTCTGGGTTTACAATCTGCAATTGAAAATTTCTCTATTGTTTTAATAATTTGGGAATTACTACAAATTTAAAAAACAAAAACAATGAATTAAATGAAAAAAACAATGGATAAAATGACAAAAAGAATGGAATTTACCTACCAATTGACTTGTTGATGAGTTGGTGGATGGATTTGGATCGTTGTGGAGTGCAAAGAGTGAATTGGGTGGCTTGTAATGACACGCATGCAGAGGAGCAGTCGTGCTCGGCTCAAACGGTGGAATGACAAACATTCTGCCCTGTTTTTTTATAATTTTTTACAAGAGCGCATGCGCGCACACGCCAGACATGCGCACGTGCCCCGGTTCGATACTGAACCTAGCAGTGCATGCACATTTCCTTCAATGCCTACACGTGGTCATTTTCTTCCTGCTAGCGCGCCCCCATTGCAACACTTTTGGGGAGCATATTTGTGCGTCCCCCCTGATCCCCCCTCCCAATACATATTTCCAATTAAAAAAACATTATTTTTATGAGATATTCCCTATTTTTATTATATACCCCTTTTTATACCCCCCCCCGACCCCCCCGATACTTAGAAATCCCCCATACCCTACTCCCCACCCCCTAATACCTATAATATATTGACCTTATTTTTTACAATTTAAATCTCCCCCTTTTTGAATGAACGCGATAATATATTGGTCAGCAAGGTGAATCCCCCGTGTCTCAAACATCCTAAAACGATTAATGGTAATGTTAAAAGTTTAAGTAAAAGGATAGAAAATGAAAGATAAGGAGAATTCCAACTTTTACTTTAAGGATTTAACATTATCATTCAATATGACTAACTTCAATGTCCCTTGTACAAAACTGGTCCAATTAAAAAAAATTCCATATCTAGCCACGACGTGCACCCTAAGCAGATTTGGTTTATCTCAAACGAGTTAATCCATGAAGTCCCCAAGTAAAAAGAAAAATAATGCAGAAAGAAGTATCATTAATAAAAATAGAATTACATAGGAGATATCCAATAGCATTGGGACTCCAGTATCCTCCAAACTTACAAATCATTCTAAATGTCCTATATATACAAATACAAGGTCAACACATAAAAGGTACCTGACTTAACCAAATTTTAGTGTCAATGTACAGGTTGACATAGTCAACAAGGTCAACAACTGACATGGTTGTAGACTAACAAAGTTATCTAACTGATTAAGCTGATTACCTACAAGTCACCACAAGTATTGCTAAGATTTAGTAGAGGGCCTAGAAGGAAGTAAAGGAGGGAAGAAGGGAAAATGAAAAGTAATAAATTAGTCTACAAAGATGATGAAAAGTGCTAAAGGGAATCATCAGTATATCGAGTGCAAACCATGGAAAAAAAAGTATATCAAGTGCATAGGGAATCTCTAACCTAGTGCTAGCGTTAAAACATTAGTATTAAAAGCTAAAGGAAATTCAGATACATAAATTGGAAATGTCTAAAAGTTCCTTAATTAAGATATATAGTATGGCACAATGAATACAGATCCACCAAAGGAAAGTAATCCCAATGAAAAAAGTCCAGCTAGTGCAACCAAATCTTCTGGTATTCATCAATAAGTAGTTGAAATCTATATAGCCTATCAAATGCAAACATTTAAGTAGTAGCTGTCAAAATCAATATATAATTACAAATTTTCTTCAAATGAAATGTGTCACTATGCTAGTAGCATTAGATATGTCCTCTCTAAAAGACGAACAAATATAAAGAACTTATTCAAGAACCAATTCTATGATGATTGCATCTAATGTGCATTGATAATATAACTTGTTCAGTGACCAAAATTGCATGAATTTCAACTGGTCTAATATTACAATCTTACCTCACGGACTTCGACATCCCAATAATGTAAAAATGATGATGCCAGTGATGGATTGTTGATCTTATCCACGGTGACCTTGATACCAAATTGAAACTGATTCCAGGTTCACTTGGCAAAAGGATCAGCAATAGGATCGTTTTTATTGAACTTGATTACAATTAAATGATCAAATCGAATGTGCTTATTAAACTCTATGAATGTGTCATTAACCTCATTTATCATCACATAATGAATATAATTGCAGAAAATAACATGCATAAAGAAACATGAGACAAGCAATATTCATTTGGTAATGGAGTTCACAGGCCCCCTAGCTACATCTCCAAGCTCACTCAATCGTTAAGCCGCTTTATTCTTTTCTTCAAAAGATACTCTCCTTTACAAAAGGGTTGAATTCCCAGATCAACAATGGAAGAAGAATTCCTACAATAGTGAGAGTATCGAAGAGTTGCTCTCGAACAATGGGAGAGCTAGTTCTCACAAGCATGTGGCAAAGTATCTCCTACGAAGAGACAATCTCCTCTTATGAAGGATTATCTCTCACAAGCATGTGGCTATAATCTCATTACAATATGGGGAAGATTCATCTTGATGTTGATGATGGATAAAATACGTTGTTCGGATCCAAAATCTGAGTGCAACAGTGACTCTGTCTCATGAGAACCGTGAAGAATGACTATACATATGGCCACCTTCGCCTCACAACCAGCCACAACAATATCCCTCTCTCTCTGCACATAGCGTGGGCTTACATGGAGAAAATGGTACTCGAAGGCACTTAGATCCTCCAAAATGGATCTCCAATAGCTTCATGGTGAGAGTGCTTATATAGTACAGTGAGTGGTTTAACTTCCACTCTTATTTTTTAATACCAAACAAAATGTGTATATAATAATAAACCACCAACAGATTCCATAACCATATAAAACCACCCAACTATTGAAATGGTTATATAAACCATATGAATGGCATGTCTTCCCCTTCTAGGAATTTGCTGCGGTCTCACATATCCAAAACCATATGATATACATTGAGTTTTAATTCCAACCACTCCCACAATTTTAGGATATGGTTTCAATTTGTTGGCATGTATTGTGGAGGGTAACAAAAATATTATCACCACCTACATTTGGGAATTTGTGGCAATCCCAAAGCTTGATGACATGGTATGATAAATGACAAACCATGGTTACAACTTCCATAAATTTTAGGGATTGGTTTCCACATTTAATGTGCTAGGTGGGCACGTATCATGTGAAGGGATACGGTTATAACGAATACCATACATTTAATACTTTGGATAAGTATCCCCTTCTTATGATACTTATAACATTTAATACATTTAATACCATAAATTTAGGCATCCAACACACCTAAGAAGTAGAGAAATGCGTCAATAACAAATGAAAAAAGAACAACAGATCACACAACCCACTATTACATATGGAAAAATTTGCCACGTTTTTTCATTGTAGTTACCACGATTTATTGTCCCAATTGCGACGATACGGGTTTCGTTTTTTTGTGGATAAATTTTCATGGATATAGAGACGAATATTCCCCGTTGTGGCAATAGCCACGCTTCATAGTGGCCATGTGTCACCTACACAACAGTTCTCAGATCTACGGAATTTGTAACCTGCCACGAATATTCGTCTCTATATCGACGCACATCTTCTATAGGCTTGGACCCAGATGCTATACCTTCCTCGATCATTCATCTCTATAGCAACGAATCTCTTCTATATGTTTCCATGCAGATGCTAAACCTGCCACAAAAGTTCATTTCTAGTACGAAGAACTTATATAAGAGGTCAATTGCAATATCGACGAACGTTCGTGGCAGGTATAGCACTTGCGTGGAAACATCTTCTATAGCTCCACGAACGTGTGTTGCAATAGCCACAAATCTCTTCTATAACTTTTTTGGCAGGTTCAACATATGCGTGCGAACTGCTAGAAGAGGTGCGTTTCTATTGTGACGAACTTCCGTGGTAGGTTTAGCATCTACATGGAAGTAACGCTCGTCGATATAGAGACGATACTTGGAAGTGTTAAAAAAAAAAAAAATCGATATTGTTCAATAGTGATCAATATCGTGCAAACTGATCAGTTGAAGTAAATGTTTCATATTTAAAAGTTGAACAAAAAAAATGTATATATTCAAGATACTAATAAAAACATTTACTTACAATGTGAGTAGTAATGAGAGAGAAATCCACCCCTTTTTGAATTGTCTGCGTAAGAGGATTATTTGTTGGTGGTGTAGTTCTATCTCCATTTGGAGGCCCACATCTGTGATCAACATACAATGTTCTCATATCAAAATTAGGTTGAGGGCTTTTACAAATGTGATGTTGCTAGTGAAGGTTGAATGATAGTATAATATAACACAAATAGGAATGTATGAGATGATTTTTATAATTTATAAGATATCCAAGGTAATATATTCCCACCAAATGGAAATAAATGACTATAAAATCCAATAACAGGTTTGATTTACATAATTGTCGACAACATATCTAAATAATCCTCGTCAACAATGCATCCATCAAAAGTTGGGTAACTCATTAAGAAACTAGGGTTTTCTTGAAAATAATAACATTAAATATATAATCTAGAGAAGTCACGAATCCAATAATAAATATGTCTTAATGATGAGCCGAGGATGGCCCATATTGTCCACAACATTAATGTCTTAATGATGTCCCATATTGTCCTAAACACCCAAGGATTCTCTTCTCGAAAACAACTCTTCCTATTTTTGTGAAATGACATAAGGCTTGTTCATGGGTACAATTGCTTCCTTAATCAAATTCATAGGTAATATTCTTGATACCCTCCCAAACTTCCTTCTAGTCATTATAAGAACATCATAAGTCTTGGTCTCATCCAAGAACATGAAATAGTTCTTATGGGGAATGGGAACAACTTCGTATGGACCTGAGTATACTTTGGTACCAATTCATCTCCTTAGAGTGCACCTCATTCCATGGTTGTCTCATAACTTAGACAACAACCACAAGTTTCATGCATAATTGTGTCACCTCTATAAATAGGTACTTGAGGGAAATATAGATGTTTTTACTTGATAAATTTTTCTTCAAAGATGTCCAACAATTATGCCTACTAAACATTCCACAAAACAAGGCACTACACAACAATCTACAACCATAATGAACCTTCAACCTCCATGTCTCGGCTAAGACATTGATAGTTTACTTCCTCATGTCCAAGTTGATATTTAGTCTTCTGTCAACTTTATCATGCAACTCTACTGAACCAAGAAGAATATCACCATCTCTTCCTCAAACTATCAAGTCTTCAAGAACCTTGAGCCTCAATGCACATGCCAAACTACCAAAAATACTCAATGGTTTTCAACCAAGGCACAAATGCAATGACATATTATAGTTTCTTTTGTCCCACTCCTCAGGTGTAAGGATTCTCTAAAAGTATCAATAAAAATATGAGGGAGGCCATCATGCATTGTAGCTTCCACAAACTTCATCATCAAGATAAAACATGCCATTAAATTTCTCTAAATTCTATTGAATTTTGAACTACTTCTCCAGTAACCAAAGGTTTCATGATTGCATTTGTCTTCCTTAGTCTTTGCATGGATCATTTATTAGAAGCCTTACTCAACCTTTTATTTTGATCCAACAATTGAGACATTTTCATCATCATCTAGGCTTTGTGATCCGTATGAAACAAGATCAATAACACCCTTAAATTGCTAGTCTTCAAGATGACTATATGTGACATATGAATTTAATTTAAAGGTTACTTTCCCAGAACCAAGTAAAGGAAAACATGAGGCCCATGGACATTTCCATAAATCCATTATGACTATGGTAACAATGCCATGGATACCCACCATGTCTATTGTCCTATTTAAACTATCGTGGGATTGAAGTAGAGAGTGTTGGACTTGAAAGCATCGAACTCCTCCTATGTACATGAAACACTTGCTTTGTTTGAAGAAAAAAGCTTAGTGAAACCATAACCTTTTCCTAGAAAATTACTATACCTGTATGGAGAAACTATGGTTATGTAAGTGTTTGGCTTGAATCCATAATACACCTTGTATTTGAACACAAATGCTAATCTAAATGTTGCCTTCTCACCTTCTATATCACTTGGAAAATAAAATCATTGGATATAATTTCCAAATTTGTAGTATAATTTCATATGGAACATTATTTTTGGTTATAAACACATTACCATACCATAGGATCAATCAAGATAAACCAGAGTTGCGCCATTTTGTATACTTATTTTACCTTGACATCTTGATTTGACATAAGACCCCATCCATGCCCATCTGTCTTTACATATTCACATCGCTGAACTTCTGTATAAAAAGGACATTCATAATTGGAAATATTAGGATAAGATAAGATATCAATCATAATCAACTACACAAGAAAAGTCAAACCGATTCCTCAGATTCATCACCAAACTCAGTGACTTTATATTGCACAGACCAAAGCATAGAATGAGTAGCACAACAAAAGAGTCCAAAGAGTGTCTTCCTAGTTCCTAATAGCTAGAATGCTTTAAGTTTTAACACATCATACCCTCAGAATTTTTTTATTTAAATATTGATTCTAATAGGAAAAAATTACGTTCCTTTGAATAACTGAAATCTGACAACAAGCAGCCAATATCTATGATGCCTACCAAAACCTTCCATAATTGGTTGCACTAGAGTAAACATCCACTTATGATGCAATGAAGTTTTAAATTTATACAATGAAGTGATGAAATAACATCCAAGTTGCTCGTTGTGAGGAGCATTTTTTGTTGTACCAACAAGAAATATTGCCAACCACATAATCTACTTATTAAAATATATTATGACTACCCTGGTTTTTGGAGCAATCTCTGCAAGGGAAATACTCAGGAGTGCACTCCGTACTTGTCAATAAATTTAGGCACCTTTCTCCACACGGACTCTCTGGGTCATTAGGTACATAGTTGCATACACATAATAATGTCCTCCTCTTTCTGCTTCTTGTGCCTACATTCAAACTTCAACCAATTCAATAAAAAATGGAATTTGAGAAACCATTGTATACACTTAGAGCAAGTATCATCCCTGCGAGTATTTTATAATGTGTTCCAACAAAAACAAATCCTATTAATCTTTGATCATAATTCATAGTAGAAAACAAGGGTTTGTTTTATTTTGCAAAGCTACAAAATGTGAAAAGGGACCTTCCATGAAAGCTATACTTTTATGCCATTGCATCGATATGCCATACAAACCATTTAACTCGGGGAACGATTCAACAAATGGAAAAAATTAAGAAAACATTGTACACAAGCTTGATTTTCCCACAATCCATATTATCTTATTAAAAATAAACCAGTAAGGGAGAGAGCCTTAGATTTCAATGTTGTTCAACAATCATCAATATCAACAGATTATAATGAGTTACACTGACAAGCAAACTAAAACAATAAACTAATCTTTAGTAACATGTAATGAAATAAACATATAGATCATATAACAAAAAGAGAGATATAGTTGAAGATACCAACCTGGGTGTGAAACCCTTCTTGTAAAACTACTCAGAAGTGTTACTTTTAGAAAAGGCTGATTGTGCCTCGGACAGGCCAATCTACTCTAGGAACCAACTAACCCTACAAGAGGGTGTGTACAAACCAGAGAGAGAGAACTGACTGGAGTTGATTAGGTCAATGACAGTCAAGCACAATACATAACTCAACATAAATAAATTATTCACAAAAATTATAAACTTCAACCAAGTCTCAGCACAAGAGAAGTGATTATCAGCACACCGCAACTGAACACCGGTGATCAAAGTCAAGTACTCCATAAGACCAAAAATTCAACAAGGTGGTATAAAAAAAATGAAGCAGGGTAAATGAATGCATTAACCACAAGTCAAAGACAAGGTACCACGAGTCCAATAATAACTCAATCAAGGTGTGGAAGGTACAACAAGTATTTAATAACTCAATTAGTAACAGGTAATAAAATAAACATATTGATCATATAACAATAAGAGAGGTATAGTTGAAGATCTCCACGTCAACATTAAACCAAAAATCATATCTGAAGTGTGGGTACAAATATAAACAATGGCCATAAAATAAGAAAATATAAACAATGGTCATAACATAGGTGTGGGTAGTACAAGACCCATGACCCTTAGAACCAAGGGTATGCTCCAAATGTGGCCAAACAACCATATTACTCAATAATATCAAAACTTCAACAAGGTGGTTTGAAAAAAATTACTCAATGAGTGTAAATGACCCCATTAAACACAAGTGAAAGATAAGGTACTACAAGACCAATCATAACTCAATCAAGGTGGGGAAGGTACAACCAGTCATATCTCTCTCAAATGTACAGACGTTCCATATAACCTGAAAGTTCATCATCACAATATAAGGAAGGGTGGTGGGATGCCAAATAAAAATATCTCTCATTTCTCTCTATGCAATCGTGATAGCATCACATAACAAATAAGTACCTTGTACTATAGAAAATAAAAGCCACCTGTGTTACCTTTCAATTTAGGAATATGGTCTACAAAAGAAAAATTTCATCACAATTATCATCCAAATTTCTGACTAGTGCTAAAGCAACAGTAAAAGATTTTATAACATAATTTTGATCTCTATCAACTTCAACACTCCTCTGTGGTCCTTGTGCTGAAGTTGGTCCTCGAGATGTAATGGGTAGTAATCAAATTATAACATATGCAGTACCAGTAAATAAGCAATGAAAAAAGCGAATAAAAATTGATTAGGCTTCCTTGTACTCAGACAACATTTTGGTTCAAATCTTATCCTTTAAAGGGACAAGTCACCAAGGGAACATGAAAGTACCTTGAGAAAGAGGAAAAGTTAAGTACATACCTCAAATAGGGTAATACAGTCCACATACTACAACAATTAAGCACACAGATCAAACAAAGGTACAGTAACATAACAATTCTCCAGCTGCATGATAAAACGGTACTATTTCTGAATAGTGCTAAAGCAACATTAGAACATTTTATAACATAATTTTCATCTCTTTCAACCTCTGCACTCATCAAGGTGATCACACCACAACTGATCATAGGTGATCAAAGTCAAGTACTCTATAAGACCAAAAATTCAACAAGGTGGTATAAAACAAATTGAAGGAGGGTAAATGACCGCATTAACCACAAGTCAAAGACAAGGTACCACAAGTCCAATAATAACTCAATCAAGGTGGGGAAGGTACAACAGGTATTTAATAACTCAAACAGTAACAGGTAATAAAATAAACATATTGATCATATAACAATAAGAGAGGTATAGTTGAAGATCTCCACATCAACATTAAACCAAAAATCAGATCTGAAGTGTGGGTACAAATATAAACAATGGTCATAAAATAATCAAATATAAACAATGTTCATAACATAGGTGTGGGTAGTACAAGACCCATGACCCTTAGAACCAAGGGTATGCTGCAAACGTGGCCAAACAACCATAGTACTCTATAAGACCAAAAATTCAACAAGGTGGTTTTAAAAAAGTTACTCAAGGACGGTAAATGACCCCATTAAAAACAAGTGAAAGATAAGGTACCACAAGACCAATCATAACTCAATCAAGGTGGGGAAGGTACAACCAGTCATATCTCTCTCAAATGGACAGATGTTCCATATAACCTGAAATTTCATCATCATAGTATAAGGAAGGGTGGTGGGATTCCAAATAAAAATATCCCTCATTTCTCTCTATGCAATCCTGATAGCATCACATAATAGATAAGTACCTTGTACTATAGAAAATAAAAGCCACCTGTGTTACCTTTCAATTTAGGAATATGGTCTACAAAAGCAAAATTTCCTCACAATTACCATCCAAATTTCTGACTAGTGCTAAAGCAACAGTAAAAGATTTTATAATATAAATTTGATCTCTATCAACTTCAGCACTCCTCTGTGGTCCCTGTGCTGAAGTTGGTCCTCGAGATGTAATGGGCAGTAATCAAATTATAAAGAGTGATGATGATCGAAGTCATGATGAACATATCTAATATATGTAATATAAAGAGAATCAATGTTTCAAACTAATATGTCTACATGCAACACATACAGGAGTGATGATGTGTGAGAAAACACAAAATTTGAATAGTAAAATAAAAAATAATTATAAACAAGCATACAATGACTTGTGATGACATTTTAATTTAAAATTCAAATTCTAAGAAAATAAAAGATATAAATGGGAAAAATGATTATATTTTAAGAACCCGATTATGTTACTAATAGCTAGTATTAAGAGAATCCATGTTTCATACTAACAACATCGATATACATCAAAATACAAGTCATGAATTTATGTTGCATCTACTTTTTTGTTGATTTCTATTTTTTTGCATTGTAAAAACTTGCGAGTAGGGTATCACAATCATCAATTGGCGCAGTATTTACTGCAATATCTGTTATTATTGTTTGTGTTTCCATGCCCTCATGTATGCCACTTCTTGTACGTCGCTAAGTAGGGCGTGGAGGCATTTTTGAAGGGGTGTGAACTGCAACAATGGAAATGAGCATATATATATGTTGAAATATTATTGAAATAAATATTTCATTATTTTGATTAAAATTACAATATTTCTCTTTACCTGTCTGTGTAGCTGTGACAGTTGGGGTGTTAATTGGAGTCTAGTTGCTTCCTCTTGTAGTTCAGGCTCCTGAGCTGCATGGTCTTCCATTGAAAGAAGAAAATTTATAAGTCTACGTCAGGAAATATATATATCTAATCACAGTAGATATTTCTATTTCCAAAGCATACATACCAGAATGGACACTATGCTCCACAATATCATGGGACATGTACACCCCAACATCAACTGGTACTTGCTGAGTACCGCTAGATTCACTGTTGCGGTTGCATTGTTGCTTAAAAACGAACATAATTTTTAGTTATGGGTGATATAATCATAACTCAATAGACTTTAATAGTATACTACCATTGGTGATATACCTGCATTTGCGTCATTGGGGAGATTGGAGTCTGCCGCAAGATTTTTCGATATTCAACCACACTTTTAAAACCAAACTTGAAACCAAGCTTTAGGTCTTCCTCGGTGGCAGCATCTTGGAACGTATTCCCTGCAATGCATGATAACACATTTTAAAATTTCCAGTATCAAAATCAAATATTTGTTCGATACTGTTAAATACATATTCCCAACAATTAATCATTTAATACTTACGATTCTTGCTCTTAGTTTTCTATAGCCACCCTGGCCCGGTCTATGTTGCCCGTGCTTTTCCATTCTAGCCTTGGTTGCTTTGGAGGTGTTAGGTAGCCTATATATGAAAATTTTGAAAAACCTTAGATACCAAAAATCTTACTTAAAACAAAAAGGAAAAAAATAATTGAGCTTATTTCAGTAAAAAGATGATATATGTTGTACCTTGCTTTACCAGGATGTGGTTGTTTTCCTTGTCTTTTTAGCAAGTTCTCCTTTGCATCCTCTATGATTTCCTTCCACTCTTTCTCCGAAAGCATGGGAGGGCTCTTATGCTTGAGGTCAGCTTGCAATCTTTCCCTATATTGGGCCCTGGTATATTTCAAATTCTCACCGGCTAACTTTGCAACCACTTTCCTGTTGAAAGTATTGCCGAACAAGTTGACCATGTGGTCTATCAATCCATCTCTTTTATTGCTATCTTGGCTATTCTACCGTGTGCGAATGGTGGGGCCAAACAACTCCAAGGATTTTTCATTCAAATGCATGTAGAAAACATTGTTTCCTGCAAAAACATGTAATCCATTAATTTATAATAATTTCAACGTATGTCTATTTCAATTTCATGATTAAAATCAATAAATTAATTAATAAATACCTGCAATCTTCTGAATATTGATAGGAACACAAGAGTCATCCACTAGAAAGGTGAGATCTAGTGATCCAATGCTTTTAACTCGTGCTGCTCCAGGAAAAGTTTCCTGGTCGTCTACAGTACGTTCATCTCCAGAGTCATGTGTAGTCCTAGGCTCCGTCTCATCATGCTCTGGCATGGAATCATGCTCCGGCATGGCAACATGCTCCGTCTCATCAGTGGATTCGAGGCCAACCACAGGAGTGCCAAAAAGCCTCACTGGTACATTGCTTCTTTTTTACTGCATTGGACCATCACTGCTACCTATACCTGTCTCGGCAAGTTCTCTAGTCATGGGTTTTAATAACGCCTACAAACAATAAACTTTACTTTATCAGATCACTTGGAAGAATAAAAAATATAATATCAGATATGAAATCATGTCATAGCTTAAAAAAATTTGTGAATATGACACTTACCCCATAATATTGTATTTGATCTTGCAGCTCTTGAATCCTTGCCCTGTTCTCCTATGTCAAGGGCCTTTTGCGAGTCAAGGAAAGCATTTCTATGTTTTCCTTTTTCAGGGCTATTCTTAAATTTTGCAGTGGGTCAGTGCAATAGAAAATGTCTTCCTCAAACCCCTCATCACCCAGATCGAGTGCACGTGATTAAATTCATCAAAAAATAAAAGTAAGCAATATAATTTTAACATCATTCAAATATTGATATTGTAATGAAAATTAAGTTACTATTATGCACTAACACTTACCTGATGCGGTGTTATGGCCGGTGAGTGTCCACGATCAACCGGCACCGTGGAAGCAGCAGGTGCCTTTCCACGGTCCTGACTGAACCAGTAATCCATCATAATGTCATCAAAATGAACCAGTAATCCATCATAAGCTCAGAAAAAATGTGAATGTCAATAGCGGACATTGAATGTTAACATACTAAATCGAAACATTTAGTTATTCTACTTAACACTTACCTGAAGAGCCACAGAGTGTGACCTTCCACGGTCACCCTCAACCATGGAAGTAGCAGGTGCCTTTCCAATAGTGCCACCCTGACACAATAAATCAATAAATAAACGTTTACCTCATACTAAATAATTGTAACATAAACAAAAATGAGATATTGCATTAATATTTATTTTTACCTCAGAAGTAGAAGATACATGTTCTGCTCCATGGCCATGAGCAGACTCCTGCCATAGTTTAATAAGCATGTTATCATATGGAAATATTAACAATAAGCATGGAAAAAGTGAATGCTAACAGTGAAAATCAGAACATCTTGTTATTGTAGTCATATGTATTTACTATATTTAACATTTACCTGATGAGGCATAGATTCTGACCTTCCACGGTCACCCTGTACCATGGAAGCAGCATGTACCTTTCCATTGCCGCCACCCTAAACAAACGTTGAGTCAATAATTGTATCATAAATGAAAATGAGACATTCATAATAGTGTAATCACATGGAAATATTCATAATAAGCGTGAAAAAAGCTAATGTTAACAGTGGAAATCGAATGTTAACAAAAGAAAAAAAACATTTAGTTACTGCAGTCATGTTTAGTTACTACATTTAGCATTTACCTGATGAGGCATAGTTTCTGACGGTCCACGGTTACCCTGGACCGCGGAAGCCACATCTATTTGATTTAAGTTGTAATCGATCAACAACTCTTCACCTGGAAGTATTGTTTTTATTGCACATACAAATATACGATGTTGTTCTCGTCCCTCAAATTCGCAATTTGGTTGCTTATTTGTTGTCACTGGTCGTGTACTATTTATAAAGTCAACAATGTTTCCGGATGCTTTTGGTCTCCCATCAATATACATAGTCGCCCCTTTGTTTTTATTGTTTTCTGCTAGTTGAATATAATTTGCGGCAACTTCGTATCTCTGCATACTTCGAGTATATTGGAATAAGATCAACCAGTTATTGTATATGTATAGTGGTCCTACATACTCCATCAATTCAGTTACAAAGCCATAGCCGACCTTAATTCCATCCATGGAAAATAGCCCCAATCCATGTAAGGACGAAGGAGCGATGCGATACATCCTCCCATTGATGAGAAAATCTGTGTCCACTTGAGGTAGCATATTAGGTACCCATCGTTGCACTAGATGTTTATACCTCAATGGAAAATCAATGTCTCCTATTCTCTCAACATCATAATTACACGACCCACCGTTGGCAATAAAATATTTCATGCATCTATGAAATCTTTTCCTTATCTTTTCAGATCTAGTTGATATAAAACCGGTAGATCTAGTACAACTCGTCTCACTTTCAACCTCTCCGAGTATATCTTCATCATCACTTGAGGAAGATAGATCTGACAAATACCTATTTGGTGGTACCTACACTCGATAAAACAAGAATAAACAAGACGGTGCTCACTTTCTTCTTTGAAAGTACACATCCACAAATGCAAAGATTCTTAGTTAAACACATTTACTTCCCTCAAATATGAGGCTTAGGAGGGACATGCAAACCCTAGTGGATGTAGTGTTACAAATCTCAGCTAAAGTGTTTGGTATTGGGAGGACGATTTGTGGAAGGAAGAGACCAAGTTACAGTACCATAACAAGTTGTCCATACGACACCACATTCATCACTGTAGGCTGGGAGCTCTTTTGTGGACTGGGTTTGCATATTTGGGTGTCTTTTTTTGTTGTGGGGAGAACAAAACCACCGGGGACAACAATTTAAGGAAGTTAACTAGTATATCACCTAGTTTTGATCCTTCTAACACTGTTGGGCATATTATTGGAAGCCTACCCTCTTTCTTTGAATGGCATATTATTTGCAACCTACCCTTCATTTTTAAAATTTACATGTTGGTATTTTATGCTAATGCACATGAAAACTATTTGTTAGCGAACTGTTTGGAAAAATCACTCAACTAAGAAACATTAATTGACTATATCAGACCAACAAACCATAACTACAGTGAGAGGGTCCACTCAGGAGTACATTGCAGCAGTGTTTGTAACTATTTTTCAATACATCTGAACTAAATAATCAGTAAAATACTACAACAGAGAACGAAAAATACATTAGCTAACTTAGGTGAGATATTACACCTTATTTTGAACTAGTAGTAGAAATGCAATGCAAAGGATAATTGGAAGAGATTTGTATAGATGGAAGCCAAACTGAAGGAGGATTCCTCTACTAACAACACCCAATGTCATTTGTCAGCTTAGACATGTTGCAAATTTCAAATTCATCCAAAGTGGCACTCAAATGGCCATGAGAAATTTGATTTTCAAAAACTTTCAATATTACGAGGATATTTTTTGTATCAAGATTTAGAAAGCAACTTGTGGGACATATTTTCAGACATTATGTGTATATTGATTTTCCAACTATATTGATTTTTTTTTTTAAAACAAAAAATAAATTTCAATCAAGAAAGAGCATATCCATCAACCAAGCAGGAGGACCAAAACAGAAAAATGGCAACCTGAGAGTAGTATGGTGAACAACCAGTAATGAATTTATATTAACAAGGGAAATTAACAACAACGACTCAGTTAAGGGAGATTGACATTTATTAACTCTTCACAATATCTCAATAATTCAATTGGACAAGTGTACACATCAATATACTTTAATGCCACATTTCATTGAATAAGAAAGTACTGAAATTAAATAGCAAGATAGAAATTAAACACAGTTTTCATATCTTTCAACTTTTCATCTTTAGCACTCCCTATTCGGTCACTATGTTGAAGAAAATTCAACACTACCAGTTAGGTCACTGTGCTAATACAATTTTCAGTAACATTTAATGTAAGATAAACAAATTAATCACACAATAACATGGTTTAGGATACTTACCTTGGTGTGAAACCCTTCCGGTGTTAAACTCAAAATTATTACTTTCAAATAAGGGATTGTGCCTCGTAGAGGCTTGTCAAGCTCTAGGAACTAGAAAACCCCGTTAAGGGTAAGTACAAACCAAAGAGAGAGATAACTGGGTTGAGGTAGAAGTCAATGACAACCAGAAATGGAGAGTTGAACTTTTACAGAACTCAACTTAAAGAAAAATTACCCAAAAGGTCACAAACAATAGATCTCAATATAAGTGAGACTCGACACAAAGTAAAAACCTCAGATCTGCCTTGGTAAGAGTATCAGCATATGAGGTTAATTTCAGATCAGCATAGGTCATTGTTCAGAGGTCATTGATCATGTATCCCACTAAGACATAATCACAAAACTATGTCAAGTCAAATGTGGGTACGATGACACCCATTATCATCTTTTTAACTTGTACCATGACCAAAATAAATAAAAAAATGGTACAAGTTAAAAAGATGATAATGGGTGTTATGACCGAACTCCCTTTGTACCAAAGGGTGTACTACAACCAAAGTACCCAAAAGACCAAAGCAATAAGTTAAATAATAACTTAAGGTGGGTAAGTGACCCTAATAATCACAAGTGAAAATACAAGGTACCATAAGAGAAAAAATCAATAGGGTAAAAGGACCAAAAGTAAATCAACCAGGATAGGGTAAAGGTACAACCAGTTATCTCTCTAAAATGTACAAATGTTCCATTAACTAACTGGAAGTGCATCATCATTGTATACGGTAAGGTTCACACGGATGATGTGATCATGTGGTACTATACAACTACGTGGGCATCATCTCTTGCTAGCTGACTAGTGGGCTGACTTTGGTTTTTGGAACTGTTGCATGCTATAGAACTGGATAACATTAGCTATTGAGGACTTTGAATTGAGTGTACAAAGGATGATTTGCTCCCGAATGTTGTTATTTAATTATTTATCCTAATGGTATTAATGACCCTTTTTATAGACTGTTAAAAAGGTTTCTATGCCTCCAAATAACTACAAAATATGCCAAATAAGGGGAGCACTCTACTCTCCCAAGCAAGCAAACAACCGAAGGATGCCACCTCAGTACCTGATAGTCAAAATCATAGAGGTCATTGATACCATTAGGATAAATAATTAAATTACAACATTCGGAAGCAATGTGTTAGTTGCAATTAAATGTGTGGGGAATGTTATGTAAGACCCTCAAACAACCCTTATACACCACATGTGCTTGATGCAAACATTAAAATCCTTGACAATTTAAGCCTTAACTTAAGTGAAATCAACAAGAGATATAAGTGTTTGAAACAACCAAACCATGACTACAATGATAGCTGAAAATCAAATGTGCAATAAGACAATTTTGAAAATTCGAAAACACCATGCATACAAAGAAGAAATGAAGTTCGTGTTCATAGTCTCATGATGAATGGGATTTTCATTGAACAACGGAACCGTAAACATGTAAGTGGTTTTGAAAAATGGAATCCTTCAGTCATACTCCCAACTAATGCTGCCTTTGGACAATTACTTGTAATCTTGACTTAGGGTATTTATTGCATAACATAGATTTTCAATCATATTGACACAGAGAAAAGTAGGGCTTTCTTTATATTATCATGACATAGTTGCAAAGACTTTCTTTTCAATCTTTATGACAATTTGAATGGACAGGCCCCACTAATAGCCAAATACTTTTGAGACATTTACAAATCATCGGAGTATGGGGGACCATATATTTCTCGAAAGACGTTGGATTCAGTGCGCCATGCCTTTGAATAAATAGACCTCCGAACCACGCGTCTATTATGATGCATGTGGACGTCTATGCGGGTTTTGACAAGCCATTGTTCTTTGTACTTAATTTAGTACTCAAGGATTTGATCCTTAGTAATCTTTGTCTGCAAAATATCTTTGACCTGTTCGAGAGATTCTCCAACTTCCCGTTTTAGATTATAAATAACAGCTGGTTCTAATGTTGTCAGGTTGATGCCGAATGATGGCCACTGGTATCTCATCCAATCAGGGACATAGAATGCAGGATCCTCATGGATATGTGTAATTTGAAGTCCAAACTTTAGCATGGTATAATATGTTCTATCTGTATTTTCTTTTCTCAAGAATTTCCACCATAATTTTTTATATTTTTCATAAGTGTGTGTAGTACTTGGAAACCGGAGACAAGCATCTTGATGTGGCCATGCTTCCAAAGAACGTATCCGGTTAATATAGTAGTATTGTTGGTCTAGTTGTAGCTCGGGGTGATGTGTAGAGACCTCTGTTGAGATTACGTTAAGATCATGGTAGAGGTGTGTTAACCAATTGCTTGCATCAGCTACTTTTCTCAGGGATTTGTTGTAAATCATCTTTGGTACAATACTGGATCCCATAGGAATTCTTTTGAGTTCTGGCACTAGTCTAATAAAAGCATCAGATCCCTATAAGTTAGCATCTAATACTTTAGTATGTCTCAACTCCCACCTAGGTTTCCATGTTTGCATATAATCCAACCAACTCATATTATCATTAATTTTATAGATATGATGTTTTCCTTCGGTCCAAGCAGATATTTCCATGTTTACTTGTGGGTTATGGGCCCACTGGATTCCACTTTGACATTCTACACTTGCTTGCCTCAGGCTCGCTTGCACCAGGCTCGCTTTTTTCAGGCTCGCTTGCTTTAGGCTCGCTTGTTAAAAATTAAAAGCATACTTCTGTGTCAAATATTCTCTTATTAGTAACCACTGTGGTACTTTGGTCCAAATGTTTTCCCTAACTCATCGTTTCTCCATATTGTGTGCCTAGTGCCACCTCTCTATGTCAATGCATAAATAAACCTCTTCTTGGTTTGTGGTTCTAGTTGACCTTGTTTTGGGCCTTGTAGTGGTTCTCTATTGTCACAGCCATAGTCATTGACACATTAAAACACCTTAGATCCTTAAGACTAATGTTAAAATCCTTGACAATTTAAGCCTTAAGTTAAGTGAAATCAACTAGAGATATAAGTGTTGGAAACAACCAAACCATGACTACAATGATAGCTGAAAATCAAATGTGCAATAAGACAATTTTGAAAATTCGAAAACACCATGCATACAAAGAAGAAATGGAGTCCATGTTCATAGTATCATGATGAATAGGATTGTCATTGATGACAACATTAATGACAAAGATCATGGCAAGTGGCAAGAAGTGACTAAGCAAGCATTGATTGGCACAATGACTTGGAAATTGGAAATTTGAAGATGATGTAAATGGACAAAGACATTCTAGATGGCCCTAATACCCTAGACAAAGGTCTTGACAAAACTAGCAAGAATGACATGGATGGATTGGAGACAAGGCTGGACATGATGACATGCCTTGAAGGATGATGACAACATTGGAGAAGACATGCCAATGGACTAATTTTCATGATCTCCCTAATATTTGACTCTAATAGGTCTTTGAAAATGGATTTGAAATTAATGTTTCCCACCTCAGCTTTGTCCATGATGGAGATAACCTTAGTCCCATTCAAATGTTTGATCTCAGAAATTGTATTTATATGCTTCCTGAAATTTGCATATTTAAGAAAAGAATTGGTATTATTATCAACTTCTTGAATCCAAAGGGCTCGACTTTTTAAACTCTAGGTGATTTCTTCTTTTCCCAAAAGATCCTTTTTTCTGCCCTCTAATTTTTGTAATTCATTGGCCTTCTCATCCGAGAAATTCCCTACACTATTGTTGTCAAATAATACACGAATCCCATCTTTGACATCTTTTAGATCCTTCTTTGTTTTTAAAGCCAAAGGTTTTGCCCAATCCTTCAAAACACTTTTTACCCTTGATATATTGTCTAGAAAGTGTTGCATGGCCAAGATCCCTTTTTCTGAAGACAAATGAATCCAATTTGATATAATCAAATCCCCAAAGTCATCCTTTAGAAACCAAGCATGATTGAATTTTATGGGACTAGAAACCTCTATGAAAACATTGGAGAAGACATGCCAAACAAGCATGATTCACCTTGCGATTCGCTGCATGTTCGAGTCTCAACAATCTAACTTTAAATTGAACCAGAACAACAAAAGAAGTTTGTTAATGGTTCAATTTGCGAAAAATTCTAGATACACGAGTAATTAAGAGCTTGAGGCTCTAAAATTTCATGTGTTTTTTACCAATCCACGATTCAGTGAATTCATAGTCATTGGCATGAAATTTAAGTTATTTAATGAAAGAATTAATGTATCTACCTCTATGTCGAAATTGTTTTCCATGCTGATGCGGGCCACTCCCTCCTTATTGTCTTACCAAAAGGCATGAGAGTGAGGAAGAAGACTTAAAATCATGGACTTCACCATCAAAGGATGATGACAACATTGGAGAAGACATTCCAAGCAAGCGTGAGCTTGCGGGCATGCTTCATGAAGCTATTGTGGGAAACGGGACATGGAAAATATTGCAAGTCCTTACAGGCATCCCTCCTAACACATCTATGGGCATGAGCAAAAAATCCATTACGGGAATCCTGAAGCACATTTTAAATGATGAGTGTGGGGATAAAAAGAAGGTCACGCAAGCATCTCTTTAAGGTGTTATTGACAGCTACGGGCATCCACAAAACACCTACGGGCATCTTGGCATGAGCTACGAGCATGAGGAAGGACTTGCTGATGCCACTAAGGAAGATACCTGCGGGAATCCCTTATGGCACATTGTGGTCACCGTTGTGAGGGCCTATGGGCACCTTTTGGAGGGTTAGAATGGCCCCCACGGGTATGAGAGAAAGACTCTATGAGCATAGCATTGAATCCAGCCACGAGCATCACCAAAAACAGAGCTGCGGGCTTCTGGAGCGGCCAATAGGAGGGGACCAAAGCCCAGTCGTGTGAGTGAGGTGGGGGCTAATTAACCTGAAAACCGATAATCCATGACATAATGTGTTTCCAATGACCAGGAGAAGATTCAACTAGACATTTTCATACTCAACCATCACCTATCCTTCCTTACCCTCTGACCTCAAGTCCGTGTGCTATGGGTGGTCCGGAAGGCAAGGAATAGGAACGCTCGGAAAAATATTGTTTATCCAAGAGAAACGATCTAAAAGGATCTACTAGTAGATAGATGATAAAATCCAGTTTCCTGTGCCGATGATAATTTCTCACACATTCTAAAATATGATTTTTATTACTAAAACCCTCCCCCTCATACCTCAGGAGGGAGGCTCCACTCCAAGAATGCTGAAAATGATGAATTTGTGGAAATAAAACAATATTTAAAATGATGAATTTGACTTGGACAAGTTGGCCTCAAATAATTTAGAAAACAAAATGAATATCCAGAGATTCGACTCAATAGAGGAGGGTTTCAACTTATGGTTTCCATTGAGGGTCTGCGAGTATATGCAAACAAGGCCGAAGCGGGTGCCACAAAAAAGCCTACTTCAATAGCGATCGTAGCAAATCGAAATGAGGACAAGGCCGGAGCGGGTGCAACCAAAAACCAGGTGGAACATGCACATTCCAGACTCGTAGCAGAGTGCAATGAGGACGCGACTGGACCAGGTGCCGCCAAAAGCCTGGTGGAACATGCACAGTCAAGGAGGACACGGCCCAAGAGCCGGTTGCATGCAGGGGGGTGCCGTCGAACCCAACAGAGCAACAGAGAATTTTGGCCAAGCTCATGCAACAGGTATGTTTTCCAGTTATGCTTTTTTTGTTGTTTAAAAAATTATAATATATATTAATAAATTGTATTAATAATTTGTATAATATATAGTAATAAATTGTATTAATAATTTGTATAATATATATTAATTAAATTATATATATATTAATAAGTTGTATAATATATATTAATTTTTGTTGTTTTAAATTTTATTAATAACCAATGTGTTCTTTGGTCCAAATGTTTTCCCTAACTCATTGTTTCTCCATATTGTGTGCCTAGTGCCACCTCTCTATATCAATGCATAAATTAAGACCCCATATCTATTCTCCCATGAACCTATTTTTAAAGGCATTAAAGAACTCAACCCATAACCACATGCATTTGAGGTGGTAGTCAAATGGCATGTCAACCAAGCAAAGAAAAGAAAGATCTTAAATATTAATGGAGTGGTTGTAGCATGGATGACCTCGAAACATGCATTTGAAACTCTATATCATGGGACGGTTTTATGAATGTGGTTTAATTCCTAATCTAGATAGCAGGATTTTCACTTTGGTAGAATTATTCCACATCCTTGAGAGCAAATCCTCTAGTTTGGTTGTTTTTTCTAAGATTAGTGACAAAAGGAAATGTTGGAGTCTTGAGATAGCCCAAACCCTATGAACTAGAATTCCACCTCTAAATAATTTGAGTGGGAATTATCATGATTGGATCAACAATGGAGGGAGAGTGCCAAATTGTAATCGCAATTCAAACTTGTGCTTGTGGTTGGAGGGAGAGTGCCAAATTATAATCGCAATTCAAACTCGTGCTTGTGGTACAAGATATCAGAGTTAAAGAGGCTAGTACCTCATAGTCGTCAGTCATCACTCATCACCTTGCAAAGCTAAGCAGTGAGTGGATGACATGAGTGAGTGAATGATTATAATTTATGATATTTCCAATATTTTGAATGACGAGTCGAATTTTATACAATAGGAATTTCAACATAGAAATTGAAATTTATATGGATGGGTAATTTCAAATGTTTCCCTTATATTGTTTATAATAATGGGAAGTGATTTGAGATCATCTCTTGGACCTATAACTTTGAGATGTTTCAACGTCATGCTTCCTTAGAATCGGGATGGGAATCTCCCCTACATTAATCATGAATATAATTAGGTCATTTATAGCTCTAATAAAAAATCTCCATTTGAGACATCTTTGGGATTTTTGGCTTGAACACCATTTGAAATTTCATTTTCCCAAGCTATTAAAGATAATTTGATGAGCCATGGAAATGAATAGGAAAAAACCATAAACGTAATAGAGAAAATTAAATGACTTCACAGGAACATGGGAGAGAACTTGTATAGATAAAAACAAAAGCATAACAAGATGAATGCTCATCATATAGTGTCTCATCAATTTAACTCTATAGAAGGCATGGTTTGGATAAATCTCAACAAGAAGTGACTAGAAGGCATAAGAAAAATGTTTAAAACCATTTTATATAAATGTGGCCATGTCACAATACTATATTCTAAGTGTTTGAAGTTTTAAAGGGGCGATATCCTATGATCTCTTAGTCCAATCAATGGTGACATCACATAAAGTTCAAACATAAAAGTTTCAAACACATGTGATGAAATCCCTAAAGGTGGCCTTCCAAACCTTATATTCTAAGGTGACTGGAATGCATCACAAGGCTTACTATGTCCAAATGTGAAAGAAACCCAATCCACCTCATAGATTGAAAATATAAACATTCAAAAAAATGCAACCATGTATAAACCAATGAAAAGTTTCAATTTCTCAAGAGCTGTGGTTATAGCCCTTGTGTATAAATCCATGAAAAATGTTGAATTTTTTTTTTGTCACTCAACATAGATTAAAAAATAGCACGTCCAGAAGTATTTTCATAGGAAAAAAGACTTATTAAAGCAACAATTTATCTCAAGAAAAAATACTTGATTGATTGAATTTAAAAATATTACAAGAATAACATATAAACGAACTGCACTTGAACTCAAACCAAGATGGCTCAGAGGGTCATTAACAATGAATATATTAGTAAAAATCACATCAAGAACCTAAATGCCAAACATCCTTTACATTATACAAATCCACTAATTAGTAATTGAAATAACCCAGAAATTAGCACATAAATCTTATAACTTCATTTTGTATCTTGCTCAATCGACACATGTTAGATTCAAACCATTACCACTACAACCTCCAGGAACACCCACGCTACTACACATGTATAGCATAAGATTAGAAAAATAATTTTCAAATATAACCAAGTTAATCAACAAAATGAACATATGGTGAGTGCATTTACTTTAACCTATAAACATTACGTACCTCTACTTTACAACAATTAAATATCATTCATCTTCTTCTTCATCCAACTCAACATCTGTATCAGGATCTGGTTCTGAATAGATATTGATGAAAGGATCATTCACATCGTCATCAACATCAAATTCATCTTCGCTAATATAGTCATCCATATCGTCAATGAGATCATCGTATGCTACATTTGCATGATCAACCTTTTCAACTTCTTCATCTAACACATTGAATGCAGCCTAATATGAATCATCATCATCTTCTTCTTCTTCGTGATTACCTTCATCATCTAGTACATGATTATACTTTACTGGTCTTCCTCTTGGATCGTATCGAACAACGTATGACCAACCTGCTTTACCTGGTACCTCGGAGTAGTAGACTTTCTCACATTGACTTGGAAGAACATAAGGATATTTACCCTGTTCAAATGCCCTTGTATTAACCATGGTAAATCCATTAGCATGCTCAATAACAGTTCTTTTAGGATCATGTTCATGCATCCATAGCCTGTACCACTTCACCTCAAACAAAACTATTTTAAAGGAATTAAAATCACACTCAATAATGTCCTCCAAATGCCCATAGTACCTATTCTTAGTTTCTTCTGGATGTCTATCACTTCTATAGGAAACATTGGTGACCTTAAACACCGCAGTTATCCCACAATCCGAGGTTTTCATGTTATCATCCAACTTTTTGATACGAAATTTACGACCATTACACCACATAGCCTTGTGATGTTTCAACTGCAACATTGACAACAGGTTAAAAATACATTCTGAATTAATAAACGTCATATAGGACTTAGTAAATATAATTGAAAACTTAAACAAACGAAATGTAATTGGAAAAATGGATCGAAGTAACTTGAAAAAATGTGGGCAAACAATTTACTTGCCTTTTTATCTTTTAAACCATAGGCTAAATCAACTTCCCTTTGCGACGTAAGTTCAAGAAATTGATGTTGAATACGATGAGTTGTTTTAATCATGTTACTGACCCCTTCCCATGATAACCTACCGAATAATTCTTCACAATCTTTTATTCAATGCTCCATCCAATCAAGGTTGTTTTCAATGTATAAATGTAAAGCATCCCACACTCGACCAACTATAGGAAAAAATAACAATTCAATATCATTAATTAGATATCATTAAAGGCACATAGTTTAATATAGTTGAAAATGCATAATTAATAAAAAAAGTTAAAAAACAGTATGATAATATAAAATTGGAAAAAGTACATGTGTAATATATTAATTCAACAACGTATAATAATTACCTTTCACAGTCCTCAATGTACCTCTCCCCAATAGGACCTCCCCTTCAAGTTTGTTGATGGAGTCGAGATGCCAAATGCGAGGCACATTCATATTTTCTGCTAATTTAGGTAGATATTCACTAATATACACCATGCATTGATATACCATATATCCTTCAACCATAGAACCCTCGGGATGCGCTCTTTGTCTAACAAAATCCTTCAATGACTTCAACTGCCTCTCCACCATCCACATCGACCTTGTGTGTACTGGTCCACATAATTCAATCTCCTCAACTTGGTGTATGAGGTAGTGTTCTTGTGCATTGAAAAATGTTGGAGGTAGATACCATTGCATTTCACACATTAGTCGGGGAATTTCTCTCTTCCAATGCCTTATATCTTCTTTATGGCTTTCTTTTGATGAAATCCACCTACAAATGATGCAATAAAATAATATCAAGGCATATATAGTATTTGCGGGGAAAACATAATATGTCAATAAGTTCCGCTAGAAACCACAGACCAAGTACATTTTCCATGTAAAACATTACTTACCTCATGTATTTTCCAAGAACATAAATAATATGTTTTATGTTGTTGTCAAAGTCATCTGGGAGAGATAAAGGTAGAACATACTGTATCAAAAAACACATAATTATTAATATTTATTTCAAAATAAGAGAATAAAATTAATAAAATAGTGCATACCAATAATGAAATATATTATAGACTCATAATTACCTTAATGAATGTATTCCAATCATGTGTTTTAACCCCAGCAAAATCACCTTTTTTCGTCAAGATATTCTTTATGTTTGACGAAAAACACATCGGAATCCTGATTTTTTTGATGACCTCTTTTACAATATCGCTCGGTTTCTCCTTCAAGCACCAAGGAAGACCAATATTCTGTTGATGGCCATCGCTATTAGAATTAACGATCACACTTTGCAATGCGTGATTAGCTTCTTGGATGTCACTACAAATCTTTCCAATTTTTTCTTTCTTAGTCCTTCCATCTAATATTCGCCATAACATTTCTGTTATGTTCTTCCCGATATGCATTGTATCAAATAAATGAACTATTTGCAGGTGCTCGTAGTATGGCAACCTACTGAATTGAACCGGGTAAATTTTCATTCCTCACAGAAGCTCATTCGTGCCTTAACGACATGCATGAAACATCAACAGAATCAAATTAATTCTAATTAATCAATATAGGTATAACATATCAGCGCTAAACATAATTCAGTAAAAAAAAAATTGGCATACCTTGACGGTTTCTATTATATTCAAACTTCCTTAGGTGAGGTGTCATTCTTCGTGGTTTTTTTCCATTCTCTTCTTTACCATTAAATTTTTCTTTGTCTGTAGTTCAATAACTATGGTTCTTAGGGAGAAAGTGCCTATACTCATCGAACACTTCCTTTGCTAAACTCCTTGAACAATGAGATTTTATCCTGGGACCGCAAACTGGACATGCAAATTTACCCTTTGTTTGAAGACCTACAAGATATATGAATTGGTGTAGCAAATTAGAATTACCATTTAAAATAATGCATGATATTTTCAACAGATATATAAAATATTAAGGAACAAAAGAAAGTAACAATATACCACAAAAATGTGTTAACTCGGGAGCATCATGAATTGTCCATGCAAGTATTCCATGGAATTGAAATCGTTTTTGCCCTATTGGTCTAGAGATGTCATACATAGTGACTCCAACCCATAACTTCAACAACTCATCGATAAGAGGCTCAATATATACGTTCATATCTTTAACCTGGGACTTGCCTAATTGGTCCAACATACATGATTAATTATATTTAGTGCCTATATGTCGTTATATATAAAAGACATCATTATCATGCATGAAACAAATCAATGAAAAATTTAGTGACCAGACTTTCAAGTAAAAAATTACATATTAATTAAATACTTGGAACAATCATTGCCGACATTGTGTGCTCTCTCTTGATCGACATCCAAGGAGGAAGGTTATTGTTTATAACAAAAACAAGCCACACTGAGTAGGTAGAACGAAGCTCTCCAAATGGATTGACACCATCATCTACCAACAAAAGTTTAACATTACGAGTTTCTTCTTTAAAAATTAGCCACTTTTCATCGATGTACCTTAATGCAGAACCATCTGTAGGCATTCGAAGAACATCGTTGCGACTTCTGTTCTTTGCATGGAAATCCATAAACTGTGCTATACTTTGACACCTGAACAACTGCTAGAAACATGGAATTATCGAAATATAACGAAGAACTTTTTGAGGCACCTTTTTTGTCACTTTATCGATTCGATACCTACTTGTTTGACATTGTGGGCATTCATTTTCTAATGCATATTGTCCATAGTATATGATATGATCATTAGGACATGCATCAATAGCTTGATACTCCATTCCAAATGCTTTCATAATCACATATATCTCTCGATATGTGCATGGTAAAATATTTGGAGTTGGTAATAGAAATTCACCTAACAATCTACAAAATTCAAAAGAATAAGTCAATGTAAACAATATTAATCATCAATATCGCATCCAAACTTTACAAATTAGATAATAATAGCAATAATATAGGAAAAAAGTCAACCCTTTCTATAGATGTGAACATGCAGACAAAAATAATTAACAAATTACATACCTTGAGTATCTGTGTCAGATAGGTGTTTGATAAACCATTCAAAACCTTCAAGTTCACTAACAACAATATAGCAGATAGAAGATTTGTTTTTGAGCCTTCATAAAGAGGTTGATGTGACTTCTCGAGTAGAGGATCAACATCATGACTATCATCCTGGTTGTCCTCATCCATTGGAGCAAATGTGTCTTGGATCAATCTATATATCTCATCTTCCTGATTTGTATCACTAATGTTATCTACATCCATATAATCAGAAATAACTACTTGATCATCTTCAATATTCTGATGTAGAAGTTCGTCAGGCTATAAATGAGTATTTATGCTAGTACTTGGAAAATAACTCTCTAGAGGGCGACATTTTGGGGGCATTGTCTATAAATTTACAAACAACGTAGAAACATTAGTGTGTATAGAACATATAGTAAAAAAAAAGACATTTTACTGAAATTCATGACATGATGAATATTACAGTGAATTTATTAAAAATTGAATAACGACCTCTTACCAGGGGACGTTATTCATAACCCCCTTCGGCGTACCCCTTCTCCCTATAATGTCTTTCAGCTATTGTTATTGAAAGTCTTTTTTTTTGCAAGCCCCTCCAATCAGAGCAAGGACAATAACATTTTCCATCTCCTCTCGCCTCTAATGCAGCTCTAAACTGAGTAAGCTTCCTTGCATTTTCATTCATAGTGACAAATCCTTGTAGTGGTACAAGTAATTGTCTTACCTACACCATACCAAACAATAACTTGTCAATTACATTAGATATTATAAGTATATATTTCTGAATACAGTATATTATAAACCAATTTCTATATTTATAAAGAAAAACATGAAGACAAAAGTAATATATACTTTCAATGTACCATCTTCTTGTGTTAAGTATTTCCATAACCTTATAATTCAAAACAAGAGAATAATCTCGTTATATGTATTGGTGACCTAATTATGATCTATTATATCATATTTCTCTACAATTATTATAAAATTTATAAATACATTCATAGATACATTTAATAAATGGAAAAAAAAATTACCCTAACCCTAATATATGTATCATTTAACACCTAAGCCTCATTACTAAACAATATTAAATTATAACCTTATAAAAATATATACAAAAAAATATAAAATACTAACCTTGCAAGCTCAAAATCAGAGCTATGTAGAATATCCAAGCTCAAACAATCACCTCGCAAGTTCAAAATCCGCGCTCAATGTGTCGCAACTATAGAAAATGTGTAAATAATGGTTAGAGTATGTAGTATATATAGCTCGACCTTCGTATCTATTGCAACAAAAATTGCAACATATAAATTTCGTCGCTATATGGACGAAAATTCGTCGCAAATTAAACATCGTCGATATTGCCATAGTTTTTCCGCCATGTGAATTTTTATTTTTTTAATATAAAAATTCATTTCATTAACCCACGAATGCTGAAAATGTGGAAATATTGCGTGGAACAATCTGCCCATATGTACTAGTGACCCCAGACACAAGGAGTCAATTATGCGTCTGTCAAAGAACAACAATAGGTTTGATACAATAGAGAACTCCATCCAGAGAGTATCGGGACCCCATCTCCACAGGGACATGATTGGTAGGCATATAAATAATAGTGTGTAAGTCTTGGTGTAAAGGGAAAGCCTGCACCAATTCTGTTGATAGGAAATCAAGTCTGAGTGCATTCAGTTGAACCCATGTAAACCAGTTTTACGATTAAGACATTCTCTCCTTTTAGTCATGTAGTAATAAGTATATCATTTCGATGGTTAGAGGTGCAAATCCTTCAGATGCACTATGAAATTCTATTGTTGTTAGCCTTCTTAATGCTACTACGACTACATTTGTATACATTGGGCGTGGATTATGTTGTAAACAGGTTTTTGAAATTATTTGTATCTCTTGAAATATATATTTTGCACATCACCACCTTCAGTCGCATACTTCTTGTATACGATCATGGGCATTCCTAGTTCTTATGGAAAATGGAAGAAATAATTGCCTTCAGTCAGTTGTCATTCTTTTGAGGTTTCAGTTTCTTCGTAGTCATAGAGGCTTTATATTTGGCTACGATACAAAAGTTATATCTGATGTGATGTTATGTATTAGAGATTATTTTTTAGTTGTGGATCATTCTACAACACTACAAGAAACTACTGTAAGCATCCCCATTGTCGGGGCTATCATTGGCATTGTAGCAAGAAACCCAACAACTTTTAGGTTACCAATGCCCTCTGTGCTTCAATACAGAATATGTCTATGTGCTTCTGTGCAAAATAAAAATAGAAGTTTGAGCAGGTTCAAAATAGCTCTTAAAGAATATATAAGGTATCAATCGCCTCTCCATGCCCTCCTCCACATTTGACCCATAGAGTAAACCTAACCTTTCAATGATCAGGAAACGGCCTTACAAGATAAGATAACAACCCTGAATATTTCCACAATATAACGCCAACGTTGACCAAAACGATGAAGAATTATGATAGGTTTATGTTTTGGAATTTAAGGCAATGAGGTGAGATCCACTCAAAACAATTGTGGCCAAACTCTACAGAATGGACATGGATTCTATTGCAATTTCAAAAACCATGTAAAACTTTACATTTAACATCAACAATCTATTCACTGAAATAATAAGAAACCCTAGGTTACCCACAGCACAGAAACCCTATGTATCAAAGAATTGAATTAATACGCTTATATTTAACCAAGATACTTTACAATATCCATTATCGAGTAAATCGTATATTGAATGCCAGCCATGGTCATTCTGGATTTGCTCACCATTCTGGATTTGCTCATTATAGCATGGAAGAAACTTTTTCCAATTTCTACTTTCGTCAATCACTATTTACCCCAACTTCTATTTAATCTAATTTTAATTTCCCCCTTTTTTTATTTCCCTCACTCTATTTGAGTTTTTAAATTTGTTAACATTATTATTTATTATATATTAATATGATATATTATATAATATATTTATACATTAAAAACATATTATACTATATTATATTATATTATAGAGTGCACCTATTATATTGTTGAAAGTAGGGGACATGCCTTTAATAGGAGCAACATACACTACAGGTCCCCATGGCGCCAGACCAGCCATTGGAAAAAGAAAGAACCATTCTATTCATATCTCAAACTTGACCACAAAACATTCCACTTTTCCTCTAAGCAAAGAACATCCATGGATTAAAAAAAAAGTCATATCATGGTCATTTGCACCCAAAATCCATGTATTTTAATACAAGGACTACGAGGTGAATGGGGTTCACCATGCCCAGAACTTCCTCTAGTGGTTCCATATCCACAATGGCCATAATTTCATCCACTAACTCCAAAAATAATAAACATAATAGTATCACTTCATAATATAATTATATGTACAATCCAAAATGAGATTTGATAGAGGCAACTTCATGGCCAAGATAAATGCAACGAGCATAGATTGATGAGATTACTTGTGTGTTAGAGTTTTCATGGTTGGATCATATGTTTATGAAGAGAATAATAATCAAGTACTAGTTAATGAGCAACATAAATAAGTATAAGTGATTAAAAACACTCTCCTAACTAACATTTTTAGTCACATAGTCATTTATTTGCCAATTTCTACTAGTGAAACCAAGGGAATACAAATAGTTAACTCTAATTTATTGCCCATTACCAACATTCCAAACCAACCCTCTCTCCAGAAAAGGCATAGTTTCAACCAATCCTTTTCAATGGTTTGAGGCATTTGCAAACATTTTTAGAGACTACCTAAACCAATTAGAGAACGATTTTTTCTTTAGGTATTTTGCTCGAATTATTTCGCCATCGGACAATTTTTTATCAGAATCCGGTGATTTTTTTTTTAAATCCGAATTATTTGTTGTTTAAATCATTGTTTTGAATGCATAAATGGATTCAATGGCCTCAAATACCGCAAGGCACTTGGATTAAGCAAGTTTAAACAATGTTGATGAATTCATGGTGGAGATACTGTGATAGTTGAAAGAGATTTTGTCAACATTTCGAGCCAACAAGCTGCGGCAGAAGTCTTGAAGAAGAGATCTGAAATATTTTTACCGGATTTAGTCGAAATCATGTTGAAATATGTAGTCAAGAACAAGTGAATTCTTTGAATGTTTAGGCACATATATACATACCTTAAATTTATATAAATTCTATAATACATGACATTTATATAAATTTTATAAAATATGTCAGTTTATATAAATATATTAAAATATTGTGAATAAAATATATTCTTTATTTTTTAATTATTTTAAATGTAACTCTACCAATAAGCATTCAAGATGACATATACAATGTTTTAATTTATATTTAATTTTCAACATAATCAATATAATATAGAAAAAATGAAATATTTGTAGGTTGTGGGGCGTTTTTTAGAAGAAGTCTAGAAGTGTGACCATTTTGAAGTCAGACGAGTTTTTGGACGGAATTCGGTGAATTTTTTCAATAAATCTGAATTTTGTGCTATTCAAATCGTTATTATGAATGCGTAAATGGATTCAATGCTCTCAAATACCCTAGGGCACCCATATTTTGAGAATTTAAACATTATTATTATGAAATTTAAGAATTTGTTCAAAATTTTAGCTGGAGTCCATCAAAATCGTGCCGAAAAAAAATCATTGAAAATGGGTGAAATCGTCGAGCGTTTAGTCTATGCGGTTTTTTACTATGAATAAGCCTAACCTAACATTCGTCTATAAATCGACCAATCATAGAATGTTATTTGTCATACACTCTTTTGTTGGTTTCAGAGGCAGTTATCATTCTAGCTAATCTACACCAAAGACCTCCTTTGCAATTTCCAAACCTATAGCATCGACTCAAACTCGAGACACATCTTCTGCAATAATTTCCCAGCCTATAGCATTGGCTCGGGCTCAAGACATGGCGATACATCTATCCAGAACCAAATTCTTCTAGGATTTCAACGATGCTAATATTGTTTAGATTGTGAACAGGGACTGATTTGGTCATTTTACTATTAAAATCCAAAGAAGCAAACTGTATACCAAGTTGAATTGCACCTCTAGCTAAAAGAAAGCCAATGATTCTTAATGGTTTTTTTTAGAAGTGTTGAGTCTGCAATGAGTATAAATTTCTTAGAGATTCAATGATTGTTCTTTGGAGATGTAGAGACACTCTGTAATGCCGAGAATCATTTGGATTTATTGTAACACTCACGTTATAAGATACTCCTATCAATTATTTATTGTTATTACCAATTCAAGAACCACTTTGCATGTCTCTTTAGTGTTTGTCAACTATAGCGTTCGAACTTTCGTGCCTCTTTGCCGAAGGATTGCATTCGTATTATTGAATGTTGTTGGCCCTTGCATTCTCATCCCCTTGAATCCATTCTCTCCCATGTTTGCACTTAGATATTTTTGCTAGACACACCCCACATACATAGCAAATACTTTTTCCTTTTCTAGAGTAGCCTCTAGTGTGTGGGATGATGGATGCCGAGGAGAGGAGAATGTGTGCCATTCATTTCCCCAAGCCCCCATTGAATAGAGGTAGATCGATTGATGAAAGAACTAACCTTCGCAATGAAAGAAGCAGACTAATATTGAAATACAAAAAGATAGATACAGATACACATATTTTCTTTGTATTGAGAAAGATATAGGAGCATAGTAATGTAGAGATATCTCCATATAAGGTGATAAGGGAAGGTATAGTAAAGTAATACCCTTTCTCCATATGACCTCACCCTAGAAAAAGTATAGTATGATAGAAATATATCCATCTAGGATAAGGGAAGGAAAGGGGAAGATGAGGTGAGAGATATCACCATATCATTGATAATTAGGAGCTACTCATCATTAATTAAGGAGAGTAAAGGTTTGTGTATACGTTTTATTATTATAATCAATTTTATTTATTTATTTAGAATCTTTGGTCATAAAAGTTTGCAGCATCCTTCTTTTTCGACATGAGGTAACTCTACAGCTCAGTATAGTATTTTGGTTTAATGTATGAAGCTGAAAACAGGAAAAACAAATTCAAATTAGAAGATGAAGATCAACGTGATCTTAAACGGCTTAGCATCAGCAGATCAGAAGCCCAAACGTTGAAGCCGATTGGATTCATAGATTATTTAAGTTTATATTGCTCCTCTGATTAAATAAATGAATCTTAATGTTTATTACTGCATATAGATCTTAATAAATTGTTTCTTAGATTTTTCCAATTTTTACAATAAACAAATGAAAAATGTAAGGAGAGGTTATTAATTTTTTAAAAAGGTATTTTGTTTTGGAATCTTTTCATTTATTCATTATAAACATTTTTTTTTTTGCAGTTTTAGGTTATTGGATTTGTATATTCAATATAGTAGTCTGTATTTAGTCTTTACTTGTGTTTAGTAGCTTGAATACCTCGCTTCTCTATAGACTAAAAGTACTGGTTGACACATCTTTTATTATTTGTAAGGTACTAGTTGACACATATTTTATTACTAACAAAACTATATTTTTTTTTATGAAAAAATATTCAATATATTTTAAATGTTTTTTTTTCCAGCTAAAAATGAAAAAATATTTTAAATGTTTTAAGAGAAAATAAAAACATTGAATCTATTTTTACAATTAAAAAATCACAATTTCAACAGTAATACCTCATTCCCACAAAAATCACACAAAAATACAAATAATATATCATTTAACTTACTCCATTAAATTTTTGGAATAGAAAAAAGAGAAACCGAAGTTACTGATGGTTAAAGCATCTCCAACTTTTGTAGGGCTTACAGGTCCATAGAGGAAGGGGTGGCCCCGACTAATTATATAACTTAGAATTCAAAAGCAACATAATAGAGATTAAATGTTGAATATGGCTTTCTTCAAACTATCAATTGAAGACAACAAAAGCTTCATCTATTTTTGTTACTACTATTTAATTTGTCGTATAAAATTATTTATTTAATCTTATTTTGGTGTTGATTGTATCTTCCAATTTTATGTAGGTTTATATTCATATTTAATTTGTCATATAGATTCATTTTATTTATTGTGGTTATAGAATGTTACTTGGAGTTGGTATATATTTTGTGTAACTTTATATTGTTGTTTAATTTGTTGTATAGAATTATTTCTTTATTTATTTAATCCAATTTTTGTGTTGATTGTATAAAATATTACTTGGAGTTCATATATATTCAGTGTGGCTTTATCTTGCTATAATGGGACTAATTATATTATATGGAAATACAAATATTTAGGGTATATTTTATTACGTTTCATATAGAAGCTGTGGAGGGGAGGAAAAGAGAAAATCCCATAAATATAATAGTTAGGATGATATCCTAAGTATTAATTTAATGTCTTAGATTAGATGTAATAAAAAGGAAAACATTGTATTTAAGTTATCACTTTAGTAGTCCAAGAACTATGTTGCATGGATAATAATAATCCAAAGTAAGAACATTAACTAGTCCATAGTTATGGACTCAAGTCTATCTAGACATGTATCGGCATTAATGTTTTATACTCTCGATTCAAACCTTGGAATTGTGCACAAAAGTTACCACACTATACTGTAATGGTTTCATTCTACATAATGAGTATAGCATGGAATGTATTACAATATAATATGCGTTAAAGTTAATATCCAACCATTCTATGAATGCAAGGGATGGCGTGTAATTCCAGAATCACCAGTTCACATTAAAGTTTGATTTGGTTTGTTAGCTACTTAGTACACTTGAATTTCTCACCCTAACATCAACGAATCATATGCAACCAACACATGACTTAAAGTACAAATATGTTAGTAGTTTCTATGGCTCTTAATTGAGGTAATTGGGAAATGTGCGCCATCCCATATGGGTTAATGTTAAGGGTCCTTTTATTATGAAAATGTAGAGTTTCTTCTACTCTGGACGTTGGAGAGTTTGTCATTTGTTTTTGTATGTAAACTCTGGTTTTCCCATGTTCCATAACAATTTTTCCTGGAGACCATGTCCTCTAGCATGATCGAGTTTTCTATCGCTTGCTACAGGTATTAATTTCTTAGTTAATATGATTGTATTGTCTGTAAAGTAGAGTGTTTTCTCCTCACAAACCATGCACGCATCTATTATTAATTCTTTGAATTGGCACACTTTTATATCTGTTATATGACATTGTTTATCTTTGCTGCAAGGTTATTTCATGATGGTTCAATGGGACACGATGACTTGGTAGTCAATCCTTGTATTATTTTGGCTTATATAGTAAGCTTCAACCTATATTCATTCAACACACTTCGGTCAATTATTCATTGTCAACAAAGAGGACAGTACCAGGTAATGGATTTGTTCATGTTATTGCTAATCCACATTGATTATAGTTCATCTTTCTTTGAAAATAGGGTTTCATCTTATGGTTTAATTGATTTAATGTTTAACACAGGTGTAATTGGTAGTAATAAGTTGGCTTGATCGTATCCATTCCCTCAAACATTGAAATTTTTGGTGCCATTAAAACTATCCCAACTCCTTTGTTGAGCCAACTCATAGCTACTAGGATGCATTTCTTGGTGAGTAAAGGGTTATAACCAAATTCTTTGTGCGATTAAATTACAATACTTTCTCATTGGGAGTTATAATAAATTTGTGCTTAACTGAGGAAAAACCCCAAAACTTATTTGCGTTTATTAAGTTCAAGTGTAAATCATAGGGTTTTCACAGATATACAAACACTATATTCCTGCTTCTAAGAGGGTCCGATCCTCGGTTTTGTTAAAGCATCTTTTAAGTGGACTATTTTTTTTAAAAGAACTTTTCTTTTGTCTAATTAATTACTGAGAGATAAGTTTTCATCCTCTACAATGTGGGGTATAGAATTTATATTTTAAGGATTCAACAAATTTTATTTCTATTTACAATGTGGGGTATAGAATTTATATTTTAAGGATTCAACAAATTTCATTTCTATTTATAATTGAAAATCATTATAATTTATTTAATTAAAATATTATATTTTTTTATGAAATACTTCCCAAATTTTATTATGTGATCATTAGAGGCATTAGTTGCCGTCCACAGATTAATTTTTATTTGAACCCAATGTTCGGTGTAATGTTTCAGAGGGCCCATAGGTATTAGTTGTTTCCCGCATAAAAAAAATTATCGTCAAACTTAGGTACTTCTTATGTTTTTCTATAGTTCAGTGTTGAGTTGATCCAGGCCGGGGGCGTCAATTGACACACCTATCTGAGCTGACGTATGTTGCTTTTATTGCACGATGGTGCGCTTACAGCTGGCGCATTTATGCCTGTGTATAATACACATTGCCTCTTAAATATTGCGTCAACAGTCTTCAAGATTTGAGTTTAGCAATATCTTTCGAAAGATCTAGCAACTGATTGCTCACTCAGGGTTTACTAGTTGTCTCTTCTACATCTAGAGTCCTCTTTTCTGAATTCGATGGTTCAATGTGAGGGACTCTGCAGTATACAGAGGTTGCTTGTGTAACCTATAATTCTCCAAGCCTAAAAGAAGGAAACCTTTAGTCGAGGAGATGAATTCATACTCCATCGACTTGTAATACATCTGGTAAAAAAAAAATAAGGTACTTTCTTTATCTATTCTTGATTTTTTTCATGTTTATTGTTTTCCAAAATGTTGCACAACTAAATGCTCCATTCTTGTGCAGATTTCACCATTACAGTCGGAATGGTTACATGTGGTTGCTCGTCAAGTTCGTCCCTAGAACATTTTCAGTAAGTGTATACTTTTATCCAAGATAATTTTTAAACATCCTTTTCCCTTTGACTATGGTTAAAATCTCTTGTTGATCTCTTTATTTTTTTGGCATGAACTCTATGGTTATGCTTGAGGTTCAACATGCGTCTAACAATATGTGAAAAATATACTCTCGTCCTAACATGCACACATTTGTATCATCCAACTCTCTTGGTTGAAATGCCAACAATCCCATCTTCTTACACTTTGGATTTTACGGCTTGTGTATAGCCTTCAGATTACGGCTCGTTCCCTCACAATGTCCTTAGGGTTTTGAACTGTCTGATGTTAAAATAATATTCATGCTTAAATTATATGGACACCTTGCATCTCATTCTCTGTAGTTAGTAGTTATTGTATATATATTCTTGAATAATAAGATTTACGGGTTGGAACCTTGGTTGGTCTGGGTATTCAAACATTCGCGTGGCTTGTTTACAAGCCATATTATAATGCCCTTTTGCAAATGTGGCCAAATCGACCCACATACAATGTAAACAATGTCGACTCCGTTAATAGTATATTTATGTTATTTTATTAAACCCTTTAATTAGTTGCCTTCAATTAGTTTTTGGTGTAGAAGGGTTTTCTTGTTTCTTTCATTTCTATGTAACTATGAATAGGATTGAGATCATAATGTGGAATAGATAACTATGTGATTACTTGCATGCAGTTCTATTTGTTTCTACAACACATTGATTTTTGACATGGGGATATCTTGCATGCAGTTCTATTTGTTTCTACAACACATTGATTTTTGACATGGGGATATCTTGACTTCAAGATGGAGTTATTCCAATTTATTTTACAATGGATAATCTATGAATCACATTCTTTTGTTTATTTTTATGTTGGGGTTTTTCTATTTATTTTTACTTTGTCTTGCTAATTATTTTCAACCAAAATAGCCTTCCTCATTTACTCTATTAGCCTACACCATGGATGAAATTTTTTACAAAAATGTGGTTTAATAGTCCCTAAAAAAGGCTACGGTGAATGCACCCATTGAATGCCATTATAACATGTCTCTCTAAGATGTTGATGGTCTCATTTGTCCATCCCATCCAAACCCATAAGATGTTCATGGAAGCAAAGGACAACAAATTGGTTGGCACCCATCCACCCCAAACCTTTGATCAAATTTTAAGTGGTTTGAGAGTATCAATGTGCAAAAATGTTAAGCACCCAATTTCTTGATCCTTCTAAATACTAGCATGTTGGATAGCAAGAAAATAAGACTTCAAACTCGAGGTCCTGCACTTCTTTTTCTATTTTATTATTATAACTAATTTTGTTATCTATTATCTATTAATCACATATGAAAATTTACTCTATTATATTATCTATTAATCACATGAAAATTTACTCTATTCTCATTTTTTTGGTCACCTAATTGTTGAGTGATAAAGATTTATTTCCAATGACCTCGCAGTTGGATCTTGTATGGATATGAATTGAGTTAATTTTATATCTAATTTTGTCATAATTCATATACTGAGTTAATTTTATATTTAATTATTTCAATCATAATTTACCGTATCCATTAGTGCAATCAATGTGCATAGTGCATTGGACTCTCACGCTTTTGAGAAATAGGTCAATAATATTGAATCAAAAGTTAATTTAATAGTTTATATCTCAACATCAATATATATATATATATATATATATATATATATATTTAATTATGTGTTCTTTAATCGTCATTGTAATCGATGTGTAGAAGTGCATGGCACTATTGCAGTGCCGCTATTGAGATACAAATCAATAATATCAAAATTGATGCTTACATTGGTTAAATGAATTACTGTTAGGTACATATTGTTGGTCATTATTCTCTTAGATATTAATTTACTAGTAAAACTAGATTATACCAAATTTATATCAAACTTCGATGGTATGTTTTCAGAGGAGGGCGAACACTAACATTTTTAAGCTAAAATTTATGTACATGGTATGTAATTATTAATCATATATTATGAATGTATATGATACGCAATATTAATGATTAATTATACACTTTGAAACTTTTTTGAATAATTATATATAATATTTTGAAGTTATTTGAAATTGAAATCTATATTAACTTATTAACAAAAAATTAATAAATTTCAATTATTAAAATTAAATAAACAAAATTAAATAAAATTATAAAAAACTTTATTACTAAATCATTTATATAAATAATTAAAATTAATTTTGTATAAAATTTAAATAAAACTTAATAAATCTTATACATAATAGTTATTGAGAAAGAAAAAAAAGTTTAAAAACTACAATATTGAATATGTAAATAAAAAAAGTAAGATGTTGAATTTTTTTCTTAATGGGATTTGAAATTTCATGGTGCACGTTACTAAATTGGTTCCTAGCTTTGGGCATCTTTTAGAGGTCATTATGGCTAAATTGGTTCCCTAGCTTTGGGCCTTTCTTAGAGGCTATCTTGGCTCTTGGCTCTTTCTAGATGATATTTTCATCTTGGCTCTTTGCTCTTTTTAGATGAGGGCGAGCGCACAAAGTTGCTCCCCAAAACTGTTGCAATGAGGCCACGCTAGCGGGGAAAAAACAGGAATGCGCACGCACCTAAGGTAGCACGCACGCACCATTAGGTTCGGTACCAAACCAGGGCATTGTGCGTTCCTAGCGCGTGCGCGGACAAATACGCGCACGCACCCCCGTTAAGGTTTTAAAAAAAAACCCGATTTCTTTTCATTCTTTCGATTCCAGCTGAACTTGAATCAACCACCGCATGCGCGGAGCTACAACAACCCAAGTGCACCATTTCCACTCAAAAAACCACCTTCATCCATCCACCAATTGCATTGGATAGGTAAATGCCATTGTTTTTTTCATTTTATTCATTGTTTTTGTCATTTTATTCATTTTTGTTTGTTTATTAAATTTGTAAGAATCCCCAAACTATTAAAACAATAGAGAATCTTTCAATTGCAGAATGTAAACCCACACAATGAATGAAAAAAATGTTAACATGGAGTCTAGTGGAACCAATGAAAGCCCTCAAGAAAATCCAAATGCCCAAGAAAATCAAAACCCCCAAGAAAATTTTGACCAAGATGACTTGAACAATTATGTAAATGAGATTAGAGTGCACACTCGAGAACTAAGAAGCACAGGGGAACCATCTTGAGTGTCCCTTTCCACCTCAATTGACTCCATCATCCATGTACATCGCCAATTGAATGACATGATTGAATATAGAGCTAGGATGCAGGAGTATTATTCCACGGGAATTTCCAAGGAGGAAATAAAATATTTGAATATTAAAAAGGCCCAATTGTACAGTATGTTCACCGATCCAAGAACACAACAACCACCAGACATTAAAAAGCCACGTGTTTGCATGGGTTGGTGTCATTTCCAACCATGGAGGGACAATTGGATGCAAAGGTGGTTCATGGTTTATGATAAACCTCCCTGCAATAATAGGGAGGTTCCATAGTACTTCCTTTAGTAATTGTGGGTTGATTTTTCCCTCGGTTTACATGTCAACTATTTTGACATAACCGATTTCCATGGTGTTGGGCATGGCTCTGCCCAAGATTGACCTGCTGCCAGGAGGAACCCACTGAGAGGGCCACCAGCTCCTAGGCGCGAGCCCAACTCTTCTCCCCAGCCGCCTCAGTTACCCCACAAACTTGATAAGATCGAGGAAACGATGAGGAGTGTTGCACGTGGACTACTTAGACACACTACCTTTGTAGCAGCTACTACAATGGAGAGACAGGCTTCCCCTTATAGAGACGCAGGTGCAGGGCCTTCCCAACAGAGTCAGGGTATACCTGTGACCGATGGTATCCATGTTAGGCCTTCTAGTTCCATGGGGACAATTCCACATCTTTCTCCCCATTGCGGGCACACTTGCCCTGGCTTGATCGAGGGTTGCTATATGGAGCAGGTTAGCACTTTTTTTAATGTGTTTTCAATCATCACTTGATAATTTGTAAAGTAATTTTAAAGTATTTGTGCTTGACATATACTATTATTTCAATGTACAACTATTTAGAGTTGAGACACCATCATGGGAGAACGCAGCATCTCCCAACCTGGATGCAGCAATGGCAGCTGCAATTGAGATTGCGACACCTCACACAGAGGTATTTTAAGTACCCCACACAATATTGTTATTACTTATGGCATTTCTATTTTTATGTATTTATATTTATGACATACATGATGATAGTTCGTACAATATTTTTTAATATTTTGATTGACTGAATAATTATTGGTTTAAAATGTTTATAACGTGCATGCATTTTGGTATCCACAGGTATGCACGCAGTACTATGACCATCCATCTCCGCCAGGGGTCGGTAGATCACCATATACATAGGTATAAGTGTAGTTAAAAGCACACTTTTAATTTGAAATGTTATGGCATACTATGGTTTAATTTTTTTTTATTTACTAAACTATGATATTATAAATTTGTATGCAGGGGCCACCAACAGCTGCAAGTCTCTTTAGTCCCATGTTTCCACCCTCTCCCATGAGTCGCCCCCCTCGCCTCCATCTAGACCCCTCCCTCCGTCCACCCCCTCCCTTCCATCCACCCTCCCCTCTCTGTCCATACTCCCCCCTCTGTCCATCCTCCCCCATTTGTCCATGCCCCCCCATCTATACATCCTCCCCCATTCATCCACACCCCCCCATTTATCCATCCTCCCCCATTCGTCCACGCCCCCCCTTCCATCCAGCTTCTCCCCTTCGTACACAAGCTCCCTTATATCCATACTCCTCCCTCTATCCAGTATCGAACTCCCATTCACCATACCTCAACATCCCCCCTAGCCCTTTTGCGTCGATACCCCCTATTGTACAGTCGGTAGGGATTTATCATCCACGACGTCCTCATCCACCCCATACCACCATGTCCTCTTCCACCACATCATCTCCAGTACCCGCCACTATTGTGGCAACTACTATTCCATCATATTCCCATGTGTTTATTGTGGTCACACCCATAGTTCCTCCATCTACATCTGTGCCCCCCCCATGATTGCATCGGAGGAGGTTGTCCAGCCAACTGCTCCACCTGCTAGCCCAGAAGCTCAACCACCCCCATTTTGGGGGTTCTTCACGGTGAGAATCAAGTTAATTTATGAAAATGTTTTGATACATTAACCAAAATTAATTTAAGCAATTCTTATTTTTCAATGAAATGATTGTCGTAAATGTTGTAGGGTTGAATTACTGAGAGGCTCAACAGATCTAGGACACTTGCTTCTCGTCTCCCACTTGCATCAGCGGTGAGTTATTTAATATTTGAATTGTACATTCATTTTATAAATGTGGTAAATGTTACAAATGCTTGAAACTAATGGTACCTTATATCATTTGTTTCAGAGCGTGGAGAGACGGTCTACTCCTAGACGGAAGAAGGCCCGAGGTAGTAGTAGCTCCAAGAAGAGAAAGATCGATTTTGAAGATGAACCAGGGAGTGACCGAGGTGGTCACAATGCTTGACACGCCATGTTATCTACATTAGCCACGATGTGGCACCTTTGGGCACCAGTTGTCGTGTACTTTGTATCTACGGCATGGAGTGCCATGTATTTTGGATCTACGACACGAGTTGTCGGATTTTGTATAAGGCACTAGTTGCCATGTATTTTGTATCTACGACACGAGTTCTCAGATTTTGCATAGGGCACGAGTTGCCATCGTATGTACATTCGGAACCATGTTCCACTATTTTCCTGAAAATTTATATATTTGTTCGAGTTTTGTTCCACTATGGTTTTATCTCATGGCTTTATATATAGTTTTGTTCGAGTTTTGTTCTATATATGTGTATAATGATTTGGATTCAAATGTATGTCATGGCGATTTTGGATGAAACCTAGAGCACCACTTTAGGGTTTTTATTGCAACGACAACAATTATTAAGGCCAATATTTCAAACAAGATGTAATTTTAACCCTGAATAAAAACGAAGGTGATTTTGGGAGGACCATTTTTTTATTCGTAGATCAAGTTCACTTGAATCCAAGACAAGTTCTCTCACAACTAAGTTAATATTATGACTGCATAGTACTCTAGGCAACTCATCCAACCCTAAAAAATCATAGCACTCTCTTCCACTACCCTACTTAACACAATGAATATCTGCTCTTTCTCTACTCAATAGTCCCTTAGGGATATTGTTCCCTTACAATGGTCTTTAGTATAGGTAGAAACAATCAAATCCAATAAATTATTTTAGGAAATAACTAGATAAAGAATACAACTTGTTTCCTAAGCAACCAATGAGAAACATTAACCAACAGGTGAAGAATTTCTACATTTCCTAAGCTTTAATATGTTCATCTACAACCCCTCTCTCTCTCCCCCAACATCTACACATTCCTCTTTTAACTACTAATTCTGTCATTTTCAAATTTGGTTAATGGGTAACAAATATGGAGAATACAACATGGGGAGCAGAGAGTATGAACTTGAGAATTGGAGAATAATGGGATAATGATCCCAATGAGGTAGGAGAATGAAGTACTTCTCACACTTCTACAAACTAATTTTACTTTTCCCAAGCTTGCATAACTACACAAGGTAGACTTCCTCACCAACTTCCACATGAATTTATGATTGGATTCACAGGTAAAGGAAGGGGATGAACTTTATTCAAGGCACATGATGAAAAGGTGGGAGTTCTTAGAATGAAACTTGGTAATGGACGATTAATTTCTCATAATATCCCTCTATGTTTCTTCTTCAGTGAAATCACAACCCATCCTATGGTCTTTGCAACCATCTTTGATTGCTATATATTAAATTCTAACATTAATATTTTCATGGCTTTGAGTTCAGCGTGGTAAGCCTACCACATCGTTCATACAAGTGTATTTACAACATTTACATGACTATCCATTCATTAGTCGAGGCTTGGCCTGAGATGCATATTTATAACATTTACATCAAGTCCAATCTACCTTCAAACACACCCCCCCCAAAACTAGTTACAATCTCAGCTATACTGGGAAATACATCAGTACTAATAATAATAACTACATATAGTCCGCATAAATTATATTAATAGCCAAACAACAAAAATTCTGGAGAAATACTGAGCAAAACCCTAGTTTCCAAAATGGACCTACAAGATGACACCTGGGCCATGGGACCGGAGTAGAGGGGCACCCCTAGCACTATCCCAATGTCCTGAATCCAACTAAGTCGACGGTTTGTTGATCCGAGCCACGGTCGTCATTCTATGGCTTGTTCTGTCTTGTATCCAAAAGGCCTTGACATACACCTACTAGATACCTACCGGGGGCATAGAATTCCAACTGTGCAACAAAACCAAGTTCTGGGGAGTCCTGCAAGTGTTTTTATGAAGGTGCCAGCTAGGAACGCTAGCCATAAGTGCCCAGTCGACGATTTTGCAAATTTGACCTCAATGTGCAAAAATTGCACACTCCCTTACTAAGCAAAACCCTAGTTTCCAAAATGGACCTACAACATGACACCTGGGACATGGGACCAGAGGAGAGGGGCATCCCCAGCACTATCTCGATGTCCTGAATCCAACAGAGTTGACGGTTTGTCGATCCGAGCCATGTTCATCATTCTATGGCTCATTCTGTCTCGCATCCAAAAGGCCTTCAGGGACACCTTCTGGATACCTACCAGGGGCATAGAATTCCAACCGTGCAACAAAACCGGGTTCTGAGGAGTCCTGCAAGTGTGTATAGGAAGGTTCCAACTGGGAACGCTATCCATAAGTGCCTAGTCGACGATTTTTCAAATTTGACCCCAATGTGCAAAAATTGCACACTCCCTTACTAGGCAAAACCCTGGTTTCCAAAATGGACCTACAATATGACACCTGGGCCATGGGAAAGGAGGAGAGGGGTGCCCCTAGCACTATCTTGATGTCCTGAATCCAACGGATTCGATGGTTTGTCGATCCAAGCCACTGTCGTCATTCTATGGCTCATTCCGTCTCCAAACAAACATCGTGTCACATGAGGCTAATCCTAGTTTCTCCTTTCAAGAGATACTAAGAAAAAAAATAGTTTCTCATATCATTGAAGAAGACCTCACAGTCCCAAGGTCAATGGGTTTCAGTACTTGACCCAATCATGCATAAGTGCATAGTCACTTACTAAGAAAAACCCTAGTTCTTTATATCCATGAGCAAGATGGTCATAAGGAAATGGAACCACATGAGAGAGGTTCCCCTAGATCAAATGCATTGTTATGGACCCAACGGATTTGATGGGTCATCGATATGATCCACTGTCATTATTTTATGGCAACTTGTAGGTCTCCTTCTAAATCCTTTTAGGGACACATGGTTGGTTCTTTCATTAGGGAATAAAAATTGAACCAAGCATTGGAATTGAGTTTCATAGGCTCTTGCATGTATGTTTGGACATCGTCGACATGGACACACCAAGCACACTCCAAATTTCAATGGGTTTCAATACTTCACCAAATAATCAAAAAAGTGTATAGTCACTTACATAGAAACACCCTAGTTCCTAAGATCAATCAAGCAAGACAAGCATTGGGTGATGGGCCCATGGGAGAGAAGTTCCTCTTAATGGAATGCATTGTCATGGACCCAACGTAATTTAGGGTTCGTCGATCTGAGCCACGATTATCATTTTATGGCAAGTTGCAAGCTGCCACCTAATGGATTTGAGGGACACTTGGTGATTTTGTCATTAGGGCATAAAAATTGAATTCTATAATATCCTACATGTGTGCTTGGCCATTACCAACATGATAACACAACCCATAGTCCCAAGGTTGAGTGGCTCAGTACTTGACCCAATCATCCAAAATGTGCATAGTGAGTTATTGAAAAAAACCCTAGTTCCTAAGGTCAATGAACAAGATGAGCATAGGGTGATGGACCCATGGGATAGAGGTGGCCTTATATGGAATGCATTATCATATACCTATTGGATTTGATGTTTTGTTGACCCGAATGGCAATCATCATTTTATGGCGAGTTGCAAGTCACCTCCGAAATCCTTTCAAGGACACTTGGTGACTATGCCATCAGGGCATAAAAACCTATCTGGGCATCTAAATTGAATTCTATAAGATGGTGCATGTGTGTTTTTCCATGATTCGCATGGGAACACCACCCAAGGTCCCGATATTTAGGGTTTTTAGTACTTGATCCAATCATGGAAAAAGTGCATAGTCACTTATTGAGTAAAACCCTAGTTCATGAGCTCAATAAAAAAGACAAGAACTAGGTGATGGACCCATGGGAGAAAGGTTCCCCTAGATGGAATGCATTATAAAAGAGCTAATGGATTCAATGGTTAATTGATACGAGCCACAATCATCATTTTATGGTGAGTTGCAGGCCACATCCTAAATCCTTTCAGGGACACTTGGTGATTTTGTCATTAGGGGATAAAAACTAAACCGAGCATCAAAATTGAGTTCCGTAAGATCCCACATGTGTGTTTTTCCATGCTCAACATGGACACACCACCCACAATCCCAAGGTTTATGGGTTTTAGTACTTGACCCAATCATGCAAAAAGTGCATATTCTCTTAGGGAGTTGTTAGAATATTTCAAGGATAGGATACTATAAATCATGCTTAAAAAACCATTGTGTACATTTCAATAGTTTTTTTTAGTTTATTTATATGTTTGATCTAATATCATGTTCTAAGAGTAGTAGTATGAGTACACCCAGTCTCAAATATGAGAGTAATTGGGAATCCCATGATAAAATTATGATAAGAAGGACATGAGATGCATGAGGTTCTTGAATTTTTGGAAGCTTGTGCACTATGTTTCTATTTTTCCTCAAAGTTTTTCACAATGTAGTGACAATTCCTAGATATAAATGGTGTTCCTATTGGTCTAGGTGGAGGAAAAAGAAACACATACAACATCTCATTGAACTAAATAACTAATGTATTGGTGTTGTAATTGATGCAACCAAATTAGCATAAGCATGGAAGTGTTTTGACCACCCTAACCACTAAAATAATGTATTACTCAAATATGGGGGGAAGTGATAATTACATGTCAATGAACACTTATATTCCTTCATATGATTATTAATGTACTATGTTTTAAGATTAATATTGTATAGTAAATATTCTTGCACTAAGGTGTCTTAATGTGTTTTTTTTCTTTCAACTCATAAATTCAAGACCACTGCAATTGATCCATGTCTCAATTCATGATTGTAAGAAAATATCAAACATGAAATTATGTTGCAAACAACTTTATATGGCCATGCATGCATTATTATTTCAAGCTTCTCGTTGCAAATATCAACATGCTCTTATCTAGACCTAAGTTTTATGAACTAGGGTTTTCACCATTAGATTTGGTCGACAACATTAGCTATAGTGCCTATCACATGACAACTATCTCGGTCAACTGCAATATACTAGTATTTATTAACAAGGAAAACCAATACTATTATTATGGGGTGGCTATATGAATTTTGAGGAAAATCCATATATGAATGCGCATATTATTAATATTGAATGTTAATAATTTGAAACCTTATGAGCCATCCAAAATTGGCAATTCAAATGCGGGGAAAGTCTTGTCAAAGAGGACTTACCACTGTAATATTAGGTAGGCATGTAAGTTAATTGAGTGTGGAATTTTAAGAATATTTTATAAGATCCAAACAAATCTAAGACATGTCCTATATGGTAGTTTGAAATCTCCTTTATGCACGTGCGGGAGTTGAAGGATCCTAAGTCCGCTCGCCGGTTTGGGTTCCATGCCCCCGGAGCAATTCCTCAAAGTGTCCCTGAATGGCCCCGGGGTGCCGGAACAAGATGCCCGTGGCACCAATACCGTGGCTCTTGTCATGAATTCATCGATTCTGATGGATCCGGGATGTCGGTTTCAAGCTAGGGGACCCCCCACAACGTGCCTACAACCCCCGGAAACAGTGTTATTGTGTCATCTTCGGAGCTAGGGTTTTGCTCAGTGAAGGCCTTTCGAATATTGCTTAAGGGGGTCATTTCTCATCCGAAGGCTCCTGGGCGTGTGTGGCCACTGTGGACATATCCAAAATGGCCATACGCACATGCAGGAGCTAACGGAACCCAAGTCCGGTCGTCGGTTTGGGTTCTGTGCCCGCGGAGCAATTCCTCAAAGTGTCCCTGAATGGCCCCAGGGTGCCAGACCAAGATGCCCGCAGCACCCAAACCATGGCTTCGGTCATGAATCCGTCAATTCCGATGGATCCGGGATTCATCTAGGGGACCCTCCACATCATTCCTCTAATTCACAGAAATGGTGCCAATGTGCAATATCTGGAGCTAGGGTTTTGCTCAGTGAGGGCCATTCCAAATTCGCTCAAGGGGGCCATTTCTCATTCGAAGGCTCCTGGGCATGCGTGGCCACTGTGGACGTATCCAAAATGGCCACTTGCACCTGTGGGAGCTGACGGAATCCAATTCCACTCGCTGGTTTGGGTTTTGTGGCCCTGGAGCAAATCCTCAAAGTGTCCCTGAATGGCCCCGGCGTGACCGACGAAAATGCCCGTAGCACCCAAACCGTGGCTCTGATCGAGAATCCGTCGATTCCGATGGATCCAGGACGCCAGGTTTCATCTAGGGGACTCCCCACACCATACCTTAAAGTCTCAAAAATGGTGCCAATGTGCCAGCTCCGGAGCTAGGGTTTTGCTTAGTGAGGGCCATTCCAAATTCGCTCAAGGGGGCCATTCTCATCCATTCTCATCCGAAGGCTCCTAGGCATGAGTGACCATTGTGCACACATCCAAAATGGAAATAGGAACCATTTTGAACATGTCCAAGGGTGGCCATGCACTTCCGGGAGCCTTCGGATGAGAAATGGCCCATTTGAGGAATTTGGAATGGCCCTCCCAGAGAAAAACCCTAGCTCCGGAGATGGCACATTGGCACTGTTTGCGGGACTTCGAGGCACGGTTTGGGGGGTCCCCTAGCTGGAAACCGGTGCCCCGGATCCGTCAAAATCATCGGATTAGCGATCGGAGCCACGGTTTGGGTTCTACCGGAATTTCTGTCGGGCACCCCAGGGCCATTCAGGGACACTTTGAGGATTTGCTCTAGGGTCATGGAACGCAAACCAGTGAGCGGACTTGGATTCTGTCGGCTCCCACAGGTGCAAGTGGCCATTTTGGATGTCTCCATGGTGGCCACGCATGCCCGGGAGCCTTCAGATGAGAAATGACCCCCTTGAACGAAATTGGAATGGCCCTCACTAAGCAAAACCCTAGCTCCAGAGATGGCACATTGGCACCGTTTCTGAGTCTTCAAGGCACGGTTTAGGGGGTCCCCTATCTGAAACCGAGTGTCCCGGACCCATCTGAATTGACGGATTCATGATCGAAGTCACAGTTTGGGTGCAACGGGCATTTTCTTCGGGCACCCCGAGGTCATTCAGGGACACTTTGAGGATTTGCTCCGGCGCCACGGAACCCAAACTAGCAAGCGGACTTGGATTTAGTCGGCTCCCATAGGTGAAAGTGTCCATTTTAGACATGTCCACAGTGGCCATGCATGCCTGGGAGCCTTCAGATGATAAATGACCCCCTTGAGCGAAATTGGAATGACCCTCACTAAGCAAAACCCTATCTCCGGAGATGGCACATTGGCACCGTTTTCGAGTCTTCGAGGCATGGTTTGGGGGGCTGAACCAGCGCCCCAGACCCATTGGAATCGATGTATTCATGATCAGAGTCACGGTTTGAGTGCCACAGGCATTTTCGTCGGGCACCCTAGGGCCATTCACGGACACTTTGAGGATTTTCTCTAGGGCCACAGAACCCAAACCGGTGAGTGGATTTGAATTCTATCGGCTCCCAAAGGTGTGTATTGCCATTGTGGACATGTCCACGATGGCCAGGCATGCCCGGGCGCCTTCGGATGAAAAATTCCCCCCTTGAGCGAATTTAGGATGGCCCTCATTGAGCAAAACCCTATCTCCGGAGTTGGCACATTGGCACTGTTTCTGGGACTTCGAGGCACGGTGTGGGAGAACCAATAGCTAAAACCCAGCGCCCCGGATCCATCGGAATCGACAGATTCACGATCAGAGTCATGGTTTGGGTGCTACGGGAATTTTCGTCGTGCGCCCCGGGGCCATTTAGGGACACTTTGAGGATTTGCTCCGGGGCCACGGAACCCAAACTGGTGAGAGGACTTGGATTCCGTCGGCTCCCACAGGTGCACGTGGCCATTGTGGAAATTTCCATGGTGGCCATGCATGCCCGGGAGTCTTCGGATGAGAAATGGCCCCCTTGAGCGAATTTGGAATGGCCCTCACTAAGCAAAACCATAGCTCCGGAGATGGCACATTGGCACCGTTTCCGGGACTTCGAGGCACAGTGTGGGGGGGGGCCTAGCTAAAACTTGGCATCCCGGATCCATTGGAATAGAAGGATTTGCAATCAGAGCCATGGTTTGGGTGCTACAGAAATTTTCGTTGGGCACCCTGGTGCTATTCAGGGACACTTTGAGGATTTGCTTTGCGGCCACGGAACCCAAACCGGCGAGCGGACATGGATTCCGTCGACTCCACAGGTGTGTATTTCCATTGTGGACGTGTCCACGGTGGTCACACAAGCCCGGGATCCTTCGGATGATAAATGGCCCCCTTGAGCGAAATTGGATCACCTCTCTTTCACATTTGTGAAGACCTGTGATCACTAAGGTTACTAATATCTTGTTCTAACACTAAGGCCATTTCCCTAGTAGAACACATGGAGAGCGGAGCTAACACCTAACATGATTTTGGATGTCAACAGTAGAGGAGACCTCCAATTGCAATGATATATAGAATAAGGATTTATTCCTTCTCATACCATCAATATCACACTGCTTTATTTGTAATTAGCTTCATGGAGGAATTCACTATGGTTCATGAAAACACCCCTAGAAGGATATCTGAAGTCTAGGGAGGACAGCTTGGCTTGAGCTTGATCCTTCTGAGATTATATTGTTACATCCCTTAAATTTTTATGATTAGGGTTGTTTGATGAAACCCTAGGTGCATTTTCTAAATAAGAAGAAGAGAAGCAGATTTATTGCATTGGACGACTTGTTTTAGTGATTCATGCATGTTATATCTCCTTGGTTTAGATAGGGCTTTCCTTATTTTCCCTAGCTATTTGGAGAGCTAGTGAATTGTACTAGCCTTGTGATAAGGCTCTCATGCATGTTCTTCAATTGTAATTTATAGTTATATATGTATTGCTAATTTATCATAAGTAAAAGATAATTTTGTTGAGTGATTTGACATCATCATTGAATAAGTTAAGGGTTGTTTTACTATTGCTATCATTGTTGTAAAAGTGAGTTTTCAAATTTGGTTTATGCATGATAAGTTTTCAATGACACTAAGGTCATTTCCCTAATAGAAGAAATGCAGAGTGGAGCTAATTCCTAACATGATTTTGGGTGCTATCAATAACGTTGTCTTGCCATGTACTTGTGTAATGTGACATGGATACTGTTTGTAAACCCTAAGAAAGAGAATCATGCTAGTGGCGAGAGCTTGATTGACATAAGCTTGTTATTGAATCCAACTAGTGGAGAAGATAAGGGAAAGATAGACATGTTGGATGTTCTTGTATAGAATTCTCTTGTGCGATGCTAAAGTACTATAAGACCTAGGGTTTGAGGATTGAAATACCAAGATGGACATGTAGCCTTGAATGCTAGAAATAGTGTTATATTGTAGTGTACTTGTGTGATGTGACATGGATAGGGTTTGCATGAGATATCTCATATTAACATGTTCATGTGCTCTTGCATGTACCCCAACGTTAAAAAAAAAAAGATATATTTATATTTATTTGCAAGGAAAATTTAAGGTCTTGGAGATGACTGCAACCTTTGTATCTCATAATCACAAGCCATTGACATCATTGAAATATGAGATCATGGTAGTGGAAGAAGTTGCAGAGGTGTTAGAGGCCTAAATATTGAAATAGTTCAATCCCAACATAAAGCATCTCATTCTTATCACCAACCAAATGCATATTAGGGTTTGATGCTAGAGTATAAGACCTAGGGTTTGAGGATTGAAATACCAAGATGGACATGTATACTTGGATTCTATAAGTTGAGTTCTCTAGTGGTGTACTTGCGTGACATGACATGGGTAGGGTTTTTAAACCCTAATAAAGATAATCATGCTAGTGGGGAGACATTGATTAACATAAGCTTGTTGTTGAATCCAATGAGGGATTCATAGATGTCCTAGAGATTATAGGGTTGTTGAGGAAACCCTAGGAGTTATATGTTAGGGATCATGAAGATATAACCACTGGTGAAGATAAGGGGAAGAGACATGGCTAGAGTTTGCATGAGAAGAGATTATGTCCTTTATTTAATAACATGTGTAATTCTCATCATAAATGTGTCATAATAGTTATTTTATGTTTATATTTCCCTTTAAACAGAAACGATCTTAGAAAAAAGTAAGTGAATAGCAGCTACAATTTTATTTTTATGTGTTTGAAAAAATATGATTGATCCCAGTTCTTAGATTTATACAAAAAATAAAGAAACACTCTTTATGAACATCTTGCTAATGAGATTAAATGAGGGTTATGCTTGCTCAAATCCCTAGGGGCACACCTCACACAAGAGTTCATACACTTATAACCACATCGTGATGCTCCCTAAGCTATTGAGAAGATATTGAGAATATGTGAGCCATTATAGAGTAACACCTTTGACCTCCTAATGTTATGTAAACACATAAGAAAGTGTTTTACCATAAGTCAATTAGAGAGGATATGCCATAACACTGGTAACAACTGGATTTCCCCATTTTTATATAGCATATGGAAAGGTTGGCTAAGTAGATTAAAGGTATACTAGGGGTATCTTTAGGACCAAGAATGAGGATATGGACACTATTTGGAGGTTTTGAACAAGAGCAAGAAAGGAGCTTTCAAAAAAACAAATTCAGGACATGTCTTAGGGTTCTTTGGCTTCCAAGTGTTGATACATACTTCATTAGGATATTTTGAGAACCATTTATGGATATGAGGGCCTTGTACATAGTTGGGAGGAGAACTGCAAACCTTAATAAAAATAAAGCTTCTAAGGGAAGGGAAACTTGAGGTTTCGAACTTGTAGGTGTATTAATTACATAGGTTCGCAACAATGAAATAGGCCTCAAATGACAAGGCTATGTTTAGCCTCCAATAAATGATATGGGTGCAACTATGAGTATTTTAGCACTCGATATGGGTTTTATGGCACTAAACATGGTCAAACGATGAAGCCTTGACCTTGGGACCAATGAATAGGAGTGGTTGGTGTAAAACATCAATGTATTGTAATAGTAACTTAATCATAACTCAAACATCAAATAAACGATATAAGATAACGATATCAAATAAACTATCTAACATGAATAACATCAATCATGCATGAATAAACAATCACATGGCTATACTATGTACCTCAATCAATTAGGCCTTCTGGATCCTCTCGGTTTTTTATTGTCTTGAACAACCTCGTGTGCTCTGCATGAGGTAGTAAGTAGCGTACCTTGTTTGATGTCTTCATTGACATTGTTTGCAGTTGGATGTTTGTACCAACTATCAAGTGCGTAAAGTGATACACCCGTGAACCTGGTCTATAATCCGTGTATGTGTATCCATTTCTCTTTGGTCCCTTTCCATTTACTGTAAGATATTCCCCCTGAACAATCATCGAGCCAGTCGGAAAGGCAATTCCTTCACTATCGGTTAATGATGCGAGGAGGGTTTGTTTCCCCTGGATGCATCGTGTCAACAAATAATTCGTACCAATTGCACTGTCTGTCGGGGTGACAACTGCGTAGATGTGTCCTGCAAAAATGCATTTTACGGTCATATTCCAACAAGTAGTGGTTTGATAACTTGGATAATTACCAAAACAAGGAGGGAACTGGGATATGCATGCATAAATGTTTACCTGGCTGTACAAGATCAGATATATGATCATATTCATTCGAAATAGAGAATTGGCCTTCCTATAACTGTATTGTTTCAATAACTGCATGTGGGTCCACTGCAAGTGAGACATGATCCCATTCATCAACCCAATCCATTGATTCACATGCATCCCACTCACAACTGCTACAAGGCCCACAAAGCAAGCAAGTTTTCGCATCCATATTTCAAATAACGGGTTGTTTGAGCTTCGAACTGAATTGTTGTCATGGTCCTTGCATATTTGATGCTCTGATTCATAATGGAAGAGAGATCTTGTTGTCACTATGAAAATATTCCCATAATAATGAAAGACAGACCAACCTTTGGGAAAACATGTTTATATTTACATGGCAGCAAACCAAGTTTTTTTATAGATATGAGATTTCATGATTACGGGGTTTCTATCCACATAACAAAAATATCAATTGTTAGTATTAAGCCATGCTCAACCCACAATTTCATGATCAACCATCTATTTCTAGCTCATTAAATTGCTACATCTCAGAAAGTGAAGGTATATCCTAGGAAAAATCAAGAAGCCAAAGCATCCTCTACTAGACAACATTCTCTAAATGCCATCTCCAGCAAAATATATTCGTTGCTTGATTTCTATTTTCTGCATTACCATCCACACGTTGCCCATATTTTATCAGGGATTTCCATTTCAGACTTTAGCATGCTACTGCAGTCTTACAAGGAAATCTATAGCAGAAAATTGGCAAATGCTTTCACTTCCCAAATAAATATGATCTCTGCATTCCTGTAGCAGCTTGTCACATGGTGAATATGAGGACAACATAATTCTCAACACTTATTGATATTTAACCTCTAGATAGTACAACAGTAATATGGACTAGTTGCTTGGATCAATAGCAGGGCATTCATATGGCTGCAATTAAATTTGAGATTGTGAAACAAGGGGCATCCTTAAAACGCAGCACATTCATGATTTAAAGGAAAGCAAGGATGAAATGTAGGCTTGAAAAAGCACGTTGATGGAATTTCCAGGACTATAATCAAGCCACCATAACATTAAAAAGTTTGCTAAGAGCACCATAATATAGAGAAGTAGTGGAGAAACCATGTAAGTCTTACCCTACTATTTTCCAAAATTTTGAGGCAGCATATTTAGAGCCATATAACAAACATTTGGCAACATTTGTTTTTTTGGCATTAATATTAAAATGGATATGGTAAATGGGATGGGCAGATTTAAACATATTTGAGTCACAATTTGATTCATAAGTGGGATTTAATACCTTTTGTTGTGCTTGGTATGTCTGCAATAATGGATCTAAATATCTGTTGGCATGGATGTGGTCTTACATACTGGAAAGAGGGAAGTCTAAAAATGAATCAGTGGGCACATAGAAGGGCAGTGAGGCTTGTGGTAATTAATTTGAAGGTCTTTTGATGCATGTATTGGTTTATATCTTCCAAGGCATCAGAGAATGGATTCATGTTAATTTTGGGGGAGATGGCTACTTTCCAACTAAGCTAACAACTCTTACTTTCCATGACGACATGGAAATTATTCAATTTGGGGAAGATGTGAAGCAAATAACATGCATGTTTGGCATGAGAGGGAAAGTTTGCAACAAGGCCTATCACAAAGCATTATCAATCTGTTCTATTACTGACTAAAATCCTACTCTGTATGCTTGAATTATTTGGCACTATTAGCTGCTACAGGAGAACTTGTGATTTTTCAAATGCAATTATCAGCTCTTCCTTTTATGAGAAAAATCAATTTACACTTTCATTAAGATCATATTCAGAGGTGCATTGTTGTACTCATACGAAGCCATTTTGTTGCATCAATTCAAAGTGTTATAATTTGGCAATGTGGAAGATTGTTTGCATTAAATTATGTTGCCTACTATAATTGATTTCCCAATTTCACATGCTTCAGCAAAACAATTAACAAGAGACAAAATGAGAGGGCTCCAATGCAGCATGATTTATATTTCAATTGAAGAAAATGGAAATTGATGAATTACTTGAAAAACTCTTCTTTTACCCGAGGACAGGTAAAATTTTCAGTTTGGGGGAGAAATGAAAGGCTGCTACACTCAGTGGTATGAAAAAAATGAATCCTACAACAATCACATTTTCAGTCATCATGTTTATAACAATGTTCTCCTAGCAGCCAATGAAGTAAGCCTTGTTATGTAGAGAGTTAAATCAATGTTTCACAATTGAATGACTATTTCCAACATTAAGATTCATTTTTACAAAGCATTATTAGTCTCTTCATTGATAGAATTTGGAGCATTTTCTATGGCAACTTTGAAAACTACAAAAGTGCAGAAACTTGATTGAAGCATATCTCGAAATTGGTTAACTGGATATCCATGAAACTTGGAGGAGTGAAGCATTTTGTTAAGAGGAATATATCTGGTAAGTTTCAGTTCAATCCAATGCACGGTTTTCGAGAAAATGGCCACCATCACCTACAACCATTTTGCCTATATCTCGATATCCGTGCATCGGATGAATTTGAGCTTTGGGGAGCAGAATCATTATGTTAAGAGGAATATACTCACCAATTTTCAGAGAAAAAAAAAAACTTCACGGATTGAAAAAAAATGGCCATCATCACCTACAACCAATTTGCATTTTTCTCGAAATCTATGATGTGTGTATCTCTGATTTTTGGTGTGGAGGTGCATTGGACCTGTAGTAACTTGCTTGAAAATTTTCAGCCAAACCCAGATCGTACTTTATGAGATATTAGCTCAGGAATTTTTCTACAACACTAGCTGATACTCAACCAATTTTGTCCATTTCCCTATTCTGGCAGCTATGACTCCGCCAAATTCTCCGCTAAATGGCTGGGACTCCGCTAAATCCTTCACTAAATCCTCCGCTAACCAGCTGCGACTCTGCCAGATTTATCCATTCAGCAGCTGTGACTCCGCCAATTTTGTCCATTTCCCTATTCTAGCAGCTGTGACTTCGCCAAATTCTCCGCTAAATGGTTGGGACTCCGCTAAATTTTTGGCTAAATTTTTCACTATTTTCAAAGCAAGAATTGGATGAGTCTTTATATTTTGGATGCCACATAGGTATTGGGTTACATGAGGACATGCAACAAGTTCAGTTTGGGGGAGATGTTGGGTCACGGATGTGTCCATATTTTCATCACCTTTTGACATATATTTCATCCCACTTCTTCCTATTATCACCCATTTATCATTCCATTTTCCATCCATTTGTTGTAATTGCTCGAGAAATGCCATATTAATCTTATTGATGCTTTAGTGGTTAATCATGATTATTTTCCTTTATTTTTGATGAATTGAAGACTCTTATGCATAATTTTACTGATGATGGTTTATGGAGTGATTTTTCATATTAGCAGTTGTAGCAGCCATGGTTCAAGCCTCTAAAGCTGGCATGCTAGCACACGTCCACATGGATATTTCACAACATGGTTTCAACCTATGATTAATTATGTGGATTTGTGATTTCAATTCATGCTCAAGTCCAACATGGCAGCATCCAGCTCATACTCAAATGGTTCCAACCAGAAACGTATGCCAGATAAGAACACAATGATTCGCGTCTTGATTTGCGAGCAGTTGGAGATGAAGCTCGAAAATATGGGACATGGGTTTTGTGCGAAACGGCCTCATTTACCTGAATCACGAGGAAATCGCCAAACAAAGCTATGGTTTGAGCTATACATCTGGTTCTCTTAACGTGAAATTCTCAGATTTACTGTTGCGGTCAGTTTTCCAAATTAGCAAGTTTGTTAAAACAGATCACAAGTTGTGAATTCGGTTTCTCATTCTCATGAGAGAGTTTTATGTATAAATATGTAATTATTCTCATGTATTAGGAGGAAGGAAGAGAGAAAGCAATGTTATGCTGTAGGATTTGATCCAGACCTTTGATGTAATGATTTCATTCTGATAATACATGCTGCTAGTTTCATAATCTAGAGTTGTAGACTTTCAATGTGGAGTTCCAGCTCTCCTCAGTGGAGGAAGGGCCCTCTTCCCTGAGCAGATGTTGATAGTGCTGATTGTTATTTTGTAGATTTGATTATTATTTAGTTCATGCTTTCATTTCATTAGATTTATCATAGTTGTTTGCTTTCATTCATTAGATTTATCATAGTTGTTTTCATATTAATTTATTTTCATAGATCGTTGGCCAACATAGCACTTCTTTTAGATTCATGCAATTAGATTTTGATTCATAAGAGTTTATTTTGTTCTAGGTTAGATTTACAGTTTGGTTTTATGAATTAGATTAAGGTTTGATTTACTTTCTAGAAGGTGTGATCTAGTTTACATAGAGTTTTGATTTCATACCAATAGATAACAATGTCAGGTAGAAATTGTGTTTGCATAGATCTTGCACGATAACTTTGAACTAAAAGACTTCCTCGGGCTGATAATTTATGTTTGGGAGTTTCAGCTGTTTAATTAATTAGACAATTAATCCAGCCAACATTTTGGCGCCGTTGTCGGGGAAGCTATCAATAGTGCAAAAGTACATCTGACACTTTTTTGTAGATACATTGTTAAAGTAGAGCATGTAGGTTGCATGATTACTTTTTAGTTTATTGAATTTGCTTTGAGTGTGAATTTTCTATTTTTTTTGCATTTAGTTTCATTTCATTTTTTATCTTTGGAGCTTAAATCTTATCATTCCCGTTAGTGGTGTTGTAAGCACCACCCATTATACTAACCCATGGACAGGAACATTCGAAGGAGGAGCCTCCAGATAACACATGAAGAATCTAATGAAGAGATGGCAGGTAAAAAAGATGCAGAATTTGTTACCTTCGAATTTCCCATCAGAGATTCAGGAGGAGAGGTACCAACAAAAAGCATTCCCCCACATGTTCTACCAATTTTTCATAGTTTGGAAAGTGAAAACCTTGATGTATTTTTGTTTCAATTTGAAGTACTTTGTAGAGGATATGGTTATTGTTCTAATGATCAAATGTTGAATGTGTTTCCCCTTACTCTAAAAGGAACAGCCCTCCGATGGTTCATGAGCCTCAGTGGGAATTGTATACGAACTTGGGAAGACATGAAACATGTATTCTTGAAAAGGTACCAAGATTATTGCAGGGTCAATGAAGATATATTCGGAATGACACAAGCGGAAGAAGAGAATTTGGAGGAATATGTTGAACACTTTCAATACAACCTTCAACGATCAAAACAAAGGAAATTGGGGAAAGAGACCTTAAAAACACTCCTACTTAAAGGAATCCAAGATGAATCTTTAGAAATATTAAATATGATGGGAATAGGTGATGTATTTCAGTTAGCATATGATGATATTTGTGAGTGATGTAGAAGGTATTCAAGAGGAAAATTAAAGACTGGTAAGAATTCTAGTAATCCTTCTTTTCAATCTTTGAAATCTACTGCAAGAACAAGAGTTATAGGAGCTGATATCAACAATTTATTTGAAATTTCTAAAGCTGATTCACAATTGGATGCTTTGCAGATTAAGGAAAAGCAGGAGAAGATAACAGAAGCAAGGGATTTCCCTTTGGATAGTCTTGAAATTTGTGGTATATGTGACTTGAAGCATTCCACGGATTGCTGCCCCTCCTTACCAAGGATGAAAGAAACATATCAAAGAGATTTAGGAATTGCAGCAAACTCATTGCAACAGTCATGGAAACCGTGGCCTACAAGTATGGTTCAAAATTCTATCCCTCTATTTCCTTACTTTCATACTCAATCATTGAATACTCCTCCACCATGGCAGTTGTTGCATCCTCAATTTAACTCTTACCTACCTTATCCCCAAGGTTGGAATGGCCTATCTTATGATCACATGGCCACTCTCCCTCATGCTGCAACACAACTTGGTCCTTCAATATCAACCTCACAAACAAATCCTCTACATCAACCACATCTATCTTCTTATCAAACTCCTTGGTATCCAACACGATTTCCTGTCCAATCCACCATCCACCCTAACCATAATAAAGCAGTACAGTATGCTTACAATGCTGAACTGCAAAATTTTCCTAAATTTCCCTCTTGTTCTACCTCATCTACACCACTGCGAAAAGACTGTGCACTGTTGCAGCCAATCCATACGAGGTCTGGACATGTTTTAAATCCAAAACTTGGAAGTGAAGCTTCTTATGATCATCAACAAGTTAACAAGATCAACAAATCTGATGAACGGACATTAGAACGAAAAGCATCCTTCACATCATTTGATTTGAATCTCTTATGCAATCAGGAAGATCAATTTACTAAGGAGATTCATGGTGTAACAACCATGATAAATCAAGGGAACAAAGACTATATTGAAGCTTGGTTTCAATCTATTATCAATCTGCAGTATCATTCCTTACTTCACCAATTCTTGGCACCATCATTTCAAGGGAAGTTGATCTCTCATATCCTAGCATTCATAAAGTTATATTTTTCTGTTGGGAGTATGAGAATACTTGAGTCATTTCTTCGAAAGTGGCTCCATTGGAAGTTCTCCTACACTTGAAAAAAAAAAATTTGTTATTTCTAGTAGTGTAGGACATTGTAAATAAATAAAATCTAGGATGCATAGATAGTATCATTTTGTTTTGAATAAGAACTCTTGGACACATGGTGCAGTAAGAGCCATCCATATTACTAATCTCTCTTTTTCAGGAAATGGGTAAGAGGAAGGAAGCATTGGTGAATGAAGACTCCATGGAAAATGAGCCAACGATTATGGAACCCTTCAAGCTTGAACTTGGGCATGAATTTGTGAGCTGCAACACCCAGCTGTGACTGTCCTGTAGGTGAAAAATTTCTGAGTTTGAGATACGTGTGTGTTGCACATCATGGTATGTATTTAGTTTTCATTTATATATAACACATCCATAAAAATACACATGCTTTATTTCAACAGCATATAATTTTTTAAGAGTTGCAGCTGCAGTTATAACACACTGTGTAAGTCAATCTAGGTACTCAATGCTTGAAATTTTTGGTATGTGTGTGTATTCTATTGAATTTTAAATCATTAAAAACATTCATACCTATTCCGGTCACTTTTTGGGAGTCAAATTTCATTTATTGGATTTTTGTGGCATTTTGACTTGAAATTTTTATTGGAACACTGTCGGGACAGTCCATTTTTGGGAGATCAAATGGGATTATTTTTAAAACCCGTTTCTATACAAAGTATCCCTTTGAGTCTAGTTTCTAATCCAATTGGAATTTTTCAATTTGGGCATCAAACGAAAACGTTATGGTCAAAATACTAACAGGGTGTCTAGCAGGAAGCTTAGGAACAGAGCTGGGACAGTCACTTTTTGGATGACTTATCGGATAGATATAGAAAACCTGTTTCATTGGTCTATTCCCCTATGAATCTATTTTACAACACAATTTGAATCACTCAATTCCGATATCGTATGACAAACTTATGACCAAAATACTAACCGACTGTCATAAATCTGCACTCAGAAAACTCTGCTTTCTCAGTTGTTCATTGGCATATTTGACCCATCAATTCTTATTGTATTAAAAACCTGTTTCTATTGGGGGTACATATATGAATCCATTTTCACCTCCAATTGGAATCACATCAATCCGTTATCAAGTGAAAAATTTATGCCTAAAACCGTGACTGTTGGTCTAGTCCCAAATTCAAAAGACACCTTGTCTTGCAGGCTGTTACTGAGCAATTTCGGATATCATTACATAGAATTTTATAAACCTGTTTCTAAGGGACATAGACCTATAAATTTAATTTCATTGGGCTTTGGAATCACTTAAATCGGACAAGGAACGAAGAAGTTATGATCAGAATACTGTTGGTGAGTCTAGATGGCCATCGCTCTCTCGTAGGTATAAAATGGATTTTGCTTCGTTCATTTTTCTTTGGATTTGTTTTATAAGTAATTTCTTTTTGTTTTTATAAGTATTGGATGAAGAGAGATCGATCACCTCTCTTCTTCCATCATCTCATGTTTTATTGCAGGAAAGTGCTAGGTTTTTGCAGGTCCTTAGAAGAAGAAGGTCAATGCATGCACAAGTGACTCTTGAAGACTTTTTCTCAAATTGCAAATGGATTGAGCACATAAAAAAAAATGGAGAGACTGATATGCAAATCATACAAATTCCAATATTTCCGAAGTCAAGTCCCATTGCTACATGCCAAGAATCCTTTTAAGACGACATTATGCTTATCATCCTCATTCACCAACACCATGATATGCCTATACATTTCCTTCTTCGTCCTACCATTCAATTCATTTCATTACCTTCTACTTCATTTCATCACTTCCATACTTTCCACTCCATTCACTACTCACCCATGAATAAAGTCTTTCATAGTGCCATGAGATCTGCATACATCAATGGCATATTTCCTTGTTGTTAATCATGGGGATTCATCAATGTCTCTTGATTGACAAATCTTGCAGGTGACTCGACTCCAGCACATTCATTCGTACCTGTCAAGATGCACTAAGGTACTTTAGAGCTCACTGTCATCAAAGGTGAGTTGCTTCACATTGGTTAACGGCATACATTAATGGCCGGTAATCCAATGATTTATTTCCATGCTCGACTTCGACTTCAGCACATTCATTCGCATGGTAAGAATTGTACCTCGGTTTGGTAGCGGTTGAAGATTATATGATCTCATGGTTTCAACAGTGACTTGCAGCATCATTTGTTCCAGTAGGTTTGCAGTTCCTTTTCATTTTTCATTCCAGCAGTTGATTTTCAGAATAAGAGAAGAAACTCTCTATCGTTGTGGTAGAATTCCACCTCATCATTTGTCTCAGCAGTTAGTATTACATGCAACCAGCACAACATCATTTCAGATCATATTCAGCCTCATTCAGTTTCATCTCTCATATACATCTATCTCAGCATCAGATCCAGCTACATTGCTCCAACATCAATACATTCATTTCAACCAAGGCTTCCACAGAGGTAACACTTGAGGTAAAATAGCATGATTTTTTTATTTATTGAAGATTTAGGAATATTTCATGAAAGACCACTAAGCATTATCCATTTCCATTTTCTATATAGCATTTTCTATCCATCCATTCCCATCCTTGCCCACTCAATTCTAATACTTCATCATTCTAATTCATGCACATCCAAATCAAGTCCTACCCAACATCTTGTTCAAGTATCAAAAAAATGATCTACTGTTGCCACACAAGAACCAGCAGTAGGAACACAAGGCATTGTTGTTGCTTCATGAGAACCTACAATGGAAGAAGTCTATGTTGCCATATAATAGAGAATACATTTAGAGGTATGAGTTTCATGGTTCACTGATGCCTACATTGATTTACAATTGTTGTCATGGTCCTTGCATATTTGATGCTTTGATTCATAATGGAAGAGAGATCTTGTTGTCACTATGAAAATATTCCCATAATAATGAAAGACAGACCAGCCTTTGGGAAAACATGTTTATATTTACATGGCAGCAAACCAAGTTTTTTTTTAGATATGAGATTTCATGATTACGGGGTTTCTATCCACATAAAAAAAGAATCAATTGTTAGTATTAATCCATGCTCAACCCACAATTTCGTGATCAACCATCTATTTATAGCTCATTTAATTGCTACATCTTAGAAAGTGAAGGTATATCCTAGGAAAAATCAAGAAGCCAAAGCATCCTCTACTAGACAACATTCTCTAAATGCCATCTCCAGCAAAATATATTCCTTGCTTGATTTATGTTTTTTGCATTACCATCCACACGTTGCCCATATTTTATCCAAGATTTCCATTTCAGACTTTAGCATGCTACTGCAGTCTTACAAGGAAATCTATAGCATAAAATTGGCAAATGCTTTCACTTCCCAAATAAATATGATCTCTGCATTCCTGTAGCAGCTTGTCACATGGGGAATATGAGGACAACATAATTCTCAACACTTGTTGATATTTAACCTCTAGATAGTACAACAGTAATATGGACTAGTTGCTTGGATCAATAGCAGGGCATTCATATGGCTGCAATTAAATTTGAGATTGTGAAACAAGGGGCATCCTTAAAACGCAGCACATTCATGATTTAAAGGAAAGCAAGGATGAAATGTAGGCTTGAAAAAGCACGTTGATGGAATTTCCAGGACTATAATCAAGCCACCATAACATTAAAAAGTTTGCTAAGAGCACCATAATACAGAGCAGTAGTGGAGCAACCATGTAAGTCTTACCCTACTATTTTTCCAAAATTTTGAGGCAGCATATTTAGAGCCATATAACAAACATTTGGAAACATTTGTTTTTTTGGCATTAATATTAAAATGGATATGGTAAATGGGATGGGCAGATTTAAACATATTTGAGTCACAATTTGATTCATAAGTGGGATTTCATACCTTTTGTTGTGCTTGGTATGTCTGCAATAATGGATCTAATTATTTGTTGGCATGGATGTGGTCTTACATACTAGAAAGAGGGAAGTCTAAAAATGAATCAGTGGGCACACAGAAAGGCAGTGAGGCTTGTGGTAATTAATTTGAAGGTCTTTTGATGCATGTATTGGTTTATATCTTCCAAGGCATCAGAGAATGGCATCATGTTAAGTTTGGGGGAGATGGCTACTTTCCAACTAAGCTAACAACTCTTACTTTCCATGACGACATGGAAATTATTCAATTTGGGGAAGATGTGAAGCAAATAATAGGCATGTTTGGCATAAGAGGGAAAGTTTGCAACAAGGCCTATCTCAAAGCATTATCAATCTGTTCTATTACTGATTAAAATCCTACTATGTATGCTTGAATTATTTGGCACTATTAGCTGCTACAGGAGAACTTGTGATTTTTCAAATGCAATTATGAGCTCTTCTTTTTATGAGAAAAATCAATTTACACTTTCATTAAGATCATATTCAGAGGTGCATTATCGGTACTCATACGAAGCCATTTTGTTGCATCAATTTAGAGTGTTATAATTCGGCAATGTGGAAGATTGTTTGCATTAAATTATGTTGCCTACTATAATTGATTTCCCAATTTCACATGCTTCAGCAAAACAATTAACAAGAGACAAAATGAGAGGGCTCCAATGCAGCATGATTTATATTTCACTTGGAGAAAATGGAAATTGATGAATTACTTGAAAAACTCTTCTTTTGCCCGAGGACAGGTAAAATTTTCAGTTTGGGGGAGAAATGAAAGGCTGCTACACTCAGTGGTATGAAAAAAATGAATCCTGCAACAATCACATTTTCAATCATCATGTTTATAACAATGTTCTCCTAGCAGCCAATGAAGTAGGCCTTGTTATGTAGAGAGTTAAATCACTGCTTCACAATTGAATGACTGTTTCCAACATTAAGATTCATTTTTACAAAGCATTATTAGTCTCTTCATTGATAGAATTGGAGCATTTTCTATGGCAACTTTGAAAACTACAAACCTGCAAAACTTGATTGAAGCATATCTTGAAATTGGTTAACTGGATATCCATGAAACATGGAGGAGTGAAGCATTTTGTTAAGAAAACAATATCTGGTAAGTTTTAGTCCAATCCAATGCACGGTTTTCGAGAAAATGGCCACCATCACCTACAGCCATTTTTCCTATATCTTGATATCCGTGCATTAGATGAATTTGAGCTTTGGGGAGTAGAAGCATTATGTTAAGAGAAAGATACTCACCAATTTTCAGAAGAAAAAAATACTTCACGGATTGAGAAAAAATGACCATCATCACCTACAACCAATTTGAATTTGTCTCGAAATCCGTGATGTGGGTATCTCTAATTTTTGGTGTGGAGATGCATTGGACCTGTAGTAACTTGCTTGAAAAATTTCAGCCAAACCCAGATCGTAGTTTATGAGATATTAGCTCAGGAAGTTTTCTGCAACACTAGCTGATACTCCGCCAATTTTGTACATTTCCCTATTCTAGCAGCTGTGACTCCGCCAAACTATCCGCTAAATGGCTGAGACTCCGCTAAATCCTTCACTAAATCCTCCGCTAACCAGCTGCGAATCCGCCAGATTTATCCATTCAACAGCTGTGACTCCGCCAATTTTGTCCATTTCCCTATTCTAGCAGCTGTGACTCCGCCAAATTCTCCGCTAAATGGCTGGGACTTCGCTAAATTTTTGGCTAAATTTTACACTAATTGAAAAACAAGAATTGGATGAGTCTTTATAGTTTGGATGCCACATAGGTATTGGGTTACATGAAGACATGCAACAAGTTCAGTTTGGGGGAGATGTTGGGTCACGGATTTGTTCATATTTTCATCACCTTTCGACATATATTTCATCCCGCTTCTTCCTATTATCACCCATTTATCATTCCATTTTCCATCCATTTGCTGTAATTGCTCGAGAAATGCCATATTAATCTTATTGATGCTTTAGTGGTTAATAATGATTATTTTCCTTTATTTTTGATGAATTGAAGACTCTTCTGCATAATTTTACTGATGATGGTTTATGGAGTGATTGTTCATATTAGCAGCTGTAACAGCCATGGTTCAAGCCTCCAAAGTTGGCATGCTAGCACATGTCCACATGGATATTTCACAACATGGTTTCAACTTATGATTAATTATGTGGATTTGTGATTTCAATTCATGCTCAAGTAGAACATGGCAACCTCCAGCTCATACTCAAATGGGTCCAACCAAAAACGTGTGCCAGATAAGAAGACAGTGATTCACGTCTCGATTTGCGGGCATCTGGAGATGAAGCTCGAAAATATGGGACATGAGTTTTGTGCACAACGGCCTCATTTACCTGACTCACGAGGAAATCGCCAAACAAAGCTACGGCTTGAGCTATACAGCTGGTTCTCTTAACATAAAATTCTCAGATTTACTGTTGCGGCCGGTTTTCCAAATTAGCAAGCTTGTTGAAACAGATCACAAGTTGTGAATTCAGTTTCTCATTCTCATGAGAGAGTTTTATGTATAAATATGTAATCATTCTCATGTATTAGGAGGAAGGAAGAGAGAAAGCAATGTTATGCTGTAGGATTTGATCCAGAACTTTGATGTAATGATTTCATTCTGATAATACATGTTGCCAGTTTCATAATCTAGAGTTGTAGACTTTCATTGTGGAGTTCCAGCTCTGCTCAGTGGAGGAAGGGCCCTCTTCCCTGAGCAAATGCTGATAGTGTTGATTGTTATTTTGTAGATTTGATTATTATTTAGTTCATGCTTTCATTTCATTAGATTTATCATAGTTGTTTGCTTTCATTCATTAGATTTATCATAGTTGTTTTCATGTTAATTTTTTTTCATAGATCGTTGGCCAACATAGCACCTCTTTTAGATTCATGCAATTAGATTTTGATTCATAAGAGTTTATTTTGTTCTAGGTTAGATTTACAGTTTGGTTTTATGAATTATATTAGGGTTTGATTTACTTTCAATAAAGTGTGATCTTGTTTACATAGAGTTTTGATTTCATACCAATAGATAACAGTGTCAGGTATAAATTGTGCTTGCATAGATCTTGCACGATAGCTTTGAAATAAAAGACTTCCTCGGGTTGATAATTTATGTTTGGAAGTTTCAGCTGTTTAATTAATTAGACAATTAACCCACCCAACAGTCATGCACCTCATCTCCTCCCTTCATAGGGTAGTTTTGAGACATGCTCCAGCCCCATCATGCTCTCCCTTTCCATGCCTGGTCTCAAAATAGTTCCATATATGCACCACATCATAAGTCTTGTGCAAAATACTCAACCACTGAAATACACGTGCATTTTTTAACTGGCCTGCACAACCATCTAACCATATCCAATGCTGATCTATCTGTATACCTCTCTCCTTCAACTGATCATAGAAAATTTTGAAGCAATGTTGCACATAATGCAGGTCGTGGCGCCTGTCGTCACTGATGTAGAAGTTGGTCTCTTTCAATATTATCCTCATGTCATTTCTGCTCTCTAGCGCATGCATATACGTGATATGGACCATTATACTAACTTGGTCTAAATGGTAGTATTGACTTTTAATCTCATTCTATGGCTGCAGGGTGTAGTTTTCAGCAAAGTCCACAACAGACAATATTGTGCCATTGGGAAAGGTGTCCTTGTACTGTCTGTACTGTTCATCCTGCCATCGTGCTACATGGACATGCCGTACATACTGCTCCGTCGTTTGGTAGAATTCCTTCATGAAATCACAAATTTGTACCTGGTGCCACAAAACCAAGGGAATTCATACAACGTGACATTTGCAATTTGAATATATGTGTACAAATTCAACATGTACAGTATGAAAGTATGCAAAATTAGATTACTTGTGACTTCACCAATGCATTTTTTGTGCTTTCCTTCGCACTATCTACTTGATATGTTATGTACTTGAAGTTCTGCATTTCTACTGACATCCTCCCAAATTCGTGCTCCTCGATTTCATGGATGCAGTGGCTCAATAATGCAAATCCACTGCACCTGGAACATGTCCCATATAAACATGATCTTTTATAATATTTTTGTCCTTCCGGTCTTGGACACATTATGCTATGTATAAATTCTATGGATGCATTCGGTGGTTGTAACGATGGGAATTCCTGCACAATGTTAGTATGCAAATCACAAAATATATGTCTATATGTATCATAATAGTACTCAAATTCTACATCGTATCTACAACAACATGTGTTGCGATCAATGCAAATTCTAACATACCAAGGTTTGCATTTTTCAAAGGACCTTTGGCCCAAATTCAATTGTGTGTGCTCATTCTTGAACCTCTTGTAGAGTTATGTTTGTGTCGTGTCAAGGAAGTGCTTGACATGGGGTTCACACCCCTTAATGCCTTTTCTCAACTTTAACACATCTCTTTGATTCGATGGCGGTCTAGTATTATCATGCCAAAACTTTTGTACTAGTTCTTTAACAACATCAATACGCTTCATGTCTGAACGAGGTAACCTACCAACAAAGGCCCAACAATTTTTTTGGCCTAGTGTCTCAATTTTTCTCTAATAGAAAAATACTTTTGAAGAGTCTTTCTATCTACATTAAAGATTTTACATGTGTGTGATAGCAAGCGACATTGACTTGTGGATTTGTCTACGATCGATTTCGACAGTACACGATGGGCCACATTAAAATATTTTGTACAAGAAGTTTTTCCAATCAAATTAAATGCAGATTGTAGATTTCTAACAACATGGTCGTTGGCCTGTGAACTTCTAACTACCTTTATGCCCAAAATTCTCCTAACATGAGCTAGACAATGTGATTTTAACAAAGCCATAAACAATTGACATTTTGCTGCAACAATTTTGGATTCAAAAAATTCTTTGATTATCCTGTTACAATGGAAATAAATAGTGTGTTTGAGCTACTTACCTTCAAGTCCTGAAAATGAACTTTCATCCACATGAATACATCTGGGAGTTCTTTGTTGTGCGCTTGATAGTCGAGGCAAGGGAGTAGGAAAGGAAGTATGAGTCTCGTCACCGATTTCGACAGTACACGATGGGCCACATTAAAATATTTTGTACAAGAAGTTTTTCCAATCAAATTAAATGCAGATTGTAGATTTCTAACAACATGGTCGTTGGCCTGTGAACTTCTAACTACCTTTATGCCCAAAATTCTCCTAACATGAGCTAGACAATGTGATTTTAACAAAGCCATAAACAATTGACATTTTGCTGCAACAATTTTGGATTCAAAAAATTCTTTGATTATCCTGTTACAATGGAAATAAATAGTGTGTTTGAGCTACTTACCTTCAAGTCCTGAAAATGAACTTTCATCCACATGAATACATCTGGGAGTTCTTTGTTGTGCGCTTGATAGTCGAGGCAAGGGAGTAGGAAAGGAAGTATGAGTCTCGTCACCGATTTGTTGTGGCCCTTCATTCACAATTTGGTCCTGCAAGGGAGTGTGTTCGACATGTGTGTGATCTTCTTGGGGAGGTTTCCAATTAACAACCTGTTCAACATCCATCCCTTCATACTCGGCATCAAGCAAGATTTGATTGACTTCAACCACTTCATCGTTTCTTGTTGATGTATCTAAGGCACTAACATCTTGATGTCTATGGTTTTCCATGTACAACCTTGCCTTTTCTCTTATCTCATGGGCTTTTTCAGGGGGCAGCTCCTTCCTTCTAGACTTTCTTTTATTATTACGTCTATTTCCCATATTCAATACGTTTTTTAACAAAACAAAAATATCACCCCTACAAGAATGAACAACAAATAAGATATTAAAACTCGATGTGCATGATTATTAAAACTCGATGCAGCAATTGATTATGTACAACAACATCTAGTGAAAATGTTTTCATATAATCTTAAAAGATATTGAGAATGCCCTAGATATAACAACAACATCACCTCTAGGAACTCAATTGGATGGTATTGGATGGTGGTATGGGATGTTAGTAGGAGCACATTTCCTACAAAAGGAGAAGCTCCTACTCACTTCATTTTCATGTTTTGGATGAGGGAAAATAGCCCCAAAAGATTAAGAGTTTGATTCTTTAGGTGTTTGTGTGAGTTGTTGTATTGAAATCATGAGGAAAATAGCCCCAAAAGATTAAGAGTTTGATTCTTTAGGTGTTTGTGTGAGTTGTTGTATTGAAATCATGAGGAATTCAACAAATGTTTGTGTACTAGATGGAGTTATGTGAATATGAAACCTTATTGGTGGTGATGCAAGCAAATTTTTTTTATTATCTTCATGAAAGGTTCAAAGCATTGCTTGGTGCATGTTGTAGTTTTTTTGTGGTAAGATGTTTTTATTGTCTATGTTGAATATTAAGAAGACTAAAATACATCTATCATACAATTCATGAAGAAAAACTAAAATAGATACAATTCAAACAAAGTGAATGAAGACTAAAATACATTTAACAAGAGGAAGAGGTCACCATACCTCAAGGATTATGATTGCTCTTTGCTTCAAATGTAAAATGCTATTTTGATGTATCCACTATATGTAAGAAGAGTTCAAGTGTGTCCAAGCAACATGAGAATTCAATCCAAGGAGCCAAATAGAGTCCAACTGTTGTGTATTCGATCAAAGGAGCCAAATAGAGCCCAAGTGGTGTGTATTCAATCCAAAGAGCCAACTAGAGCCCAAACTCTTGTGTGTTCTATCCAAATTGACAAAGAAACACCAAATGGTGTCTGAATTCAATCCAAGATGAAAATGGTTGTCAAACTGTGCGTGAAAACAACGAAGAAAATGCGTGGAATGAGAGAAAAAATGCGGGAGAATAGTGCGGGTTATTTTCTGAATTTTATGTTCAATAGGGACGCGAAGCGTGTGCATGTTTCTAGCGCGTGCTCACTCTTGTTGAATGTTAAATAGTTTGGTGGGTAACGTTTACTTCATTTATTTCCAAATAAATCGATATGTTTCAGTTTTTTCCTATAGCCCCTCCCCCATAAAGGCCTTTAGGCCCTCTTCTAAACATTAATCCCTAAGTCCATAAGTGCACAAGATGAGGAGGAGGAAGAGGGTGATGACAGTGAAGATGATGATGATACAGATGAAGATGATAAAGATGATGATGTTGATGAAGATGAGGATGATGGTGATGATGATGGAGATGTTGATGGGGAATGGGGAGATGACAATGATGATGAAGAGGAGGACAATTATGGGGATGAGGATCATCATCATCATCATATGATGATGATGATCACCATCATCTTCATCTTCATCAACATCATCTAAATCGTCTTCATCATCATATGGAGCTTCTCTAATTTTAGATATAAGGAGGATATAAGATGACGATGATGGTGATGATGATGAAGATGTCGATGATGATGATGATAATGGTGATGATGATGATGATGAAGATGTTGATGATGATGATGATGGTGATGAAGATGATCATGATGATGAAGATGATGATGATGGAGATGTTGATGAGCAACCTAGAGATGACAATGATGATGAAGATGTTGATGATGATGATGATGATGGTGATGATGATGAAGACGTTGCTGATGATGGTGATGGTGATGAAGATGATGATGATGATGATGATGATGATGATGATGATGATGATGGAGATGATGATGATGGAGATGTTGATGAGGAACCTAGAGATGACAATGATGATGAAGATGTTGATGATGATGATGGTGATGATGATGAAGATGTTGATGATGATGGTGATGGTGATGAAGATGATGATGATGATGATGATGATGATGAAGATGATGATGATGATGGAGATGTTGATGATGATGAAGATGATGATGATGATGGTGATGATGATGAAGATGTTGATGATGAATATGTTGATGATGATGATGATGATGAAGAAGATGATGATGATGGAGATGTTGATGAGGAACCTAGAGATGACAATGATGATGAAGATGTTGATGATGATGATGATGATGATGATGATGGTGATGATGATGAAGATGTTGATGATGACGATGATGGTGATGCAGATGATGATGATGAAGAAGATGATGATGATGGATATGTTGATGAGGAACCTAGAGATGACAATGATGATGAAGATGTTGATGATGATGAAGATGTTGATGATGATGATGATGATAGTGATGATGATGAAGATGTTGATGATGATGGTGATGGCAATGAAGATGATGATGATGATGATGATGGGGATGTTGATGAGGAACCTAGAGATGAAAATGATGATGAAGATGTTGATGATGACAAAGATGATGATGATGATGATGATGATGAAGATGTTGATGATGATGATGATGGTGATGAATATGATGATGATGATGATGATGATGAAGATGATTATGATGGAGATGTTGATGAGGAAGGGGGAGATGACAATGATGATGAAAAGGAGAACGATGATTATGATGATGATGATGAAGATGATGATGATGATGATGATGATGATGAAGATGATGATGATGATGATCATCATCATCATCTTCATCCTCATCATCTAAATCGTCTTCATCAGCATAAGGAGCTTCTTTAATTTGGATATAAGGATGATATAAGATGATGATGATGATGAAGATGGTGATGATGATGAAGATGTTGATGATGATGATGATGGTGATGAAAATGATGATGATGAAGAAGATGATGATGATGATGGAGATGTTGATGAGGAAGGGGAAGATGACAATGATGATGAAGAGGAGGACGACGATGATGATGATGATGAAGATGATGATGATGATGATGACGATGATGATGATGATGACGACGATCATCATCATCATCATCTCAATCATCTTCATCATCATAAGGAGCTTCTCTAATTTTGGATATAAGGAGGATATAAGATGATGATGATGATGATGATGGTGATGAAGATTATGATGATGATGATGATGAATAAGATGATGATGATGGAGATGTTGATGAGGAAGGGGGAGATGACAATGATGATGAAGAGGAGGACGATGATGATGATGATGATTATGATGATGAAGATCAATCATGATCTTCATCATCATCATCATCATCATCATCATCATCCTCCTCTTCATCATCATCATCATCATCATCTTCATCCTCATCATCTAAATTGTCTTCATCATCTAAATCGTCTTCATCATCATAAGAAGATTCTCTAATTTTGGATATGAGGATATAAGATGATGATGATGATGATGATGATGATGATGATGGTGATGATGATGGAGATGTTGCTGATGATGATGGTGGTGATGATGATGATGGTGATGATGATGAAGATGTTGATGACGATGATGATGGCGATGGAGATGTTGATGATGATGATGAGGATGATTAAGATGATGATTATGATGATGATGACGATGATGATCATGATGATTAAGATGATGAAGATGATGATGAGGAAGAGGGTGATGGCAATGATGATGATGAAGATGATGGATGATGATAATATGGTGATGATGATGATGATGATGATTATGATGACTATGAAGATGAAGATGATGATGATGATGATGATGAAAAATATGGTGACAATGGTTATCATCTTCATCCTCATCATCTAAATCATCTTCATCATAATAAGGAGCTTCTCTAATTTTGGATATAAGGAGGATATAAGATGATGATGATGATGATGATGATGGTGATGATGATGATGATGACGACGATGATGATGATGATGATATTCATCATCATCATAATCATCATCATCATCATCATCATCATCTTCGTCATCTTCATCATCATCATTATTA
>BSBM01000696.1:4715000-4960000 GCA_027924585.1 Larix kaempferi | reverse complement strand
CTAGTTATAGTGTGATATTTAATGGCTTCATCCTTAAGCCTCTATTCAATAATTAAGCTCTATAACTTCTTATAAATATTTTCCAGGATTCTTGTATATAATCTCTTTTGATTTTGCTACATAAATATTCTATAAATATTATTTGTTTATATTTACTAAATTTAAAACAAGTACAATACCTAGCACCAAGAATCCATTAATACTATTTATGCTTATTCCCCACGGCAGGTGTTTAATAAAGCAGATGGAGGGACGCATGAGGGGCACTTGGCCTCGTCTCATGCTGCCACCTTGCAGCCCATGCCTCGTTATAATCGGGTATCTTCCTCACTGGGAGGTGATGGCTCGAGTACTTAATACAATCATGGTATAGCTAGGGTGACGGAAGCTTATGGCAAAGAGGCAGTGATTGCAAGTGTGCGAACTGGTATGCTCAGCTTGGATAATGATGACAGCGATGGTGCAGTACATCCGACCACCCTTCCCAACTTGTGAAATGATGGTAAGGCCCTACTTATTTATGTGTCTTTCTCCCAACCCGGTGCAATTCAAATTCCTGTTTTTTTTTAGTTTTCCTGTCTGGTTATTGAGGTGGTTAAAGCCTCCTACTTTACCCTCACTGTTCTTCCCTCGGAACTGCTCTCCTGGCTGTAGGTTGCGATCTCTCCCGAGTCGCTCACCTCCCTCATTTACTATCCCCTGCGATTTAATTTTTACTTTCAGCGCCCGATTCCCCTGTGTATGTTTGCTCTCCCTCTGCATGCTTGCATCCTTGTGTGTCGGCACCCCTTTCCCGCACCCTCGTTCCTGCGCATTAGCTCTGTCCCTTCCTATTTTCGAAATCCCTCCCTGCATTCCTGTGCACTAGATCTGTATCTTCCTATTGTCGATATGCCTCCTCAGTCGTGGTGCTACAAACACAGGAAATCCAAGGAGGCAAGCTCCTCGGCCATACCTCCTGCCACCTCGTCCAGAGTTATGCGGAACATTGTCCACACCGCTCAGATGTATAAAGACCAAATTCCTACTGCAATTCAATAGGAAATTGAAGAGGCGAAAGAAGACACACGGGTCACTCGCATCTACACTACAGATGAGGAGGTTCGAAAGGAATTTGAAGCTCTTCTCCTTGATCCTACATACCCCCGTGGCCATGTAGCTCTTTATATGAAAACCCTTGATCTTTCCTGGCAGGAAAAATATCTCATGGGAAATGCTCTAATCGAATGTGGTGAAGCTCATTATGACATCCTGCTCCAATTGGATGAGATAACCAGTAACCTGCAGAAGATTGCCTCTCATCGCGGCATCAGTTTGGACACCGGCACTGAAGCTCCTTCAGGCCCGGGTATTAAACAGGAGTCTGAATAATCTCTGGGTTTAGCTCTTTATGTTTTTTTGTTTATGATAAATAGCAGTAGACCTATACATAAGAACTCTATCTGTAAATGGTTCAGCCTTATTTCTTTTAGAGGCAGACTGATTTGTACTTCTCTGTAAAAATTTGGATCTGTTTTCCCCCAGGAGGGTCTAAATTTTTGTTTTTTGTCCTGTTTTCCCTTTGTTGGGAGGGTCGTGAACTTGTTGTGAACTATCATCTTTTTTTTTTCTGGAAATAGAAGGAACTACTACTAGCTTATAAAAAAAAATACTATTTATGCTTATAAAAATATACACATACATGTTGTCCCAGGCATTAGAAAGCAACATCACATGGAAAAAATGATTTGGAAACTTATATTGACTACGTGGTTGTTTACCGACAAGAAAATAAATAAATAATATTATGATAATAAAGGGTAGATAGCATTACAATGAGGTACTGGAGGATTGATGTGGAGAGGGTTCTGATTTTGTGCGAAAACCTGGTGATGGGGTTTTTTGGAACCTGTTAGTGAGAAAGAGGGCCAGAAGAAGGCGATGAGTGAAGACCATCAAAACTAGGGATGGCCTGGACACGTACATGATCTCGACCTCTACAAACCTGGACCATGTTGAGATGCTTGTGGGGAGAGCCCTGGTGGGAAAACTGGAGTACACTTATGGTAGCAAAACAGAGATTCTGGAGTGGGTTAACAGGTCTTAGAATCCTTTTGTGGGTTTGATGCCCAGAGTAAACTTTCTGATTAACCACTGGATACTGTTCATTTTTCCTAAAGCTGACTTTCTCACCTATATTTTGGATGGAATATGGCTATTTAAGGATGGCTCCCTAAATTTGAAATGGTGGCATGTGAATTTTGACCATAGAAGGGATTTTTTTATCTCGGCATCGCCTATGGATGCTTATGCCTAGATTACCTATTGAAATGTGGATGGAGAATATGTTTAGCTAATATTGTTGGGAAATGTATTCGGATTGATAAAAAATCCCTTCTTCATGTTGATAGACGCATAGCAAAAGTATTAGTGGAATTCGATATGAAGGAAGGGCTTCCGGCGGAGGTTGAAATCATTTTGGGGTCGTGGGTCTTTTGTCAAAAGATGGATTACTTCAAAGTTCTGTTATGGTGATTTCATTGCAGATTTATAGGCCATGTTTTGTAGAAGTGTCCTCAACTCCTTGGGACGGGGGGCTCGTCTAGGGAGGTGGTGCGTGGTATTCAGCACTCTGGTTCTGAGAAGACGCCTCCCTCTCGCCATTCTTCTGGTAAGATTTCTCCAAACTCTTTAACCCCTTATAAAGGTGTCTCTGTTGCTGAATTAAATTTTTACTTGGGGCAGAGAGGGTATTGTATAAGCGCATTTTGACTGGGGAGGTTGTGTTGAATTTGGGGGTTTCACCATCAGCGGGGGTTTTGGGTGAAAAGGATACCGTTGGGAATGAGTTTGTGGATAGTTTCCCCCAGGTATTGGACATTGTTGAGATTCCTTCATCTGGTGACACTGTTATAATTCCTAGTAATTCCTCTGTGGTCATTGTTCCGAACCTTGGGGAAACCTTAGTCGTGGGGGTTAATGAAGCGTCAGTTTTACTAAGGAAGAATCTGGAATTGTGACGCATTGTGGGTATAATACGGGACCTTCTAGCTCATGTTTTACTCCTCTCAATGTATACTCAAAAAATCCATCAAATAACCTGGATGTCTTATCTCTTCAGTCCCTTCGTTTCCAGAACGTCACCATTAGAAAAAATAAGTCTCATCACAAAAACCATTCCTTGGAGGCCAACACTGTTGGTTATGTGTCGGTTTCTGCTAGATTGGAGGGTGCAGACAAGATTGATAACCTTCCCATCGACAATGATGATCCCAGTGGGGCACTTAGAGTTGTGTTTCCTGTTCATGCGGGTGATTAATGACTATCCTTTCCTTAAATGTGAGGGGATTGGGTAAGGTCACTAGGGTTAGGGCCTTGACCAAAATTCTACAAGCTACTAACCCTAACATTATTTGTCTACAAGAAACTATGTGTGATGATGCTAGTGCACTTTTAAAACTTACTTCCTGCTTTCTTGGGAGGGAATTCACTGCTACTTGTTCTGTCAGTATGTCTGGTGGTTTAACTGTCGGCTGGAACCCACATTTCTATAAATTTTTGTATTTTTGAACTTATTGGGGTTATTCCTTGAGGGCTAGACCGAGCGATTAAATTTGAAGTTTTCCCTTTTGAATTGCTATGGTCCCTATTCTGATAGATCCATTTATTGGGAGTCTTTGAAGGACTCGGGTCTTCTTAATGGTGATAACCTTATCATTGCAAGTGACTTAAACTTCTCTGTCTCTGTATCGGAGATTTGGGGTACCTCGGCTAGACTGGATCCGTTAGCTGACATTTTCAATACTTGGATGAGAAACAATGACATGGTGGACATGCGACCGATGAATACGGTCCCTACCTAGACCAATGGAAGGAAGGGGGAAGATAATATCCAGAAAGGGATTAACAGATTTCTCATCAAGTCTCCTTTGCTCAAGCACTGTTATCGTTACAGATTGTGGGTTGGTGAGGCAAAATACTCTGATCACTGGCTGATATTTCTACAATTGGATGAGGTAAATCAGGTGACTAAAATTCCTTTAAAATATAATAGCTCTTGGCTAAAAAATGAGGATTTTTGTCATATGATTCGATACTTTTGGACCATGTTTTTGGATGATGAATATTTAAACCCAATGTATTCATTAATGTTTAAATTGAAGAATCTGAAGGATAGAGTAAACATGTGGATTAAAAGGCATAAATATCTGGATAAATAGGAATTGGTTGATTTGGAGGAAAGGTTACATGCTTTACATCACAAAATTTTGAAAGTGTCGATCCCCGATAGTGATTTTTCACTTATGAAGGATTTGGAGTTGAGGAAGGAACAGTTATTGTTACAGGAAGAAATGGAGTGGCGTTTGAAAATCCGAGCTTTGTGGATCGGCTCAGGTGACAAAAACAGAAATTTTTTCCATACTTTTGCTTCCAGATGCATAAATTTCAATTCTATTTGGGAATATGAAGGTAAGGGGGGCTGTAAAATCAGTGGTCTGAAAATTTTGTAGGATGCTGCCAAAGGTTGTTTTGGTAACTTATTTTTCGATGAGGGTAAGTGTGACTTACGTCATAATTAAATAGTGTCAGGTTGTTCCCTACATTTTTTGATGATTTAAGTGCTGTGGAGTTGTGCAAACTAGTCACTCTAATCAAAATTGAAGACACTCTCAAGGAGTTCGCAAAAGAAAAGAGCCTAGGGCCCGATGGTTGGACTGTTGAACTCTTCTTGCACTTATTTGACATTATGGGTATGGAGATTCTAAATATGGTTGAATTTTCAAGAATCAAAGTTTCATCCCTAGTGCACTCAACTCCACTTTTATCACTTTGATCCCAAAATCTAATAAACCGGCGAACTTTGGAGACTTCAAGCCTATCGCCCTATGCAATCTGATCTATAAACTTATCTCTAAGATCATTGTGGTTAGGATTAAACCTGCAGTTTCCAAATTCGTTTCAGTTGAATAATTTGGTTTTTTGGATGATCGTCAGATCCTTGATGCGGTGGGTATCGCCTAGGAACTTACTCATTCAATCAAGAAGAGGAAGCTGAAAGCCTTATTGCTTAAGATGGATTTAGAGAAAGCATATGACCGGGTGAATTGGACATATCTTCGTCTGGTGTTGATTCAAATTGGGATCCCTCCTTTAGTTCTAAATTGGATTATTGCATGCGTCACGACATCAAGTTTTTCTATTATAACACATATTTCATTAAATTTGGAATTAAACAGTGGATCTAGAATTCCAAAATAACTTAAAAACTCAATTTTTGCATTGTTCTTGTACTAAAATATTTCCAATTTTAATGAAACATGTGTTTTATGATTAATGGGGTTCCTTCTGGTTTTTTCAATAGCTCCACGGGCATTAGGAAAGGGTTCCCATTGTCTCCCCTATGATTCATTTTGGTCATTGAGGGTCTAAGCTTAGCTATCAACAAAGAAAAAGGGGAGGGTTTGATCAAGGGTATCAAGGTGGGAACGGATGTTGTTATTTCTCATGTCCTGTTTGTATGTACTCCATTGAGGAATGGCGGAGTTATAAGAGTATTATCATTGTTTTCTATTGTGCATCGGGGATGGTGGTAAGTAAATCAAAATCCTATTTTTATCGTCTAAATTATGATGTATTAAAGCTTGATTTGTTCAAGGGATCTGTTCCTTTCAATTTTTGTCTGTTGGAGAATGGACTTAAATATTTGGGCTTTTTCCTAAATCCAAATGCCTCCATAATCAAAGACTGGGACTAGCTTATTTCCAGAGTGGAAAACTGGATTAACCAGTGGTATTTTCGTCTTTTCTCTATTGGAGGACGACTGGATTTAGTCAAATCCATCCTTATTGGGATTCTTGTATACTGGAGTCTCTTATGAGAATTATGAGCTCTATCATTAAAAACCTGAGGATCATTTTTAATTTTCTATGGAATGGGGCCAAGGATCACGGTGGTTTGATCATGACCAATTCGGAGCGTCTATCGGTACCTAAAAAATGAGGTGGATGGGGGATAAAAAATCTATATTCATTTAATTGTGCTTTGAGACTCAAGTCTTTCTGGCATGGAATTTTTGGTACATCACTTTGGTCCAGGTTTCTCTCTGTTAAATACATAAAAAAAAACATTCTTAGCTAGATTAGGGATCATAGAAAGAAATGTATGCGTGGAGTCTCGATCATGTGGAGGGGTTTTCTGAAGATTTATAACTGGATGGCCAAATATTTGGTGTGGAAAGTTGGAGATGGTGCTTCAATTTCTGTGCATATTGACCCAAACTTGGGGGTGGAGGAAAACTATTCTTTTTCTAAGGATATGATTGAGCATCTACAGGTGGAGGGTATGTATACCCTAAATCATATTCATAACCCAAAGTGTCAAAATGGTTCCAAATCATATTGGATGGATGCTAAATATTTAGGTTTTGTGGGACATCTGGCTGTGGAATGGAACATGTATACTCATTGTCTTAATGTTGTTGGTTGTCGTCTGACTGGGGATAAAGATACTCTTTTCTAGAGTGCAAATACAAATTATGGAGTCATCACTACAAAATATGCTTAAAGTGCCATTATCCATTACCATTGCATGTTCCCAGAACATTGGTGGTACATAATAATTTGGAAGTGGCGGCTTCCTTTGAAGATGAAATGTTTTATGTGGATGGCCTTGGCTGACTGTCTCAAAACTTGGGACAAAATTGCAATTGGAGGTCGGATAGGCCCGGGCATGTGTATGCTATGTCATTCAGACTCGGAGACAATTCACCACATCTTTGTTCACTGTGCATTTACAAGAAACATATGGAGCAAAATTATGATCGAACTGAATATTGATTTTGTCTGACCTGTGGACTATTTTGATAAGTGTTGTTTGGATTGGTCCAGAAAATGAAAAAAATTATCGAGCTACCTGCTATTATCTCATGGGCTATTTGGAGGGCGCGTAACCAAGCTCTTTTTGAGGATGTGGATCCAAATGTGTATCAGATATGCACTATGGTTTATAGATTAGTAAAAGAGAACTGCATGGCGATTGCTCCTCCCAAGTCTAAAAGTGTAAGTTTATTCAATTTTCTGATAAAAAACACTGTGGCTTTTTTATGGCGCCTCAAAAGATGGGCTTTGTGCAGTTGGGGGAATTATTTGTATTAGAAATACACATTACTTATCAATCAGATTCAATTATGGTCACGGAACAAGCATGAAAGCTGAACTCTTGGCGTTATGGTGCATTCTGAGAGTTGTTAACATTTTTGGCATCATGGATCTTCAAGTCTACGGGGACTCTCGGGTTACCATCAAATGGGCATGTGGTCAATATTCTCTTAATGTTGCTTCTCTTTCTTAATAATTGGTGTGACCGGATACAATCATTAATATGTTTGTTCAAGGATATATATTTTAAACATATTTATCGACATCATAATATGAAGGCTGACATCTTATCCAAACTTGCATTGGCGGGTGATGAGTGTTACATTTTGTGGGAGGAGTTCCAGGATGGTTGCAGAGTGGTAGAAGGCTCTCTAAATATTTACGAACTCTAATGTTCATATACTTTGTTTTGTAGATTTTTTGGTTCTTCCATGTACTTCATTGGGATGTTTATTTTTGGCCATTTTGGTCACTACCGACAGTTTTATTCCATTGTATAGTCTCTTATGATACCAAACTCCATGTACTATTTGATTCCTTTTGAATATCAATATTATGACTTTTTTCTACTGAAAAAAAAAGAGATGGAAGACGTTGCATTAGAATGAGATGGAAGATGTTGCACACCAAGTACGTAACTTCTATCTACATGGGGTACCAGTGATTAGTAATTTTAGTAAGAGTGTGTATCATGGTAGGTGTAGTAATTGCTAGGTAGTAAAGTTTGGCAAAAACTCTTAGTAATTTTAGTAAGATTGTGTATCGTGGTAGCTGTAGTAATTGATAGGTAGTAAAGTATGGTAAAACTTCCCACGTCTGCGACTCTGTATCAGAAGAGAAACTGGAACTTGGAGCTCAACCTACAAGTGTTTCCCAATGTCTGGTGACTGATATTTGCATGGTCTGGACATTGAATTGAATAGTGATTTTAATTGTTATTATTTTTCCATTGTTAGCAAACAGTTCTACTCTACTTTACAATCAGAATTCCTTGTGAGGAAGAGGTCATATGTTGTTAATGGCGGCGGATTTGTAGTCATGGACCATGGAGGAAATGAAGTATTCAAAGTGGAGGGATGTGTTCCACTGGTTAAACACTAGGTTGTTCTTAAAGACAATGAAGGGAAGCCCATACTCACCCTGAAACACAAGGTTCTATGAATCACGGACACATTGATTTTTCAATCTGTCAAAATAGTATATAAATGAATATAGTAGAAGTAGTTGTTTTATATATATATATATAATCAATCAGAATAACAATATTGAATGGATGTATGCATTTTTTCAGGTTGGTGTGGAGGAGGTGTTCAGTTTTCACAAGCAATGGAAAGGATTTTCCAGGGACGAGATTGATGGTCACGAGGAACCCATTTTTAAGGTCACCACTTCCACCCTCATATAACCATCTTATTAAGGTTTCTCTCACAAATTCATCAAACAATAAAAAGCAGTCGAACTATGAGATTGTGGACAGTTTCACTGAATGAGCCTATGGTATCTATGACGACTTTAATTCCATTGTTGCTGAGTTTAATTCCATTGTTGCTGAGGTATTTTCTCTGTTATTGCTTTATATAATGATTTTTTATTTCTTTGATTTGATGATCGAATAAGTTATTTAAGTTATGAAGATGAGTAGTATTGCAAACACTGTAAAATTGGGAGTCTAAGCTAATATTTTTTATTCTTATCTTTTTATAAAGATAATATATTATTTCTTCCAGTTTTCCATATTTTAGATCTTTCCTTTCATAAACTTTCAGGATTTGATTCTTATTTTAATAATGTTTTCCAGATTTTAAATCCTTCTGGTTGTAAACTTTCAGGATTATGATAAGAAAAAACTTACTTAATTTTTTTTCATTTAGATTAATGATACATACACTGATGTTAGGTGTATTAATAAATCTTTTTAAACAAACTATGTAAAAATGATATTTTATAATGATACATAGTTCTCTATTTTTTTTAGTTTTGCATTGATGTTAGGTGTATTAAATGTAGTAATAAACATTTTAAAACAAAACACGTAAAATAATATTTTATAATGATATGGAATCCTTTATTTTTTAGTTTTTTTTTTAATTTAGATCTAATAATTCTTTTATGATATCAATCTTTCTTAAAATGATAGTATTTTATTCTGCAATGATTTAAGAAAAACCATCTATATTTGTATTCCACCCCTTCTTATGTTTCAATGCCATTTACTTAAATTTAAATCACATTAAATAACTATATATATTTTTTCTTTTATTATGCAATGATTTAAGCAAAACCATCTATATTTTGATTCCATCCTTTTTTGTGTTTCAATAACATTTACTTAAATTTATATCACTAGAAATAACCATTTAACAATGTAGATATACCTTAACTTTGAATCTATCATGCACAAGAGTTATGAAATCTCTCAAAGTGCAAAGCCTTTACAAGCATTTCCTTAAATCTTTGCACTCTAAAATGGGTTGCACGTCATAGGATTTGATCCCTCTTAACCAATGATAAATATGAAGTTAATATGGATTTAGGTTGATATTATTTGTAGCTCAAATTTGTCTTTGATCCTTGAGTTCTTGCCACTCTTCATCAGTCTAACTCTTGTTTATAGATAAATTACTTCTCTTTAACTGTGTCTTTGCTTTAACTCATGATAACAAAATATCCCATCTGTTCTTCTAGAAATTGGCACAAGAGTCTCTCCTTTACTCACCTCTTTGCATGAATGGTAACTACAGATGATACTTAAGTTATGTATCCATTAAATATGTTTTAAAAATAACATTTAGATTTTCCAATGTGGAGTCGAAAGGGATCTAAAAATTTGAACCATATGCTAACTCAAATATCCACTCTTTGTGTGAACATTAACTCAATATGGAAACCATTTGATGCCTGTGTCCATGATGCATCCTCATCCTGGGCATTGTCGGCCCTCATTGGCCACTATAAGACTTCCATACTCTACCCAAACCTCGAGGTAGATGCTGGGATACACACCTCCATTGTAATGATCATACAAAGCAATAACTTTGCTAAAAGATGGCAATATCTTTTTCTTTCAAAATGCAAATTACCTTTTATTCTTTTGGCAGGCATTGAAATCTAGGTATGAGTACATCATTTTATAATATGCTGTAGGGAAATTATCTCTAGATATTTTATGGTCAAGTTTGTTTTGGGCCCCTCTTGTTATTCGAATGTATGGTCCATTCTCTACTTGAAATTCTAAATGCAAGAACATACTTTCAAAATCTGGTTCAAGACTAGTGATTTATGTAGTTGAGTTTGCAAAGCGAAGGGATGGGAAGGTCCAAACTAGTTGGTTGCTTGTGAATTTCCAATGGCCTTTGACAAAGGAGGGATTTTGAGCTTTCACCTACTTTACACCCAATGTCACCTACTTTCAATTTGGAATTCCAAACTCCATTAATGCTATCGGATGCATTGTAGAAGGTAAATAAATTTTAATTCCATTGGATGCATTGTAGAAAGTAAATAAATTTGAGGATTAGAAAATCATTTTTTTACCAAAATTGACAAGAAATATGTTAAACGTTACCACCTCCTCTCACAAGCTGAGCATGTTTTGGCCTCATCAACAACCAAATATATCTTCACATCCCAGACATTCAATCATTCAATAATCAACAAAATAAACAACTTAAGTCAATCCTAATCCAAATCTTGGCGGCTAAAATATTTTCTTGACACGGTCAAAATGATTGAATGCCTTCTTCAGCTTTCCTTTAGGAATATGAGTCTGTGAAATTATTTTCAACATTTGGGAAGCATTTTACAACTTTGGATTTATAATAGAGTTCATCCAAATCGGTGCTTAGAATTAAATAATTTCAATATACATCCACATTTCCCATCATGGTTTGGGAGCTCTGCACAAGCGAGTTGTGAATTTTGCAGATGACTATCTAAAACCCTACATCCAGGTGAGTGGGATATTAGGACATTTCCAACCAATATTCCTAATGATTATAGGATTCAATATAAAAATATAGTAAAGATGAGGAATTGAGTTAAATATTTTTTCCCCATTTAGCGGGGGATAGAATTCAATGATGATCCAATATCTCAATTGGATATGTAGAGTTGTATATAAAAAAGTATGTATAGATATGGAATTGACTTAGACTCTCGTGTTTTTTTGGGACCTTTTGGTATTATTTGATTAATTGGATAGGAAAGAGATGGAACTAATTGCTAATCATGTTTAAGCTAATGGAGCATCCCTCTTTCTCTTTCTCTGCTATGTCTTGTACATACAAATGGAAATTGTAGACTTGTTTTGCCCCCATAAAAATATAAGTAGGGAAGTGGCCATTGGGAATCAATATTCTCTTTATGGGATATCGACACATGGCATCATTCACAGTGAAAATTCTCAGGATCCGTGTGGACTAAAATTCCTCCTTATCACTCCTAGTGGGCGATCAATTGCATGTTCATCTGAAAAAACAACAGTCTACACCCTAACTCTTCTATTTCCCTTTTTAAATGCTCCCTCTTGTACAAACTTTCCCTGATTGGGATCTATTCATAATGCTTTAAGGCCTCTCCATCTTTGGGTTGCAACTTACCGGGAATACTTACTTACATTTTCGAGAGGGATGGTGTTTAAGATAGATTTAATTTTAGGAGGATGAAATTCTACATGCATATTCAATTTCTAGATTTAAAAAATGTGCCAAAATTATTTCAAATTTCCCTATAATATACAGGGTAGTTTTAGAAAAGAAAACATCAATTTTTTGTACTATGGCTAACATCTGTACACTTTCCTTTGCACTATCGGTTGATGTTGAGGGACCTATGAAATTTTGAGGTCGTTACAGATAACAAGTGTGTAAGGTTCATATTTTCATAAGTATTTTCAATGGATACATGCAAAGGTTTTCGAGTATGAAAGGAAGAGTTTGGTATTTTTATCTCGACGTCTATTGAATTTTACTTAGTTGTGGGGAAGTTGCTTTGTAATGTAAACAAGTGGAATTAGGAGCAGGGTTTCTAAGTACCTGTCATTTAAGAAAAATTAAATTAGTCAAAATAAAAGTATATTCAATTAGTGTAAATAATAAAATAAAATTATATTGTCACAAAGCAACCAACAATCTTTCCAACTACCATCCAATCATTGGGGTTATGTGTCTCCAAGGAAAACCTGCCACCATGGCTGTCTATTTTTCTATCATGTAGAAGGATCCCACCTCATCTCCTCCAGACACATAGTATAGTTTTCCATGCATATTATTCCTATGTCATTGAGAGCCATCAAAAGAGTAGTGTATCATGCCTTTGAAGAAAAATACCTCCACCATTAGACTATCAGATTCAAGAACTGCAATGGTAGTAGGTGTCAGGGTAGGTACCATGTCCTGGTTGTAAAACCAGAAGTCTGCTTCAAAGGGAAGTGTGAGTCTCAAATTTTTTGAGCAGTACTTGTTTTTTTTATTGGAGGGAGGTCGCCCTTGGTGCTTAGACACTGAATATAAGACATCCCATATGTAATCTATGGAAGTTGGCCTCTCCTAAAACTTGTTTAATGCTTGCAGAATATGAACCAGAATTTGACGTTATTTCAATCCCTGAAACCGAACACAGATAGAATTATGAATACTAGAATCCACGAAAGGAAAACATTGATAATGAATTTAGACATGTTATACCCTCAAATTCAAAAGAGAAATATGGAACCATGCTAATGGCTTACGATCTTAGATAGTTGAAGATGGAACTTTAGTTAGCAATTTATGTTTTAAAGAACAAATTTCAATTAAAAACACACGAAATGTCTACACAAGAAACTGATGCAACAGAAGCGTGTAAACATCTGATAAGCACAAAATCCATTTTCATAAAAGAAAAGAAAATGATAGAGCAAATAAAATTGCAAGACACTGATGCAAGGTAAAAACTTTGGATTGAAAAAATGAGCATGTTGCAAGAGTTCAGCTAAAAACGTAGATTGAAACCATAAACAAAGAATGTTGCATGTTGTATTCACTACGAGACAAGAAATTTTGAATGGTACTCATTACATCACGCAAATTTTCAAATCAAAATCATTGTTTTAAATAGTATTTTATCATAACAAAGAAAGCAAATGGCCAATAGGTCAACCGACTGATACTGAGATTGACAGAGTTTTCAAGAATTCCATCTCTGGATATATAATGTTTCTAGAATAGATTGATTTCTGATGAATTCCCAAGAAGAGGTCTGGTACTCCTAAGATCTGACATCTATGTTGATGAAGGTCCATTCTATGAGGGGAAATAGTGAGATATTGAAGGTCTTCCTTAAGAACAAGAAATCGAATACTAATGATTTTTAGATACTCTCAATCTAGTAGAAAATAAAACAATATATTTGACTATGAATTCAATAGTATGCTTTAAGAGTAAATAAATGTAAAGTTGAATTTGTTTCAAGTTTCGTGAAAATATCCTGTGCTAATAACATGATTAGCCAAAATCTATATAGACTTTCTTTATCATACCTCAAGTTGTTAAACACATAGGCAGGCGGGATAGAAGTTTTCACAAAGATATACTAGTCAGGACCTATTTCTTTCGATCACAACATATATGTGTATGAGTTTTGGCATAGCTATGCATTAATACCCTTGTTAGGTGCAAGTACTCTTTGTCAAGTGCCAATAGAAGCCAATCAATACTAATTAAAAAAAAAATCTTTCCATTATGACAGCAATAACATGAAAATTAGTCTTGTCTATGTTAAATCACAAATCTGACAAATCACAAAGTAGATAATTGTATTTTGTTTTTAAAAATAAATAATATGAAAAAAAAATTGAATACCTAGTGGATTCCATAATATATTGCCTTCTGCATGTATAATAATATATGTTTAAAGAAAGTAGGTGGAGAGTCTTTATGTGAGATAAAGGAAGGTGTTTAACTTATATTTTGTTTTTTTAAATGTCAACAAACTCGACACATGTTAAATGAATAAAATTAGAAGGATATTTTCATCTTCTCTCTACTGGAGGACGACTGAATTTAGTCAAATCCATCCTTATTGGGATTCCTGTATACTAGATGTCTCTTATGAGAATTATGAGCTCTATCATTAAAAAACTGAGGATGATCATTTTTAATTTTATATGGAATGGGGTCAAGGATCACGGTGGTTTGATCATGACCAATTGGGAGCATCTATCGGTCCCTAAAAAATGGGGTGGATGGGGGATAAAAAATCTATATTCATTTAATTGTGCTTTGAGACTCAAGTCTTTCTGGCGTGGACTTTTTGGTACAACACTTTGGTCCAGGGTTCTCTCTGTTAAATACATCAAAGGAAACATTCTTACCTGGATTAGGGATCATAGAAAGAAATGTATGCGTGGAGTCTCGGTCATGTGGAGGGGTTTTCTGAAGATTTATAACTGGATGGCCAAAGATTTGGTGTGGAAAGTTGGAGATGGTGCTTCAATTTTTGTGCATATTGACCCGATCTTTGGGGTGGAGGAAAACTATTCTTTGTCTAAGGATATGATTGAGCATCTACAAGTGGGGGATATGTATACCCTAAATCATATTCATAACCCAAAGTGTCAGAATGGTTCAAATCGTACTGGTTGGATGCAAAAGATTTAGGTTTTGTGGGACATCTGGCTGTGGAATGGAACATGTATATTCATTGTCTTAATGTTGTTGGTTGTCGTCTTACTGGTGATAAAGATACTCTTTTCTGGAGTGCAAATACAAATTCCGGAGTCATCACTGCAAAATATGCTTACAGTTCCATTATCCATTACAATTGCATGTTCCCGGAACATTGGTGGTACAGAAGAATTTGGAAGTGGCAGCTTCCTTTGAAGATGAAATGTTTTATGTCGATGGCCTTGGCTGACTGTCTCAAAACTTGGGACAAAATCACAGTTCGAGGTTGGATAGGCTCGAGCATGTGTATGCTATGTCGCTCAGACTTGGAGACAATTCACCACATCTTTGTTCACTGTGCATTTACTAGAAACGTATGGAGCAAAATTCTGATCCAACTGAATATTGATTTTATCTGTCTTGTGGACTATTTTGATAAGTGTTGTTTGGATTGGTCCAGAAAATGAAATTTTTTAATCGAGCTACCTGCTATTATCTCATGGGCTATTTCGAGGGCGCGTAACCAAGCTCTTTTTGAGGATGTGGATCCAAATGTGTATCAGATATGCACTCTGGTTTATAGATTAGTAAAAGAGAACTGCATGGCGATTGCTCCTCCCAAGTCTACAAGTGTAAGTTTCCTCAATTTTCTGATAAAAAACATTGTGGCTTTTTTTATGGCACCTCAAAAGATGGGCTTTGTGCAGGTGGGGGAATTATTTATATCGGCAATACACATTACTTATCACTGAGATTCAATTATGGTCACGGAACAAGCATGAAAGCTGAACTCTTGGCATTATGGTGCATTCTGAGAATTGTTAACATTTTTGGCATCGTGGATCTTCAAGTCTACGGGGACTCTCGGGTTACCATCAAATGGGCATGTGGTCAATATTCTCTTAATGTTGCTTCTCTTTATTATTGGTGTGGCTACATACAGTCATTAATATGTTTGTTCAAGGATATATCTTTTAAACATATTTATCGACAGCATAGTATGAAGGTTGACATCTAATCCAAACTTGCATTGGCAGGCAATGAGTGTTACATTTTGTGGGAGGAGTTCCAGGATGGTTGCAGAGTGGCAGAACGCTATGTAAATATTTACGAACTCTAATGTTCAAATACTTTGTTTTGTATATTTTTTGGTTCTGCCATGTACTTCATTAGGATGTTTATTTTTGGCCATTTTGGTCACTACCGACAGTTTTATTCCATTGTATAGTCTCTTATGATACCAAACTCCATGTACTATTTGATTCCCTTTGAATATCAATAGTATGAATTTTTTCTACTAAAAAAAAAAGAGATGGAAGACGTTGCATTAGAATGAGATGGAGACGTTGCACACCAAGTACGTAACTTCTATCTACACGAGGTACCAGTGATTAGTAATTTTAGTAAGAATGTGTATCATGGTAGGTGTAGTAATTGCTAGGTAGTACAGTTTAGTAAAAACTCTTAGTAATTTTAGTAAGATTGTGTATCGTGGTAGCTGTAGTAATTGATAGGTAGTAAAGTCTGGTAAAACTTCCCGCGTCTGCGACTCTGTATCAAAAGAGAAATTGGAACTTGGAGCTCAGCCTACAAGTGTTTCCCAATGTTTGGTGACTGATATTTGCATGGTCTGGACATTGAATTGAATAGTGATATTAATTGTTATTATTTTTTCCATTGTTAGCAAACAATTCTACTATACTTTACAATCAGAATTCCTTGTGAGGAGGAGGTCATATTTTGTTAATGGCGGCGGATTTGTAGTCCTGGACCGTGGAGGAAATGAAGTATTCAAAGTGGAGGGATGTGTTCCACTGGTTAAACACTAGGTTGTGCTTAAAGACGGCGAAGGGAAGCCCATACTCACCCTGAAACACAAGGTTCTATGAATCACAGACACATTCATTTTTCAATCTGTCAAAATAGTATATAAATGTATATAGTAGAAGTAGTTGTTATATATATATATATATGAATCACAGACACATTCATTTTTCAATCTGTCAAAATAGTATATAAATGTATATAGTAGAAGTAGTTGTTATATATATATATATATGAATCACAGACACATTCATTTTTCAATCTGTCAAAATAGTATATAAATGTATATAGTAGAAGTAGTTGTTATATATATATATATATGAATCACAGACACATTCATTTTTCAATCTGTCAAAATAGTATATAAATGTATATAGTAGAATTAGTTGTTATATATATATATATATATATATAATCAATCAGAATAACAATATTGAATGGAAATATGCATTTTTTCAGGTTGGTGTGGAGGAGGTGTTCAGTTTTCACAAGCAATGGAAAGGATTTGCCAGGGACAAGATTGATGGTCACGAGAAACCCATTGTTAAGGTCACTGCTTCCACCCTAGGAGAACCATCTTATTAAGGTTTCTCTCACAAATTCATCAAACAATAAAAAGCGGTCGAAATATGAGATTGTGGGCAGTTTCACTGAATGAGCCTGTGGTATCTACGACGACTTTAATTCCATTGTTGCTGAGGTATTTTCTCTGTTATTGCTATATATAATGATTTTTTATTTCTTTGATTTGATGATCTAACAAGTTATTTAAGTTATGAAGATGAGTAGTATTGCAAACACTATAAAATTGGGAGTCTAAGCTAATATTTTTTATTCTCCTCTTTTTATAAAGATAATATATTATTTCTTCCAGTTTTCCATATTTTAGATCTTTGCTTTCATAAACTTTCAGGATTTGATTCTTAATTTTAATAATATTTTCCAGATTTTAAATCCTTCTGGTTGTAAACTTTCAGGATTATGATAAGAAAAAACTTACTTAAATTTTTTCATTTAGATTAATGATACATGCACTTATGTTAGGTGTATTAATAAAGCTTTTTAAACAAACTAAGTAAAAATGATATTTTATAATGATACATAATTCTCTATTTTTTTTAGTTTTGCATTGATGTTAGGTGTATTAAATGTAGTAATAAAAATTTTTAAACAAAACACAAAAAAGAATATTTTATAATGATATAGAATCCTTTATTTTTTAGTTTTTTTTAAATTTAGATCTAATAATTCTTTTATGATATCAATCTTTTTTAAAATGATAGTATTTTATTCTGCAATGATTTAATATTTTATTCTGCAATGATTTAATAAAAACCATCTATATTTGTATTCCACCCCTTCTTATGTTTCAATAGCATTTACTTAAATTTAAATCACATTAAATAACTATATAGATATTTTCTTTTATTATGCAATGATTTAAGCAAAACCATCTATATTTGTATTCCATCCTTTTTTGTGTTTCAATAACATTTACTTAAATTTAAATCACCATAAATAACCATATAACAATGTAGATCTACCTTAACTTTGAATCTATCATGCACAAGAGTTATGAAATCCAAACCCATTAATGCTATCGGATGCATTGTAGAAGGTAAATAAATTTTAATTCCATTGGATGCATTGTAGAAAGTAAATAAATTTGAGGATTAGAAAATCATTTTTTTCATCAAAATTGACAAGAAATATGTTAAACGTTACCACCTCCTCTCACAAGCTGAGCATGTTTTGGCCTCATCAACGACCAAATATATCTTCACATCCCATACATTCAATCATTTAGTACTCAACAAGATAAACAACTTAAGTCAATGCTAATCCAAACCTTGGTGGCTAAAATATTTTCCTGACACGGTCAAAATGATTGAATGCCTTCTTCAACTTTCCTTCAGGGATATGAGTCTGTGAAATGATTTTCAACATTTGGGAAGAATTTTACAACTTTGGATTTAGAATAGAGTTCATCCAAATCGGTGCTTAGAATTAAATAATTTCAATATGCATCCACTTTTCCCATCATGGTTTGGGAGCTCTGCACAAGCCAACTGTGAATTTTGCAGATGAATATATAAAACCCTACATTCAGGTGAGTGGGATATTAGGACATTTCCGGCCAATATTCCTACTGATTATAGGATTCAATATCAAAAATATAGTAAAGATGAGGAATTGAGTTAAATCTGTTTTCCCCATTTAGCGGGGGATAGAATTCTATGATGAGCCAATATCTCAATTGGATATGTAAAGTTTTGTATAAAAAAGTATGTATAGATATGGAATCGACTTACACTCTCGTTTTTTTTTTGGGACCTTTTGGTATTATTTGATTAATTGGATAGGAAAGAGATGGACACAATTGCTAATCATGTTTAGTCTAATGGGGCATCCCTCTTTCTCTTTCTCTGCTATGTCTTGTACATACAAATAGAAATTGTAGACTTGTTTTGCCACCATAAAAATATAAGTAGGGAAGTGGCCATTGGGAATCAAGATGCTCTTCATGGAATGTTGAAACATGGCATCATTCACAGTGAAAATCCTCAAGATCTGTGTGCACTAAACTTCCTCCTTATCACTCCTAGTGGGCAATCAATTGCATGTTCAACTGAAAAAACAACAGTCTACACCCTAACTATTCTAATTACTTTTTTGAATGCTCCCTCTTGTACAAACTTGCCATGATTGGGATTTATTCATAATGCTTTAAGGCCTCTCCATATTTGGGTTGCAACTTACCGGGAAGACTTACTTACATTTTCGAGAGGGATGGTGTTTAAGATAGATTTAATTTTAGGAGGATGAAATTCTACATGCATATTCAATTTCTAGATTTAAAAAATGTGCCAAAATTACGTCAAATTTCCCTGTAATATGCAGGTTAGTTTTAGAAACAAAAACATCAATTTTTTTTATTATGGCTAACATCTGTACACTTTCCTTTGCACTATCGATTGCTGCTGAGGGACCTATGAAATTTCGAGGTCGTTACAGATAACAAGTGTGTAAGGTTCATATTTTCATAAGTATTTTCAATGGATAAATGCAAAGGTTTTCGAGTATCAAAGGAAGAGTTTGGTATTTTTATCTCGACATCTATTGAATTTTACTTAGTTGTGGGGAAGTTTCTTTGTAATGTAGACAAGGGGAATTAGGTGTAGGGTTGCTAAGTACCTTCCTTTTAAGAAAAAATAAATTAGTTGAAATAAAAGTATATTCAATTAGTGGAAATAATAAAATAAAATTATATTGTCACAAAGAGACCAACAATCTTGCCAACTACCTGCCAATCATTGGGGTTATGTGTCTCCAAGGAAAACCTGCCACCATGGTTGTCTAGTTTTTATGTCATGTAGAAGGATCCCACCTCATCTCCCCAGAAACATAGTATAGTTTGTCATGCATATTCTTCCTATGTCATTGAGAGCCATCAAAACAATAGTGTATCATGCCTTTGCAAAAGAATCCCTCCACCATTATACTATCAAATTCAGGCACTGCAATGGTAGTAGGTGTCAAGGTAGGTACCATGTCCTGGTTGTAAAACCAGAAGTCTGCTTCAAAGGGAACTGTGATTCTCAAATTTTTTGAGCAGTACTTGTTTTTTTTATTGGAGGGAGTCCGCCCTTGGTGTTTAGACACTGAATGTAGGACACCCCATATGCAATCTATGGAATTTGGCCTCTCCTAAAACTTGTTTAATGCTTGAAGAATATGAACCAGAATTTGACGTTATTTTAATTCCTGAAACCGGACACGGAGAGAATTATGAATACTAGAATCCACGAAAGGAAAACATTGATAATGAATTTAGACATTTTATACCCTCAAATTCAAAAGAGAAATATGGAACCATGCTAATGGCTTGTGATCTTAGACAGTTGAAGATGGAGCTTTAGTTAGCAATTTATGTTTTAAAGAACAAATTCCAATTAAAAACAAAACAATGAATTGTTTTGTGACACACGAAATGTGTACACAAGAAACTGATGCAGCAGAAGCGTGTAAACATCTGATAAGCACAAAATCCATTTTCATAAAAGAAAAGAAAATGATAGAGCAAATAAAATTGCAAGACACTGATGCAAGGTAAAAAGTTTGGATTGAAAAAGTGAGCATGTTGCAAGAGTTCAGCTAAAAACGTAGATTGAAACCATAAACATAGAATGTTGCATGTTGGATTCACTATGAGACAAGAAATTTTAAATGGTACTCATTACATCACGCGGATTTTCAAATCAAAATCATTATTTTAAATAGTATTTTATCATAACAAAGAAAGAAAATGGCCAATAGGTCAATCGACTGATACTGAGATTGACAGAGTTTTCAAGAATTCGATCTCTGAATGTTTCTAGAATAGATTGATTTCTGATGAATTCCCAAGAAGAGGTTTGGTACTCCTAAGATCTGACATCTATGTCGATGAAGGTCCATTCTATGAGGGGAAATAGTGAGATATTGAAGGTCTTCCTTAAGAACAAGAAATGGAATACTAATGCTTTTTAGATACTCTCAATCTGGTAGAAAATAAAACAATATATTTGACTATGAATTCGATAGTATGATTTAAGAGTAAATAAATGTAACGTTGAATTTGTTTCAGGTTTCGTAAAAATATCCTGTGCTAATAACATAATTAGCCAAAATCTATATAGACTTTCTTTATCATACCTCAAGTTGTTAAACACATAGGCAGGCGGGATAGAAGTTTTCACAAAGATATACTAGTTAGGACCTATTTCTTTCGATCACAACATATATGTGTACGAGTTTTGGCATAGATATGCATTAATACCCTTCTTAGGTGGAAGTACTCTTTGTCAGGTGCCAATAGAAGCCAATCAATACTAATTAAAAAAAAATATTTCCATTATGACAGCAATAACATGAAAATTAGTCTTGTCTATGTCAAATCAGAAAATCTAACAAATCACAAAGTAGATAATTGTATTTTGTTTTTAAAAATAAATAATATGAAAAAACAAGTGAATACCTAGTGGATTCCATAATATCTTTCCTTCTACAGGTATAATAATATATGTTTAAAGAAAGTAGGTGGAGAGTCTTTATGTGAGATAAAGGAAGGTGTTTAACTTATATTTTGTTTTTTTAAATGTTAGCGGACTCAACACATGTTAAATGAATAAAATTAGAAGGATATTTTCATCTTCTCTCTATTGGAGGACGATTGACTTTCGTCAAATCCATCCTTATTGGGATTCCTGTATACTGGATGTCTCTTATGAGAATTATGAGCTCTATCATTAAAAAACTGAGGAGGATCATTTTTAATTTTCTATGGAATGGGGTCAAGGATCATGGTGGTTTGATCATGACCAATTGGGAGATTCTATCGGTCCCTAACAAATTGGGTGGATGGGGGATAAAAAATCTATATTCATTTAATTGTGCTTTGAGACTCAAGTCTTTCTAGCGTGGAATTTTTGGTACAAAACTTTGGTCCAGGGTTCTCTCTGTTAATTACAACATAGGAAACATTCCTACCTAGATTAGGGATCATAGAAAGAAATGTATGCATGCAGTCTCGGTCATGTGGAGAGGTTTTCTGAAGATTTATAACTGGATGGCCAAAGATTTGGTGTGGAAAATTGGAGATGGTGCTTCAATTTCTGTGCGTATTGACCCGATCTTGGGGGTGGAGGAAAACTATTCTTTGTCTAAGGATATGATTGAGCATCTACAGGTGGGGGGTATGTATACCCTAAATCATATTCATAACCCAAAGTGTCATAATGGTTCCAAATCATACTGGTTGGATGCGAAAGATTTAGGTTGTGTGGGACATCTGGCTGTGGAATGGAACATGTATATTCATTGTCTTAATGTTGTTGCTTGTCGTCTTACTGGTGATAAAGATACTCTTTTCTGGAGTGCAAATACAAATTCCGTAGTCATCACTGCAAAATATGCTTAAAGTTCCATTATCCATTACCATTACATGTTCCTGGAACATTGTTGGTACAGAAGAATTTGGAAGTGGCGGCTTCCTTTGAAGATGAAATTTTTTATGTGGATGGCCTTGGTTGACTGTCTCAAAACTTAGGACAAAATCACAGTTCGAGGTTGGATAGGCCCGGGCATGTGTATGCTATGTCGCTCAGACTCGGAGACAATTCACCACATCTTTGTTCACTGTGCATTTACTAGAAACATATGGAGCAAAATTCTGATCGAACTAAATATTGATTTTGTCTGGTTTTTGGACTATTTTGATAAGTGTTGTTTGGATTGGTCCAGAAAATTAAAAAAATTATCGAGCTACCTGCTATTATCTCATGGGATAATTGGAGGGTGCGTAACCAAGCTCTTTTTGAGGATGTGGATCCAAATGTGTATCAGATATGCACTCTGGTTTATAGAATAGTAAAAGAGAAGTGCATTGCAATTGCTCCTCCCAAGTCTAAAAGAGTAAGTTTCTTCAATTTTCTGATAAAAAACACTATGTCTTTTTTTTATGGCGCCTCAAAAGATGGGATTTGTGCAGCTGGGGGAGTTATTTATATCGGCAATACACATTACTTATCACTCAGATTCAATTATGGTAATAGAACAAGCATGAAAGCTGAACTCTTGGCGTTACGGTGCATTCTTAGAGTTGTTAACATTTTTGGCATCGTGGATCTTCAAGTCTACGGGGACTCTCGGGTTACCATCAAATGGGCATGTGGTCAATATTCTCTTAATGTTGCTTCTCTTTCTTATTGGTGTGACCGGATACAATCATTAATATGTTGTTTCAAGGATATATCTTTTAAACATATTTATCAACAGCATAATATGAAAGCTGACATCTTATCCAAACTTGCATTGGCGGGCGATGAGTGTTACATTTTGTGGGAGGAGTTCCAGGATGGTTGCAGAGTGGCAGAAGGCTCTCTAAATATTTACGAACTCTAATGTTCATATACTTTGTTTTGTATATTTTTTGGTTCTGCCATGTACTTCAGTGGGATGTTTATTTTTGGCCATTTTGGTCACTACCGACAGTTTTATTCCATTGTATAGTCTCTTTTGATACCAAACTCCATGCACTATTTGATTCCTTTTGAATATCAATAGTATGTCTTTTTTCTACTGAAGAAAAAAAAAAAAAAAAAAAAAAAAAGAAAAAGAAGATGGAAGACGTTGCATTAGAATGAGATGGAAGACGTTGCACACCAAGTATGTAACTTCTATCTACACAGGGTACCAGTGATTAGTAATTTTAGTAAGAGTGTGTATCATGGTAGGTGTAGTAATTGCTAGGTAGTAAAGTTTGGTAAAACCTCTTAGTAATTTTAGTAAGATTGTGTATTGTGGTAGCTGCAATAATTGATAGGTAGTAAAGTCTGGTAAAATTTCCCGTGTCTACGACTCTGTATCAGAAGAGAAACTGGAACTTGGAGCTCAACCTACAAGTGTTTCCCAATGTCTGGTGACTGATATTTGCAGGGTCTGGACATTGAATTGAATAGTGATTTTAATTGTTATTATTTTTTCCATTGTTAGCAAACAGTTCTACTCTACTTTACAATCATAATTCCTTGTGAGAAAGAGGTCATATGTTTTTAATGGCGGTGGATTTGTAGTCATGGACTATGGAGGAAATGAACCCATTTTTAAGGTCACCGCTTCCACCCTCAGAGAACCATCTTATTGAGTTTTCTTTCACAAATTCATCAAACAATAAAAAGCGGTTGAAATATGAGATTGTGGGTAGTTTCACTGAATGAGGCTGTGGTATCTACGACGACTTTAATTCCATTGTTGCTAAGGTATTTTCTTTGTTATTGCTTTATATAATGATTTTTTATTTCTTTGATTTGATGATCGAACAAGTTATTTAAGTTATGAAAATGAGTAGTATTGCAAACATTGTGAAATTGGGAGTCTAAGCTAATATTTTTTATTCTCCTCTTTTTATAAAGATAATATATTATTTCTTCCAGTTTTCCATATTTTAAATCTTTCCTTTCATAAAATTTCAGGATTTGATTCTTATTTTAATAATGTTTTCCAGATTTTAAATCCTTCTGGTTGTACACTTTAAGGATTATGATAAGAAAAAACTTACTTAATTTTTTTTCATTTAGATTAATGATACATGCACTGTTGTTAGGTGTATTAATAAAGCTTTTTAAACAAACTATGTAAAAATGATATTTTATAATGATACATAATTCTCTATTTTTTTAGTTTTGCATTGATTTTAGGTGTATTAAATGTAGTAATAAACATTTTTAAACAAAACATGTAAAATAATATTTTATAATGATATAGAATCCTTTATTTTTTAGTTTTTTTTTAAATTTAGATCTAAGAATTCTTTTATGATATCAATCTTTTTTAAAATGATAGTATTTTATTCTGCAATGATTTAAGAAAAACCATCTATATTTGTATTCCACCCCTTCTTATGTTTCAATAGCATTTACGTAAATTTAAATCACATTAAATAACTCTATAGATATTTTCTTTTATTATGCAATGATTTAAGCAAAACCATCTATATTTGTATTCCATCCTTTTTTGTGTTTCAATAACATTTACTTAAATTTAAATCACCATAAATAACCATATAACAATGTAGATCTACCTTGACTTTGAATCTATCATGCACAAGAGTTATGAAATCTCTCAAAGTGCAAAGCCTTTGCGAGCATTTCCTTAAATCTTTGCACTCTAAAATGGGTTTCACGTCATAGGATTTGATCCCTCTTAACCAATGATAAATATGAAGTTAATATGGATTTAGGTTGATATTATTTGTATCTCAAATTTATCTTTGATCCCTGAGTTCTTGCCACTCTTCATTAGTTTGACTGTTGTTTATAGATAAATTACTTCTCTTTAACTGTGTCTTTGCTTTAACTCATGATAACAAAAATACCCATCTATTGTTCTAAAAATTGGCACAGGAGTCTCTCCTTTGCTCACCTCTTTGCATGAATGGTAACTACAAACGATACCTACGTTATGTATGTGTTACAGATGTTTTAAAAATAACATTTAGATTTTCCAACATGGAGTCGACAAGGCTCTAAAAATTTGAACCATATGCTAACTCAAGTATCCACTCTTTGTGTGAACATTAACTCAATATGGAAACCATTTGATGCATGAGTCCATGATGCATCCTCATCCTGGGCATTGTTGGCCCTCATTGGCCACTATAAGACTTCCATACTCTACACAAACCTCGAGGTAGATGCTGGGATACACACCTACATTGTAATGAGCATACAAAGCAATGACTTTGCTAAAAGATGGCAATATCTTTTTCTTTCAAAATGCAAATTACCTTTTATTCTTTTGGCAGGCATTGAAATCTAGGTATGAGTACATACTTTTCTAATATGGTGTAGGGAAACTATCTCCAAATATTTTATGGTCAAGTTTGTTTTGGGCCCCTCTTGTTATTCGAATGTATGGTCCATTCTCTACTTGAAATTCTAAATGCAAGAACATACTTTCAAAATCTGGTTCGAGACTAGTGATTTATGTAGTTGAGTTTCCAAAGTGAAGGGTTGGGAAGGTCCAACTAGCTGGTTACTTGTGAATTTCCAATGGCCTTTGACAAAGGAGGGATTTTGAGCTTTGACCTACTTTACGCCCAACGTCACCTACTTTCAATTTTGAATTCCAAACTCCATTAATTCTATCGGATGCATTGTAGAAGGTAAATAAATTTTAATTCTGTTGGATGCATTGTAGAAAGTAAATAAATTTGAGCATTAGAAAATCATTTTTTTACCAAAATTGACAAGGAATATGTTAAACGTTACCACCTCCTCTCACAAGCTAAGCATGTTTTGGCCTCATCAACGACCAAATATATCTTCACATCCCAGACATTCAATCATTCAGTAATCAACAAGATAAACAACTTAAGTCAATGCTAATCCAAATCTTGGCGGCTAAAATATTTTCTTGACACAGTCAAAATGATTGAATGCCTTCTTCAGCTTTCCTTTAGGGATATGAGTCTGTGAAATGATTTTCAAAATTTGGGAAGCATTTTACAACTTTGGATTTAGAATAGAGTTCATCCAAATCGGTGCTTAGAATTAAATAATTTCAATATACATCCACATTTCCCATCATGGTTTGGGAGCTCTGCACAAGCCAGCTGTGAATTTTGCAGATGAATATATAAAACCCTACATCCAGGTGAGTGGGATATGAGGACATTTCCAACTAATATTCCTAATGATGATAGGATTCAATATAAAAAATATAGTAAAGATGAGGAATTGAGTTAAATTTTTTTTCCCCATTTAGCGGGGGATAGAATTCTATGACGAGCCAATATCTCAATTGGATATGTAGAGTTCTGTAAAAAAATGTATGTATAGATATGGAATCGACTTACACTCTCGTGTTTTTTTGGGACCTTTTGGTATTATTTGATTAATTGGATAGGAAAGAGATGGACCCAATTGCTAATCATGTTTAAGCTAATGGAGCATCCCTCTTTCTCTTTCTCTGCAGTGTGTTCTACATACAAATGGAAATTGTAGACTTGTTTTGCCACCATAAAAATATAAGTAGGGGAGTGGCTATTGGGAATCAAGGTTCTCTTTATGGAATGTCGACACATGGCATCATTCACAGTGAAAATCCTCAGCATCCGTGTGCACTAAACTTCCTCCTTATCACTCCTAGTGGGCAATCAATTGCATGTTCAACTGAAAAAACAATAGTCTACACCCTAACTCTTCTATTTACTTTTTTAAATGCTCCCTCTTGTACAAACTTTCCCTGATTGGGATTTATTCATAATGCTTTAAGGCTTCTCCATCTTTGGGTTGCAACTTACCGGGAAGACTTACTTACATTTTCGAGAGGGATGGTGTTTAAGATAGATTTAATTTTAGGAGGATGAGATTCTACATGCATATTCAAATTCTAGATTTAAAAAATGTGCCAAAATTACATCAAATTTCCCTATAATATGCAGGGTAGTTTTAGAAACAAAAACATCAATTTGTTTTACTATGGCTAACATCTGTACACTTTCCTTTGCACTATCGGTTGATGTTGAGGGACCTATGAAATTTCGAGGTCGTTACAGATAACAAGTGTGTAAGGTTCATATTTTCATAAGTATTGTAAATGGATACATGCAAAGGTTTTCGAGTATGAAAGGAAGAGTTTGGTATTTTTATCTCGACATCTATTGAATTTTACTTATTTGTGGGGAATTTGCTTTGTAATGTAAACAAGTGGAATTAGGAGCAAGGTTGCTAAGTACCTGCCTTTTAAGAAAAATTAAATTAGTTGAAATAAAAGTATATTCAATTAGTGGAAATAATAAAATAAAATTATATTGTCACAAAGCGACCAACAATCTTTCCAACTACCTACCAATCACTGGGGTTATGTGTCTCCAAGGAAAACCTGCCACCATGGCTATCTAGTTTTTCTTTCATGTAGAAGGATCCCATCTCATCTCCTCCAGACACATAGTATAGTTTTCCATGCATATTCTTCCTATGTCATTGAGAGCCATCAAAAGAGTAGTGTATCATGCCTTTGTAGAAGAATCCCTCCACCATTATACTATCAGATTCAGGCCCTGCAATGGTAGTAGGTGTCAAGGTAGGTAACATGTCCTGGTTGTAAAACCAGAAGTCTTCTTCAAAGGGAACTGTGATTCTCAAATTTTTTTAGCAGTACTTCTTTTTTTATTAGAGGGAGGCCTCCCTTGGTGTTTAGAAACTGAATGTAGGACACCCCATATGCAATCTATGGAACTTGGCCTCTCCTAAAACTTGTTTAATGCTTGCATAATATGAACTAGAATTTGACTTTATTTCAATTCCTGAAACCAGACACAGATAGAATTATGAATACTAGAATCCACGAAAGGAAAACATTGATAATGAATTTAGACATTTTATACCCTCAAATTCAAAAGAGAAATCTGGAACCATGCTAATGTATTGCGATCTTAGACAGCTGAAGATGGAGCTTTAGTTAGCAATTTATGTTTTAATGAACAAATTCCAATTAAAAACAAAACAATGAATTGTTTTGTGACACACGAAATGTGTACACAAGAAACTGATGCAGCAGAAGCGTGTACACATCTGATAAGCACAAAATCCATTTTCATAAAAGAAAAGAAAATGATAGAGCAAATAAAATTGCAAGACACTAATGCAAGGTAAAAAATTTGGATTGAAAAAATGAGCATGTTGTAAGAGTTCAGCTAAAAACGTTGATTGGAACCATAAATAGAGAATGTTGCATGTTGGATTCACTACGAGACAAGAAATTTTAAATGGTACTCATTACATCACGCATATTTTCAAATCAAAATCATTGTTTTAAATAGTATTTTATCATAACAAAGAAATAAAATGGCCAATAGGTTAATCGACTGATACTGAGATTGACGGAGTTTTCAAGAATTCAATCTCTAGATATATAATGTTTCTAGAATAGATTGATTTCTAATGAATTCCCAAGAAGAGGTCTGGTACTCCTAAGATTTGACATCGATGTTGATGAAGGTCCATTCTATGAGGGGAAATAGTAATATATTGAAGGTCTTCCTTGAGAACAAGAAATGGAATACTAATGCTTTTTAGATACTCTCAATCTGGTAGAAAATAAAACAATATATTTGACTATGAATTCGATAGTATGCTTTAAGAGTAAATAAATGTAAAGTGTAATTTGTTTCAGGTTTCGTAAAAATATCTTGTGCTAATAACATTATTAGCCAAAATCTATATATACTTTCTTTATCATACCTCAAGTTGTTAAACACATAGGCAGGCGGGATAGAAGTTTTCACAAAGATATACTAGTCAGGACCTAGATGTGTACGAGTTTTAGCATAGCTATGCATTAATACCCTTGTTAGGTGGAAGTACTCTTTGTTAGGTGCCAATAGAAGCCAATCAATACTAATTAAAAAAAAATATTTCCATTCTGACCACAATAACATGAAAATTAGTCTTGTCTATGTCAAATCACAAATCTGACAAATCACAGAGTAGATAATTGTATTTTGTTTTTAAAAATAAATAATATGAAGAAAAAAAATGAATACCTAGTGGATTACATAATATCTTGCCTTCTGCAGGTATAATAATATATGTCTGAAGAAAGTAGGCGGAGAGTCTTTATGTGAGATAAAGGAAGGTGTTTAAGTTATATTTTGTTTTTTTAAATGTCAACAGGCTCAACACATGTTAAATGAGTAAAATTAGAAGGATATTTTATTCTTTATTCTTAATGTAAGATAAATATGAGAAACTTGTATAATATATTTGTAAAATATATGTTCACTAAATAAGCACCGCTTATGTAGTTGAGCCACATGAGGAATTACTGATGTTGTTGAATGGAATCACGATCTTCAATGGAAACTAACAGCCAATAATATCTTAGTGTTCAAAAATGTTTTTATATCTCTAGTTTAAGTAGAAATTTGTTTTATTAGCCAAATTGGAAAGCAAACTTTGAATGTATAAGTTGTGTTCACAAGAGGCAAGCACCTGGTGAAGCCAAAAAATGAGCAGAATGATTTCAACTTTAGAGATTGAAGAACATGCTCTGTATAGATTTAAGGATGTGGTGATGAAGAATTCAAAAGATGTGATAGACTTACAAGAAATGGTGAACAATGGAGATATCAACATCAACTCACTTTGGCATCAAATATTTGGGGTTTATAATTTTTCACATCTTTATTTTTTAAGTTAAAGATGGTTTTTGGCCTACTTGTTATTCCGGGAAGGAAGACGTGTAGTTCATGTTGTGCAATGGAGTGACATAATTAGGTTGTTGCATGGGACCTAGAGCTAGGAGAACAAGTAGAGTTTTGGAGCTTGTGCATATAGATATTTGTGGTCTAGTGATCATATCAACATTGCCAAGTGTCAAGTACCTCTTGTTTCTAGTTAATTTTTTTTTGACACAAATCAAGGTATTCTTTTTCAAAGAAAAGTCAGAAATTTTATACATTTATAAATGTTTAAAACAACGATTGAAGAATAATGTCGTAGAACAATAAGAATTCTAAGGTTAAGCAATGGAGAGGAGTTCAACATATTTTTTTATGTTTGTAAGAAAAGAGGATTTGGAGAAAAAAGTATGATGCTAAAGAAAACGTAGAAGATTCCTAATCATGGTGAAGATGATGTTGCATGGAAATTGAATTCCAAATAGAGATTGCATGGAAGTGATGCATAGAACAATATATTTTCCAATAGGAGTCCCACTAGAGGAAATCATATAAGTTACATTTGAAGAGGCATGGTTCAAGAGAAAACCAAAAGTACATCATCGAAAAATATTTGTTTTAATTGCTTATGATGATACCATAGGTAGAAAACTATTTTTTGTCAGATAATATGATCAAACAAAAGGAAATATGCTTATGGAACCCTATATTATTCGTATTCCTCTTGGATGTGCTCTATCTTTCTTTTGGTGATTTAAAGTCATTATTCTACTATTACACCTATTAAATGGACTCTTCTTCCAATCATATTTTTAATGATGTTCTTTACTTATACTACAATACAAATCCATAGCATCACAATTAGAAACACCTAGCAATGCCTTCTTCTTTTTCCAATTTATACAACATAATTTGTCACGCATTAGGGGGTGTCCTTATTTACATCGTGTGTGTTTCATACTACATCATAATTTGTGTCACACATATTGATGCACATAAAATTGCATTGCTTTGTCGTTGATTTTGTTAAGCTCATCATTGTCTGTGTCATTTGTGATTCATAATTGTGTCATCATTTGAATCACCCATTTTGATGTAACATGGAAAAACCCAAGCGTTTGCATTAAGAGTTTTAGGTTACGCCATCATCATTTACATTGTCATTGATATTTTGTGTCACACATTTCGATGTAACATGGAAATATACCTAATTTTCCATTGTGTTTTACAATCAGATTTTTGAGGTTCATCATTGTTTGCATCATTGGCATTATCATGTTGTTTGCATCACACATGTTGACACATCATTATAGCATTGCACATTAAAATGCATCATTTTAGAGTTGCATTTGGTGTCATATGTATTGAATTTTATTGACATTTTCATTATCACTATCCACCGGTTTTATGTAATTTATTAATTACTATTATTTAATTAATTTTTTCCAAGGAAAGGATCATCATTCTATTTCAAGTAGAAATGGAAATTATATTCAACAATTCCACCATCCATGTTTTTTTCATTAGCGTGTAATTAAAATTTGTACGTGTCAAATCCATCCATTAGGTACCTTGATAATGAAAGATTTATGTCCCAAGAGATCATAATTATAATCATATAAACATTGTTCTTATTATCTTTTAAATTAATTGTATATCCATCAATGGTTTTCATTCAATACACTCAATTCTAAAACAAGAAGATATGAAATTTATATTGGAGAAAATCCATACTTCCTATTCACACTTATAATTGTTACCAACCTTTGGTCTCAATCTAGGAATAAACCTTTGTGTACTCTAGTTCTTCAGTAGATATTTACCTTCATCATGTTTCACTTCTCCATCTCTTCATTTCCCCCTTTCAACTATTTGGTTGCTCAAAGAGGCAGTCTTTTAGAATTCACAAACCATATATATTTATTTATGCATAAAGTTGGGTTCATGTCCAAAAATTCTACCACCAATCCATTTCCTTGTAATTATTATAGCATTGCTTGATTGTCTCACTATTAGATACATCAGAGTCATCATTTTATCCCATTGAGCATAGAGTGCATCATGTTAATGCAACATTTCTACTTTACAATTTTCAGTAAGGATTCACATTATGCTCATCCTCTATTCATACATGCTCATAAATGCATTCTCGACATATACTTCTAATCCAAATCTAGTTTTGATGCCCATGTCATAAAATTGCCTACACTACTCACCAAATTTCAATAGCACAGGGCCAAGCATACCATAGAAGTTCAACTCATCCAAACCCACAGCCAACCTTGGTATTTAACTTCTCTTTCTTGAGAATTTGAAAACACGAGCTCTCTAATTGGTAGGTTGGCAGGCTGTGGTGTGGAACATCTACAATTCACATATTTTCTAAGTGTTGCACTGTTTATTGGAATATCAATCATGTACCTTACGTGTTACATTGATATCTTGATTAGATTTCCTTTCACACATTTTTCCTTCCTCATTACTATTTTGTTCAGACTTCCACAAACTAGCTCTACAAATTGACCAGTAGCCCTTGCAATCTCGGTGGGATCATTATTAGAATTATACTATCATTTTAATTAGCCTCATGTTTTCTTATACTAGGGGGCATTAAGGATTTTGTTTGTTACAAAATGATAGTATGATATAAAGGGGGTATTAAAATTGGGTTAATAAAATTGGATACCCACAATATCTGGTGAAACTAGGGTTTTTTTTTATTGGAAAGGTGTATTTGGAAGGGGATTCAACAATACAATTTTGGGAGGCATTTTCAAATATTTGTGAATTTAGGGATATTCATTAATATCCCGCGAACGATCATGATATGTAACAATTTCGCTAAGTGAACCCCCGTGCATGCAATTCATTCTATTTTTTTATAACTTCGATAAGGTTGGTACTTGAGCTATGAAGCCTTTGTAATTTGTTTACAAGAGTATTCTCTATATAGGTGTTTTCATACACTTTTTAGCAACAATGTCAAAAAATTGAAAGTTTGACATTCCAGTTTGGAATGCTACTTTATCATTTAGTTTTACTATCATGTTATACTTTTTTATGTCTTCTAACTGTTTTTAAATATCTTTAAGAAGGTTTTATATTTTAACAACCTAGAATCAATGTTTTAAAATTTAGAACTAGGAGTTGAACTAGTGGAGAATCAACTCAGATTAGAATTGGAATCGGCAATGAATCGGAGTGGTTTGATTTTAATGACTCTTACTCTTCAAAAATGCATAAAATTTTAATGAAAACAAATATGTATTAAAGATTCCAAGCTATGATTCCAAACCATTAGAAAAAAATTATGCAAAATCTACTGATGTACAACTATATACCATATAAGGGTTACATACATGAATCAAAATTGAAAATACATAATCATCAAAATCATTGTCTATATTGGGATTCTATTCATGAATAACAACCTATCCCCCCTCCTCTAAACTCTTGCCTCTACCTTGAATCTCAAAGTTGATCCTCTAAGGACATTAGTTAACACCCTACAATTTTGATGAAATTTCCTTATCCAAGTGTTAAAATAATGTAGAAAAAGATTCTCATGTTTAATAAGTGATTTTTTGCTTCACTGAAGGGTACATTTTTATTAAGGTCATGATTCATGACAAAGGAATTCAATAAAATTCAACAATCAGGAATCAACACCACCAATGTCAAGGTACATAGAGAGTTTGATGTGCTTGATTAAATTCCAATCCCTTACCCTCATACATGATAGAATCCAGTGGAAACATTACAATCCTTAAATCCTAAAAAGACTATTAAGCCTGTTGAATTTTGAATGAGATCTAAAATTCTATTTTTTCATATGAAGTTCGATGAGGTTGGAACTATTCTCAAACCACGGGATCATGGGATATTAAAGAATACCCCGAATTTCACTAGATATTGATAAATACCTGTCAAAATCCTTTTGTCGATCCCCCCTCCCAATACATATTTCCAATTAAAAAAACATTATTTTTATGACATATTGTCTATTTTTACTATATACCCCTTTTTATACCCCCCAATACTTATAAATCCCCCATACCCTACTCCCCACCCCCCAATACCTACAATATATTGACCTTATTTTTCACAATTTAAATCTCCCCCTTTATAAATGAGCGCGATAATATATTGGTCAACAAGGTGAATCCCTCGTGTTTCAAACATCCTAAAACGATTAATGTTAATGTTAAAAGTTTAAGTAAAATGATAGAAAAAGAAAGATAAGGAGAATTCCAACTTTTAATTTAAGGATTTAACATTATCATTCAATATTACTCACTTCAATGTCCCTTGTACAAAATTGGTCCAATTAAAAAAAAAAAAAAAAAATCCATATCTAGACACAACGCGTGCACCTTGGGAAGATTTGGTTTATCTCAGTCGAGTTAATCCATGAAATCCCCATGTAACAAGAAAAATGAGGCAGAAAGAAGTATCATTAATAAAAATAGAAGTACATAGGAGATATCCAATAGCATTGGGACTCCAGTATCTTCCAAACTTACAAATCATTATAAATGTCCTATATATACAAATACAAGGTCAACACATAACAGGTACCTAATGCAAACAAATTTCAGTGTCAATGTATAGGTTGACACAGTCAATAAGGTCACCAACCAAGAAGGTCAATAACTGACATGGTTGTAGTCTAACACAGTTATCTAGTTGATTAAGTCGATTACCTACAAGTCACCACAAGTATTGCTAAGATTTAGTAGAGTCCAAGAAGGAAGTAAAGGAGGGAAGAAGGGAAAACAAAAAGTAATAAATTAGTCTCCAAAGATGATGAAAAACACTAAAGGGTAACATATGTATATCGAGTGCAAACCATGGAGAAAAAGGTATATTGAGTGCATAGGGAATCTATAACCTAGTGCTAGCGTTAAAACATCAGTATTAAGCGAAAAGAAATTCAGATACATAAATTGGAAATGTCTAAAAGTTCCTTAATCCAGATATATAGTATGGCACAATGAATACAGATCCACCAAAAGAAAGTAATCCCAATGAAAAAATTCCAGCTAGTGCAACCAAATATTGTGTTTATCATCAATCAGTAATTGAAATATATATAGCTTGTCAAATGCAAACATTTAAGTAGTAGTTGTCAAAATCAATAATATATAATTACAAATTTTCTTCAAATGAAATGTGTCACTATACCAGTTCCAGCAGATATGGCCTCTTTAAAATACAAACAAGTATAAAGAACTTATTCAAGGACCAATTATATGATGATTTCATCTCATATAACTCGTTCAATGACCAAAATTGCATGACTTTCAACTGGTCTAATATTACAATCTTACCTCACAAAATTTGGCATCCCAATAATGTAAACATGGTGATGCCAGTGATAGATTGTTGATCTGATCCAGGGTGACCTTGATACCAACTTGAAACTGATTCCAGGTTCACTTGACAAAAGGATTAGCAATAGGATCGTTTTTATTAAACTTGATTACAATTAAAGGATCAGAATCCAATGTGCATATTAAACTCTATGAATGTGTCATTAGTCTCATTTATCATCACATAATGAACATAATTGTGGAAAATAACATGCACAGAGAAACATGAGACAAGCAATATTCATTTGGTAACGGATTTCACAGGCCCCCTGGATACATCTCCGGGCTCACTCAATTGTCGAGCCGCTTTATTCTTTTCTTCAAAGATACTCTCCTTTACAAAAGGGTTGAATTCCCATATCAACAATGGTAGAAGAATTCCCACAATATTGACAGTATCGAAGAGTTGCTCTCGAACAATGGGAGAGCTAGTTCTCACAAGCATGTGGCAATGTATCTCCTACGAAGAGACAATCGCCTCCTATGAAGGATGATCTCTCACAAGCATGTGGCTATAATCTCATTACAATATGGCGAAGATTCATCTTGATGTTGATGATGGATAAAATCCATTGTTCAGATCCAAAATCTGAGTGCAACAGTGACTCTGTCTCATGAAAACGGTGAAGAATGACTATACATATGGCCACCTATGCCTAACAACCAGCCACAACAATATCCCTCTATCTCTGCACATAACACGGGCTTACATAGAGAAAATGGTGCTTGAAGACACTTGGATCCTCCAAAATGGATCTCCAATATCTCTACACATAACACGGGCTAAAATAGAGAAAATGGTGCTTGAAGACACTTGAATCCTCCAAAATGGATCTCCCATGGATCTCCAATAGCTTCATGGTGAGAGTGCTTATATAGCACAATGAGTGGTTTAACTTCCACTTGTATTTTTTACCACTAAACAAAATGTGGTTATAATAATAAACCACGAACAAATTCCATAACCATATAAAACCACCCAACTATAGAAATGGTTATATAAACCATATGAGTGGCGTGTCTTCCCCTTTTAGGCATTTGTTGTGGCATGACATATCCAAAACCATATGATATACGTTGAGTTTTAATTCCAACCACTCCAACAATTTTAGGATATGGTTTCGATTTGCTGGCATGCACCGTGGAGTTAACCAAAATATTACCACCATGCCTTTTTAAGATATTAAAACCTTTAAATAATTCAAACCTTTCACTTTGTGCCATGTGTCATGAGATTATGTCACTTGTCGAATTTCCATTGGACTACATGTCAACTTATGGTTGGTCTATACCTGCCATGTCAATTTCTCACTGATTGTATGGTCATGCCATGTGTCACTATGTGGGAGTGACATGTAACCCCCTTTGGGTCAAATTTTGCATATTCCACTCAAACTTCACTGCATGTATTTCTTTTCTCTCTATGTTGCGAAACAAAAAGTCGTATATGCAAATAAATCTCAAAATATGTACAAATGGTATTATTCATTTTGGAACGTTGCGTAGAACAAGGAATGATAGTCATTTCCTAGAATGGTAGCCATTTCCTTTTCAAACACGCAGAGAACTCCATCCAGAGAGTACCGGGACCCCAGCTTCACAGGGACATGATTGGTAGGCATATAAATAATAGTGTGTCAGTCTTGGTGTAAAGGGAAAGCCTGCACCCGTTCGGTTGTTCGAAAAAATCGAGTCTGATCAGTGCATTCAGTTGAACCCATGTAAACCAGTTTTCCGGTCAAGACGTTCTCTCTTTTAGTCACGCAGTATATCATTTCGTTGGTTAGAGGTGCAAAGCCTTCAGATGCACTATGAAATTCTATTGTTGTTAGCCTTGTTAATGCTACTACGACTGCATTGGTATACATTGGCGTGATTATGTTGTAAACAGGTTTTTAAAATTATTTGTATCTCTTGAAATATATATTTGCACATCACCACCTTCAGTCACATACTTCTTGTATACGATCATGGGCATTCCTATTTCTTATGGAAAATGGAAGAAAGAATTGCCTTCAATCAGTTGTCATTCTTTTGAGGTTTCAGTTACTTCGTAGTCATAGAGGTTTTATATTTGGCTGCGATACAAAAGTTATATCTGGTGTGATATTATGTATTAGAGATTATTTTTTTAGTTATGGATCATTCTACAACACTACACGAAACTACTGTAAGCATCCCCATTGTCGGGGCTATCATTGGCGCTGTAGCAAGAAACCCAACAACTTTTAGGTTACCAATGCCCTCTGTGCTTGTGTACAAAATATGTCTGTGTGCTTGTGTGCAAAATAAAAATACAAGTTTGAGCAGGTTCGAAATAGCTCTTAAAGAATATATAAGGCATCAATCGCCTCTCCATGCCCTCCTCCACATTTGACCCATAGAGTAAACCTAACTTTTCAATGATCAGACACCGGCCTTACAAAACAAGATAACGGCCCTCAATATTTCCACAATATAGCTCCAACATTACCCCAAAACAATGAATAATTGAAGAATTATGATAGGGATATGTTCTGGAATTTAAGGAAATTAGCACTCAGATCCACTAAAAAAAAGTTGTGGCCAAACTCTACAGAATGCACATGGATTCTATTGCAATTTCACAAACCATATAAAATTTTCCATTTAACATCAATAATCTATTCACTGAAATAATAAGAAACCCTAGGTTATCCACAATACAGAAACCCTATATATCAAAGAATTGAATTAATATGCTTATATTTAACCAAGACACTCTGCAAGATCCATTGTTGAGTAAACCGTATATTAAATGCCAGCCATGGTCATTCTGGATTTGCTCGAATGAGTTCAAGCATGGAAGAAACTTTCTTCAATTTCTACTTTCGATCAATCACAATTTGCCCCAACTTCTATTTAACTCAATTTTAATTTCCCATTTTTTATTTTCTTTAGCGTATTTGAGTTTTTAAATTTATTAATATTATTATTTATTATATATTAATATGATATATTATAGAATATATTTATACATTAAAATCATGTCATATTGTATTATATTATATTATAGAGTGTACATAATATTATATTATAGAGTGAAAGTAAGGGGTATATCTTTAGAAGCAAGAGACATTACAAATCCCCATGGCGTGAGACCAGCCATCAAAAAAACAGGAACCATTCTCTTCATATCTTAGACTTGACCACAAAACATTCCATTTTTCCTCTAGGAAAAAAACATCGATGGATTAAAAACAAAAAAGTCATATCATCGTCATTTGCACCGAAAATCCATGTATTTTAATACAAGGGTTGCAAGGTGAATGGGGTTCACCATGCCCAGAACTTTATTTGGTGGTTCCATATCCACAATGGCCATAATTTCATCCACTAACTACAAAAATAATAAACATGATATCATCACTTCATAATATAAATATATGTACAATGCAAAACAAGATATGATAGAGGCAACTTCATGCGATAGATTGATGAGGTTACTAGTGTGCTAGAGTTTGTCTGGTTGGATCCTATGTTTATGAAGAGAATAATAATCAAGTACTAGTTAATGAGCAAAATAAATATGTATAAGTGATTAATATTGAAATGCTAGTGTATAGGAGTAATTAGTCATTGTTTTAGTCATTTTTATTTGTGTGACTTATTATTTAGTTGTATCTTTTAGCCGATGACTAAATTAATCATTTAATTTAGCCATTTTTAGTTGTGTTTAGTCACATAGTCATTTATTTGCCAATTTCTACTAGTGAAACCAAGGGAATACAAGTAGTTAACTCTAATTTGTTACCCATTACCATCATTCCAAACCAACCATCTCTCGTTTCAACCAATCCTTTCAAGTTGTTTGAGGCTTTTGCAAACTTTTTTAGAGGCTCCCTAAACCAATTAGAGAATGACATTTTCTTTAGGTATTTTGCTCGAATTATTTGGCCATCGGTTTGATCGGAATCCGGTGAATTTTTTTTAAATCTGAATTACTTGTTGTTTAAATCATTTTTTTGAATTCATAAATGGATTCAGCGGCCTCAAATACCCCAAGGAACCTATATTAAGCAAGTTTAAACAGTGTTTGTGAATTTATGGTGGAGATACTGTGATAGTTGAAAGAGATTTTGTCGACATTTTGAGCCAACAAGCTGCGATAGAAGTCTTGAAGAAGAGATCTGGAATATTTTTACCGGATTTAGTCGAAATCATGTCGAAAAATACTATTGAGAACAAGCAAATTCTTTGAATGTTTAGGCACATATATACACACCTTAAATTTATATCAATTCTATAATACATGACATTTATATAAATTTTATAAAATATGTCAATTTATATAAAGATATTAAAATATTATGAATAAATTATATTCTTTATTTTTTAATTATTTTAAATGTAACTCTAACAATAAGCTGTCACAACTGAATCTGGTTGTCTCCATTGAGAAGCGAATCCGACTTCACATAATTGAATATAAAAATATATATGATAAAAAAAGATTGATAAAATGGATGATATGTTACAATGATAACCCTGCCTTAAATATGGCTCGGGCATTTGATGTTGAGGAGACGCCTCATTTCATAACCTAACTTAGTTAACCTAATTATTAATTATTTAATTATTATCTTATTTTATGTTCATAGCATTGCCACTCTCTTAGAAAGGCTTTGTCCTCAAAGCCTTATAACTTTGTCACATTGTTCTTTGCGATGTCATGGCTGACGAAAATGCTTTATTACTCTTCGCATTGTTAGATAATGCTTTATTACTCTTCGCGATCTCTGATTTATGTGTCTTTTTAGAGTTGTCATTTTTTTGTTGAAGAACTTTTATCTGTTGTCGACATTGGCCGACCTCTGATTCTTGACTTTCTAATTTATGTCGTATCTGCGTTAGTTCTTCATCTTTGTCGCTAACGATTTTGTTCAAGCGTATTATTTCTGCTTCATAATCGTTTGTTTCTTTCTTTATATCTTGATTTTTCAACCTCTGATTGAAATCACTCTCCTCTTTTAATTCCTTGATTTGCGCACATAATTTTTCTATGTGATTTTCCTGGTTGGACATTGTTTGTTCATTGAACCGTTATTGTATCTTATGTAGTTCAATCCTTACTTTTGATTGTGTATTAATGTCTCATAATTCTTCATTGTCTTTTTGATAGTGCTTTAACTTGGCTTCTAATTTCTCTATTTGTAGTCGCAACCCAGCTTCCATGGCCTTGACTTCTTCGGTGATAGAAGGTATTTCTTTGATTTCTTCAGCGATAGATAGTCTTCGACTTTTTCGATGATAGAGGGAGTTTTCTTTGACTTTTTTGATTTGGTCTTCAACTTCTTTTGACCAACGAGTCTTCCTTTGACTTGACTTTCCTTTGTCTTCTTTGATGTTGTTTTTTCTTTGATTTTGTTCTTCTCTTATTAGGTTAAATAACCTCTTTTTTTTCTTCTCTTTTTTTTTTCCAAAAATAATTACTATTTTTAATAATAATTATTATTATTTCAATAATAATTTTATTTCTTTTTAAATAATAATAATTATTAATTAATTAATTAATAATTATTTTTATAAACTATATATATAGTTTAATATATAATTTTTTTTCTTTCAAAAATTAAAATATTTAAACAATATAATAATATTATAATGTTTAATATTTTTATTTATTTTTTGTGAAAATTTTGTTAGGGTTTGTGAGAATGGAGGCGAGGGCGTGGGCGGAAGCAGTGGGGGAGGGACGACATTGGTGTGAAGAGGAGCGTAGGCAGAGAGGAGGGGTGACGGCGATAGAGTGGTGGACGCTGGAGATGGAGTGGAGTGGGGCAGTAGGGAGCAGCTAGCTGGGGAAAGTGTGGAGACGAGGGAAGATGCAGGTGGTGGCAGCTACGTAGGCGGGAGTGGAGCAGCGCAGGGTGGTGGAGGACGCAGGCGTGGTGAGATGGAGTGGAGTGGGGACTGTGGATGAGGAGTGGGGGCACGCGCAGGAGGGGATGGGAGGTAGGGCACACAGGGAGAATGCGCGGGGCAATGTATGCGAGAAATGGAGAATGGAGGAGATGAGTGTTGGATTGGAGTGGAGGTCAAAAATCCGATTCAGAGAAACTCTGACACTTATGGCTAAAAGCCGGATTTGGAGAAGCTCCAAGATGGATGGCTAAAAGCCAGAATCAGCAGGGCCGAGAACGGTTGGCTCTGATACCAAATGTCACAACCGAATCCGGTTGTCTCCATTGAGAAGCGAATCCAACTTCACATAATTGAATATAAAAATATATATGATAAAAAAAGATTGATAAAATGGATGATATGTTACAATGATAACCCTGCCTTAAATATGGCTCGGGCATTTGATGTTGAGGAGACGCCTCATTTCATAACCTAACTTAGTTAACCTAATTATTAATTATTTAATTATTATCTTATTTTATGTTTGTAGCATAAGCATTCAAGATGGCATACACAATGTTTTAATTTATATTTAGTTTTCAACATAATCAATATAATATAGAAAAAAAATGAAATATTTGTAGGTCGTGGGGCATTTTTTAGAAGAAATCTAAACGTGTGATCATTTTGAAGTCCGACGAGTTTTTGGATTGAATTCGGTGATCTGTTTTCAAGAAATCTGAATTTTGTGCTATTCAAATCGTGATTATGAATGCGTAAATGGATTCAACACTCTCAAATACCCTAGAGCACCCATATTTTGAGAATTTAAACATTGTTATTATGAACTTCAATCATTTTTTCAAAATTTTAGACGGAGTACGTCGAAATTGTGCTGAAAAAAGTCATTGAAGATGGGTGAAATTGCTGCGCGTTTAGTCTATGCGGTTCATTAGAGAGATTTTGAGGTCAAAAAAGGGCCTCCTAAGAGATGTACTACAAAAATATGAGATATATTAAAATATTATGAATTGAGGGTTTTATGGGGTAGGTATATATAACAAGTCACCTCCCACACTATTTTCTATGCACAATATAAATAACCATGGTTGAGTTACTTTTCAAAATTCACTAGAAATAAAATTAATAAAATAAGTCTACATTGATGTGACTAAGATTCATTGTAAATTCTCAAAAATGTATTGTCCTTTAACATTTATTTGTCTTGAACTTGCAAATGAAATTAAATAATAAAAAACATTTTTAAGAGCTTTTTTTAAAATTTTATGTTGACTTTTTATATTTAGTACTTTTCTCATGAATTTAATAATGTAATTTAATTGAGAATTTATTTACATGTAAAATGTCAATAATATTATTATAATCCACATTGCATTATTATTATTATTATTATTATTTATTAAATCTATTATTATTCTTTATTAGTTTGACATTATGTTATTAAATAGAATGGAGTGAATATATAATTTAAAATTAAAAACATAAAAATGATAATATATTATTTTATAAAAAAATGTGAAAGGACTTTCTTTATGAATTAAGAGTACTTCACTTGAAAATGACAATAATATTATTTTATGTGAAAGTGTGAAAAGACATTCATTATGAGTACTTTACTTGAAAATGACAATAATATTTATGAGTTAAGCATGAGATAATATTATTGCAATGCCACCTCACCAAGGGGGATGATGTCATCTACTAGAATGTGATTGGTTGTATTTTATAGTACATTTTCTTTGTTTTGAGGCCCTTTTTTGACCTCAAAATTTCTCTAATGTTTTTACTGTGAAGAAGCCTAACCTAACATTTGTCTATAAATCCAATCATAGAATATTATTTATCATACACTCTTTTGTTGGTTTTAGAGGCAGTTATCATTGTAGCTAATCTACACCAAAGACCTCCTTTGCAATTTCCAAACATATAGCATCGACTCAATCGAGACACATCTTCTGCAATAATTTCCTAGCCTATAGCATTGGCTCGGGCTCAATACATGGCGACACATCTATTCATAACCAAATTATTTTAGGCTTTCAACGATGCTAATTTATTGTTTAGGCTGTGAACAGGGACTGATTTGGTCATTTTACTGTTAAAATCCAAAGAAGCAAAATGTATACCAAGTTGAATTGCAACTCTAGCTAAAAGAAAGCTTCAATGATTCTTAATGGTTGTTTTTAGAAGTGTTGAGTCTACAATGGGTACAAATTTCTTAGAGCTTCAATGATTGTTCTTTGGAGATGTAGAGGCACTCTGTAATGCTAAGAATTGTTTGGACTTATTGTAACACTTGCATTATAAGATACTCCTATCCATTATTTATTGCTATTACCAATTCAAGAACCACTTTTCATGTCTCTTTAGTGTTTGTCAACTATAGCATTCAAACTTTTGTGCCTCTTCACCGAAGGTTTGCATTCGTATTATTGAATGTTGTTGGCCCTTGCATTCCCATTCCCCTTGAATCCATCCTTTCCCATGTTTGCACTAGGAGATTTTTGCTAGAAACGCCCCACATACATAGCAAATAATTTGTTCCTTTTCTGGAGTAGCCTCTAGTGTGTGGGATGATGGATACCGAGGAGAGAAGAATGTGTGCCATTAATTTTCCCCTAGCCCCCATTAAATAGAGGTAGACCGATCGATGAAAGAACTAAGCTTCACAATGAAAGAAGCATACTAATATCGAAATACAAAAAGATAGATACAGACACACATTTTCTTTGTATTGAGAAAGATACAGGAGCATAGTAATGTAGAGATATCTCCATATAAGATGATAAGGTAAGGTATAGTAAAGTAATACCCTCTCTCCATATCACCTCACCCTAGAAAAAGTATAGTATGATAGAAATATATCCATCTATGATAAGGGAAGGAAAGGGAAAGATGAGGTGAGATATATCACCACATCATTGATAATTAGGAGCTACTCATCATTTTTTTTCACATCGAAAAAAATAACAACTTGCTATTCATGGAATCAAAGTTGTTACATCAGACAATAGTCCAACCCATACTAAAAGTGTATCTTCAACAATAACCTGCTTTATGTGTCTAGCTAAAAAAGCTTTTCAAAAATTCTTACCTACAACACTACCATGGCTACAAAAGTCAATATAACAAATTACATATTTGGACCTTAACAGAGACATCATATGCATATTATAACCAAAACTACAAGCATAAGATACTTCCAGAATCGGAGATCACACCATTGCATATTTTTTCAAAAGTGATAATACCATCGAAATCACCAATAGCCTGCTTTGAAATTTGATCAGCTTCCTCATTATATTCACGACGAATCATCATTAATTAAGGAGAGTAAAGGTTTGTGTATACTTTTTATTATTATAATCAATTTTGTTTTTTGTTTGGAATCTTTGGTCATAAAATTTTGCAGCAGCCTTCTTTTTCGACATGAGGTAACTCTATAACTCGGTATAGTATCTTGGCTTAATGTATGAAGCGAAATCCTTGTGAATACTTGATATCACATGATATCTGCCTAGCCTCAATGAGGATGGAGAACGAGGGATATTGGGTATCTTGGAGATATTATAGGGGGGCTAAAATTATCCTTTCAAGTCTTAGAGTAAGACCTAAAACCGCTTCTCATTGGCTAAGAGTTTGTCCATTTACGTAAAGAAAAAAGTTAACGACCCAACACTCAAAGACATCTAACAAGAGTGGGATTTGATCCCCTTTGTGACCACCATCGAGGAGTGGTTTTTCTTGAATAATGGTGAAACTCACATTTGCAAATAGTAGTTAATGATGGTTGTCCTCATTGCCAGTTTGATGACTAAGTTATGATAGGTTTTTTCATCTTCAAGAGCATATGCCCAATTGAAGAGGAGGAGTGGGATTTGATCCCCTTTGTGACCACCATCGAGGAGTGGTTTTTCTTGAATAATGGTGAAACTCACATTTGCAAATAGTAGTCAATGATGGTTGTCCTCATTGTCAGTTTGATGACTAAGTTATGATAGGTTTTTCATCTTAGAGAGCATATCCCCAATTGAAGAGGAGGCTTTATCCTTAGCCTATCTTGAAGAAGAGCCTCTATCCTTAGCCTATCCCCTGTTAAAAGGGAGGCTTTGTCCTTATCCTTATTATTTTTTGTAAGGAACGAATAATTATAGAGTTTTTTCATTCCTTTTTTTATGACTTAAGTCTTTGGCAAACCTTTAATAAACACCAATACCATGAAGTCTATGATCAAAAGTCACTTCTCATAGAGAATCATATTACTATCAAATATGAATAGAACATGAAGTCTATGATCAAGGCCAAAAAGTCACTTTTCATGGAGAATCAAATTGCTATCGGATATGAATAGAACATTTGTATTAATGTTAGTTTGCCATTATCAGTATTATCAATGCAAGTGGCACCACAAATTATAGTTTACTTAACCATTGACTTTAAATTAGCTTCAGAATACCTGGAAAAAAAAATCCATACTTCTATAGTACACATATTCTAATGAGCACAAAAAAAACCCATACTCATATAGTAAACATATTTTAATGAGCACAATTTTATGATACATAGATTTATTAAATTTATTTGATTGGTTAATAAGCTTTACAGATAAGAGCAATGAAAAAATGAACTTTAATTAAGTCTATATCGTATTGAAGATTGAGTTTTAATTAAGTTTGTATCGCATACCATAATGTTGAATTTTTTTTTCACAGAGAAAAAAACCAACCTTATATTAAATAAAAGTTGAATCATTCATTACATGTCAACATAAGAGAAGTGAGTAACTTCTCATCAAAATATCATAATCTATCTAGTGATTAGTACGGTAAGACATTCCCTAAAGAGACCCTTTACATATGCCTCAAGAGACAAAAAAAAGTTCAAATTGGAAGGAACACTCAACCAAAACATGAATTTCACTGATCCAAAGTGACACTTGAAACTCAAGATGAAGTGGTGGAATTAATGTGACATTGTTACCGAAATGTCATAACACACACTTTTATATATTTGCAAAGAGACACGTCAAAACCCCAAGGTGAAATCATAAAACCAAAACATGAATTTCAGTGATCCAAAGTGACACTTGAAACTCAAGATGAAGTGGTGGAATGAATGTGACATTGTTACGGAAAAACACACGCACACTTTTATATATTTGCAAAGAGACACGTCAAAACCCCAAGGTGAAATCATGAAAGTGATGGCATATACAAAGAACCGTGAAAAAATACTTGTAAAATTCCATGCCTAAGAAGGAATATGGCTAAGGAATAATATATATACTCACTTCCAAAAAAATAATTAAAATTTGCAAAATTAACCAAAACCTAAAAACTAAATATTATGTATAAAGGAATTCTATTCGACCAATGGATATATACATTTCAACCTTCTATAACACAGTGCCTATCATCTCAACCCCTCAATTGGTTTTTTTTCTCGCGAAGTAAATTAAATTGAAAACTTTTCATACTCTACATGGTTTTTAAAAGGAAATGAAATAATTTTTTCCAAAAAGTAATTAAAAATATTTTTATTCCAAGTTAAATTTTGATTTCAACTAATTTCGTATTTTAAATAATATTAAATTTTGATTTAAAATAATTTTGTATGTGTATTTCAATAGGGTTAAAAGTCTTGTTCCAGCGATTCCACAGCTCACATTAAAATTACCTGAATATTCACGCCGCCGTCCAATATAGTATGCCGTTGCTCGATATTTTTGCCGGAAATCGAAATTATTTCGATAATGCTAAAATAAATTAATGATTTATCAGTTTTCCCAAAAATTACCTGAATATTCACGCCGCCGTCCAATATAGTATGCCGTTGGTCGATATTTTTGCCGGAAATCGAAATTATTCCGATGATGCTAAAATAAATTAATGATTTATCAGTTTTCCCCAAAACACTGTATGTATCTGTTGCAATACTTGTGTTTGATATACTTACTTAACCCAAACCCCCCTTTTAATGAACTTTCTCGGTATTTCTGTTTGTTATTTGCAGAAGGAAAGGAAAGGATTACCAAAAACAAGCGCTCATATGCGGCAACAGATTATAAAACCCGCACATTCATCCGCAAGAAAACACCGAGGCAAGGGGCACCGCCGGCCAAACAGCCTGCACGGCCTTCCCGCAAAAGGAAAATAAATTATTATTAATAGTTTGATCCGCCTGCAAGCGCACCCGCAAAGACAAGATCATATCCTGAACAGAATATGGGCTCTGGCCGCCACAATTACAAACGACAAACAGCTAAATCACAATAATCCGATTAACAGATCTACAGCTCGAATCCTGTGCCAGACCTTTAATCACAATACATGAAGCCACTGCAGCTTATTTATGTTAGTTGACACCAGAAGCTCTGCGAGACAGTGCTCCAGAGCTCAGATCCTGCCTTCAGAAGCTCTGCGAGACAGTACTCCAGAGCTCAGATCCTGCCTTCATATGCACACAAAAAGCAAATATTTAAAATAACGAGTACTAAATGTAAATATTAGATGAAGAACCTACAGTTTGCGCTTGAAAACGTAGAAACCCTACAAAATAACACAGAGCAATTGGATCCCATGATAGAACTAATGAAGTATTTGTAGCCGAACCCTGGAATTTAATGAACCCGCCGATGAAATGGACAGCCAGATCGACCGCCAGCTCATATGCCGAAATCGAACGGTGTAAATTGCCTTGCAGCTTTCGTACGACATGTAGAAATGTATCGGTTGATACGCTCCACAAAGCTAAGCACGGCCGCTTGGTGACAACTACGTGAACGGTTGTCAAATATTAAAATATTAATTAAAAAAATAAAATCTAAAATATTAATTAAAAAAATAAAATCTAACCAAATCGCCACTCACCTTTACTTTCCTTTCAATACCAAACTTTCGAAAAAATCTCCACCCACCTCTTACTTTCCTTTCAATACCGACACGCATGTGAGTATCTTTTGGTCTCGTTCAAAGTTTTTTTTTTTTAAATGAAAATATCTGTCATTAGTTATTTGATTATTTAATCTGAAAGGAAATTACCCGTTTGAAATTATGAATAAAAATTGAAAGAATAATAATATATATATCTATATATATATATATGAATATTTAATAAGCAAATATATATAGAATTCAAATAAAAACAAATATGGATATTTAAAAGGCACTACACCATTCTTCTTTAATGTAAATTAAAACTTTTTTTTTCCCGAGAATGTAAATTAAAACTTTGCGGGGAGGCAGGTGCATGGGGTAATTTTTTACCTCGGTGGAAATGTACTTTCAAATTTTGCTTGTGGTCTAGAGAAAAGCATTAATAATCAAGCAGAACGTTATGCACTATATATGAGATTGAAAGAAGCAATTTTTCATGGGATTCAATCACTAGTGGTGATAGGAGAATCTCTTCTTATCATCTATCAAACTAACCATTGGCAGGAAATTGAATATCAAATAGTTGGTCGACTCCATAAACATATTCTTGGCCTTCTTCATCAAATTCCGAATGTACAATTCTTTCATGTTCAACGTGAGCATAATGTTATAGTAGATAAATTGGCTAATCAAGTTTCGAGTATACCTTGAGGGGACATAAAAATATGGGGGTCCTATATCACCTTGTTGGCTACCTTAGTGGTTTTATAAATCCAAGTATTTTCCAATATCAAGAAGAAGTATTTTCATGCATTAAATGTTTTAATCGACGGTAGCATGGATTAAATGACACATTATTGCACTCGACCAGGTGGAGGTGTCACGGTGCTCGGGATAATATACCTTCTCGTCATTTCATGGTTCATTCATATGGGATGTCAATATGGACATATGGAGGACATGTCAAGAAGCTAGACTTGTATTGTTTATGGGATACTCTACTCCATCTTTGTCATTTTGCGAGCAGTGTTGGAGGAAGGCCATCCAACATGAGGGTTAATTCTGGAATGTTGGTGCGGAGCTTGGAGTATTTTGATGCCTTCTCCTATGTATTGGGAGATTGGCTCTCTAATTTCACTAGTTTTAGTTGCATGGAGTTGCACTCTCAGGTAACCTTATGTTTATGTTTGGATTTTGCTCTCATTTGTTTGGAACGTTTGGGATACAGGGTTTCCATTCGCCCTGGAGGTTAAGAGTTCTGGGGAGGGTCAGGTTCAGCATAATCTGCAGATTTTGTTTGTTGGTGATGTCGGGGGTGTCTTTTACTCCAATTGGGTTGACAGAAAATTAGTTGTTTCAAAAGAGAGTTGGGACTATGTTGCAATTATGGACATTAAAAAAAAGATTGAGGATCTTTCAGAGAGAGTATGAGATTCCCAAGCTAACATTTGTGACATGCGTAGCCAATTAAGATGGTTGAATTCCCAAATAGAAGGTATGATTGTTGTTGATCATCAAATTACTGCTCATGTGCCTGTTATGGGTGCTTGTCTTGATCATATAGAGCAAACCACCCATCAAGTTTCCAATTTTACTGCTAGGCTTGATGACCATTTAGATGGTGTTAAGGGTATTGTTCATGCCTGTGATGCACAAGTAGAAGACATTTCGAAAACCTTGGCAAAGCATGAAGATCTTATTGCATGAAAAAATTCTAGGCTTGATGAGAATTTGTTAAGCAAGAATGGTGACATGCACTTTATTCTGCAACCCATTCGAGTTGATGTCAATATTTCAAGCTCAAGTCAGTGTGTTGCAGAATACTTAGAAGGAGATGGGAATGTTTATGGTTCAGATGGGCATGAAGAAGAAGATTCATCTAACGAAGTCATGAGAAATGGATGCAGTTCCATTTAACCTATTGTTTTATGTTTAATTTTTGCAAAAAACTACTGGGACAATTTCTTAAAACTTATAGCAGTACAACAATAGTTAGTTTTAGTGAAGTTGATTTCAAACATTGGATGACTGTATATGGCGTAGACATCTCTGTTGCAAACTTTGTTCTAGATATATTTTTTACTACTACAGTGTATCTTTTGAAGTTGATCTCTTCAACTGTTTATAATGCAAAATATTTGTTTCAGTTAAAAAAAATGTAAACTAAAACTTTTGATGAAGCAAGTAGGAGAAATGTCATCTTTTAAATATTTTTGTTTTGGATTTGTTCTTTCTTCACCCCATATTTATGACATCACTATACAACTTAGGATTTAAAATATCAATCACTTTGGAAATATGTGGATATCCAAACATATTAGAAAGAAGTCTTGTAGAAGTCCATGAAACATATTAGAAATTAGTCTCATAGACTCATTGTTAATTTTTGAGCATTAATTCACAATACTCTAGGATCTTTACTGAGAGAATAACATGTACAGTATATCAATGCATATCAATCATAGCAAGCATATCAATCATCACAAGATGCAATCATAAGAGACAATAGACACACAGAGTTTCCGTGGGGAAAACCCTAAGGTGAAAAAACCCACAACTTTCTCAAAGATAGATAGAGCAATAGCACAACCAAAGTACAACCCAAGTACACATAGATAGACTCCTCCTAGTAGTTGATCCTCCTCCTCACATGTGCGCCACTTTCCAAGTGATGGATAAGTGAGTAAGTGAAGTGATCAAATAGAGAGATCCCGCTCTCTATTTATACTTGTTTTGAGCAGCCTAATAAACCTATGGGGTCAACTTGTCTAACTCAGCCTAATAACCCCAGGTTAACTTAATTAGGGCCAACCCCACACATAGTGGTCTAATAACCCATCGGCAAGTTACGACACTTGCGACACTTGTCAATACAAATGACAACACTTCCATATAGAGGAATAATACATCTCTATAGGTGTACAATAAAATACATAGATGAAATACATTCTGAAGTTACATATACATCAACACTCCCTCTTAACTAGGAAGGTATTTCTCGACATGGATCTGCTAACACAATTCTTCTTCTCTGGATCATCATCAGCGAATCATCATCCTCAAATCATCATCATCATCACTGCTGCTGCTATCTCAATCAATCTATGATCTACTCATCATAGGAAGTTCTACAGAGCCAGTCCTTTTTCATATTGGATGTAGGCCCACCACCTATAGGTCTTCATCATCACTGGCCATACTGTGGAATACTCAGGACTGATTACATGCCTCAATAAAACCTCGAAAGAACATCCCAGGACTGATTACGAGCACACTGCTCAACCTATCGGATCTCCCAGGATCTTTCACATGTTGACCTTCACAAAACCTACTCAGAGCATCCCAGGATGTTACGAGCAAACCGCTCTACCTGTCTAGATCTCGATAGAGCATCCCAGGCTGTTACGAGCACACCGCTCTACCTGTCCGGATTTTAAAGGATCTTTTCTATGTGAACTTTCACAAAACCTACTCAGAGCATCCCAGGCTGTTACGAGAAAACCGCTCTACCTGTCTGGATCTCGATAGAGCATCCCAGGATGTTATGAGCACACCGCTCTACCTGTCCGAATTTTAAAGGACCCTTTCTATGCGAAACTATAGAAAAACCTACTCAGAGCATCCTAGGATGTTACGAGCACACCGCTCTACCTGTCTGGTTTTTAAAGGATCTTTTCTATGCTACCTGCACAACCTGTCCACGGCCACAGAGTATCAAACCGATACTCACCATACATCATCCTGATGTACATCATCACATGATAAACCTGATCATCATCATAGCATCAACCCAATGCATATCATCTGGAGCAACATCCTACAACTCGTCATCTGTGATCATCCTGATCAAACAATATATCCATCTAATGCATACAAAGTATCTACTTGATACATATCATCATACATGATCTACCTGATCATATAATGCATCCACCTGATATACATAATGCATCCACCCGATACATACATAATGCATCCACCTGATACATAGATAAGTACATGATCTACCTGATCATACAAGTATCCACCTGATACAAATATATGATCGAACTGATCATATCAAGCATCCAACATTATGCATATACAAATACATGATCACACTGATCAAAGCATCCAACATGATGCATACATACATATACATATAAATGACCCAACTGATCATATCCAACATCCAACATGATGCATACATACATATACATATAAATGATCTAATTGATCATATCCAGCATCCAACAATATATATAGAGTAGTAACTGGAGCATCGTCCTGATATTCATCATCCAGCGCTTACATCCACAGCCATGGGAAGGATCATCTTCTCACCATGCTTGGAATGGCTCCAGCATATGTGTCCATCACTTCTTCCTCGAAGTGTCATCGATCTGAAGGGCACCAAGCCTCTCTCTGAAGTACTCGAACTTCACTCTGGCTAGTGGCTTCGTCAGCACATCTACAATCTGCTCATCTGTTGCAACATACTGGAGCTTCACTGCTCCTCTCTGCACCATATCCCTGATATAGTGATATTTGATCTCTATGTGTTTCGACCTGTCGTGGAACACTAGGTTCTCAGACAGCTTCACACAACTCTGGTTGTCACAAAAGATACCAATAGCCTCCAATGGGAGGTCAAATAACTTAGACAATAGCTTCCAGAGCCATACTACCTCACAACTAGCCAAACATGTTGCAACATACTCTGCTTCGGCTGTACTCAATGCTACGTAGGATTGCTTCATGCTAAACCAAGAGATCACACTTGATCCCATACTGAAGCAGCACCCAGATGTGCTCTTCCTATCTGCAGCACTACCTGCCCAATCTGAATCAACATAACCCTATAGGTTAAATTTTTTATTCGCGTCATACTTGAGCCCATAGTCAACTGTACCCTTCAGGTACCTCAAAATATGCTTTACAGCAACCAGGTGAACACTCCTCGGATCCGTCAGGAACTAGATCAATGTGTTCATCGCAAAGCAAATATCTGGTCTCATGTTCGTCAAGTACATCAAGGACCCAATCATCTGACGATACATAGTGACATCAACCAGCTCAGATGAAGCATCACACAGAAGCTTCAGGTTCGATGCCATAGGTGTGGCCATGGCCTTGCAGTCCATCATCCCGAACCTCTTCAGGATCTATACTGCATACTTCCCTTGTCCAAGGAAGATACCATATGCACTTGTATTTCTCTATGCTGCCATCTGCAGCATGTTTGATCTTGTAGATCCATTTGGAAGTCACAACAGACTTCCCTTCAGGTCTTGGGACAACATCCCAAACATCATTCTTCATTATTGATTGGTATTCTTCGACCATGGCATCCTTTCATTCTTTCTTTTCCGTTGCTTCTTCATAATTGGAAGGTTCTTTGTTCATGATATCACAGAGTAAAGCAACATAGCTGGTATGTGATCTGGTCCTCTTCTTTGCTCTGTGTTCTTCTTCTGGAATGCCATACCTTTCTGCATATTGAATGAGATCTCTGGCCCATGCAAGTTTCCTCTTGTGAGAGTCCTCCTCACGAGGTGGATCTATAGGTATTTGCAGATCTTCAACTTCACGATCTGCTTCTGGAATTGCTTCAGTCATGGTAGTGTCTTGAAATCTAGTTTCCTTAGGTTCTTCATAATCTTCAACAGGTGTCTTCCTTGATTTGATGAATTCTGAGTTTTCATCAAATGTCACATCTCTGCTGACATTAATCTTCTTGAACGCTGGAAAGTATATTCTGTAAGCCTTTGAGCTTTCACTGTAACCCACAAAGATACCCTTCTTTCCTAAAGGATCTAGCTTGGTCCTCTTTTCCTTTGGGACATGTGTGTATACTGGACAACCAAATATTCTGAGATGGCTGACTTCAGGTTTCTTACCAGAAAAGACCTCTTCTGGTTTCTTGTTGTCCAATATCTTGTGGGGCGTTCTGTTGTGCACATATACAGCTGTCCTAGCTGCTTCTGCCCATAGATGCATAGGTAGAGCCTGGTCATGCAACATTGCCCTTGCTACTTCCATGATTGTTTTATTCTTTCTTTCTGCAACTCCATTCTGTTGTGGATTGTAAGGAGCAGTCAACTCCCTCTTAATCCCTAAATCACTGCATAACTTCTTGAAGTCACCTAAAGTGAATTCTTTGCCATTGTCTTATCTGAATGTTTTGATCTTCTTATCAGTTTGGTTCTCCATCAAGGTTTTGAATTCCTTGAACTTATCAAACACTTCAACTTTTTTCATCAAGAAGTAAACCCAAGTCTTCCTGGAGAAGTCATCAATGAAAGAGACATAGTAAGCATACCCACTCAGAGAACTGGATGACATCGGACCACATACATCGAAGTGGATAATTTCCAAGATACCTTTTGCCTTGCTTTCACTGCTTGGAAATGCCTTCTTTATGTTCTTTCGTTTTGTGCATCCTTTGCAAACACCTTCATGCTTGGTCTTGATTTCAGGAAGACCTTCTACAGCTTTACTTGCAATTGGTAATGCTCTATAGTGCATATGTGCAAGTCTTCTATGCCAAAGTTCATTTGGCTCCATGGATTCATGTACCATGGCATGTTCATATTGTCCCTTCAATTTGTACAATCCTCCCTCTTACTCTCCAATCACCACTGCATCATCAATAGTTTTACCCTTTGGCCACATTAGGAATTGGCCATCTACAAATGCAACCCTCATTCCTTTTGCATCCAATGCAGAGATGGAGAGTAAGTTCTTCTTGAGTCCAGGTACAAATAACACATCTTTCATTTTCAAGGATTTTCCAGATTCTAGGTTGTAGGAGGCTTCCCCACTTCCTTTGATAGGGTATTGATAATCATCCTCAAGTTTCACTTTATGGGGTGATTCATGTTCAGATAGATTTACAAAAGATTCTTTAAACCCAGTCATGTGTTTAAAAGCCCCACTGTCAATTAACCAATCATTACAACCATGAGAAATAGTACCTGTGAGAGCAGAGATTAGAACATACTCTTCTTCTCTTAATGAGTCATCATCATCACTTTCTTCTCTAGCTTTCTTTCTGGGAGGTTCATCATCCTCAACAGCATGAGCATGATATCTTCTTTTGTTATTCTTCTTCTTCTTGTTGAAGTTGTTGTCTTTCTTCTTCTTGGGGCAATTTGAAGCAAAGTGTCCCTTTTCATTACATTCGTAACATCGAACATGAGATAGATCTTTCTTCTTGTGATGAAGATGAGAATGTTTATGAGATTTCTCCCTCTTAAACTTGCTTCCCTTGGTGTGAGCTATGAGAGCTTGATCTTCATCCCCATCTTTTCTTCTTGTGCCACAAGCCTTGCTTCTTCTTGTGAGCATTCTTCCCGCAATCTGCTGAAGGATACCAACTTCTTTCTTGCACAGATTCCTTGGATAAAGGAATCCCATGACCTGGGTAGGCCATTCAGAGTGGTCATGACAACTTCACCATTCTCCACCATTTCATCCACCGCTTCTAGTTGTTCCTTGATCTGAGAGACCCTAGAAAAATAAGATTGAATGGATTCTCCATTCTGAAGCTTTACCCCTTTCAATTAGTTCCGCAGAGTCATCTTCTGATTTATGTTCTTACCTTCAAATAGCTTGGATAGGGAATCAAACATCTCTTTGGGTGTCTTCAGAGATGACACATGGGGAATGAGATGGTCCTTGATAGAATCAGCAATGATTCTCTTTGCCTTGACCAAGTTCTTCTTGTGGATGGCTTTAGCCTCTTCTCCCTCTGGGATAGGGACCTCTTCCCTTATGTAAGTATCCAATTCATTTTCTTCCAGGATTAACCCAATCCTATACTTCCAGGCTCGAAAGTTATCAGCCCCTTCAAGCTTATCCTCAAGTTTGGTGTGGTGAGACATCTTAAAGAGTACTTCAAATGGAAATAGAAAATATTTAGGTCTTACCACTTGATTTGCTGAAAACTAGATTTGGTCCCGGATTAGTGTTTGTCAGAGAAACCCTAAAAATTCAAAATGTGAATTTCAACTTTCTGAAAGGATAGAAAGATGTGCCTTAATGATTTGATCAGCCTGGTGTATTCAAAATTTGAGATCTGCAAAGCTTCACCCTTCAGAAATGCCTTTTAGTCTTCCTGGGTTCACTAGGGAGGACCCTGAATTAGGGTTTGAGTTTCCCGGAGAATTACCCAGCCAAAAATATTGACCCAAAGCTCTAAACTTTGATTTTCCAAGGAGCTTCCAGCTATGTCCTCAGATTTCAGAAATTCCTATTTTTGTGGAAACCCTAATTTTTAGGGCCAAAACCGAAAGTGCTCAGAACTGAATTTTGATTGGACAGATAGATTCACCTTGCTGAGGAGAGTCAATCTATCATATTGTGTTTCCAAAATATGTGGAGAGAAACCCAAAAACAAGAATCCCTAGCTTCGGCACCTCCATAGTGTCTTCTTCTCAGGTTAGCTCTGATACCATGTAAATTTTTGAGCATTAATTCACAATACTCTAGGATCTTTACTGAGAGAATAACATGTACAGTATATCAATGCATATCAATCATAGAAAGCATATCAATCATCGCAAGATGCAATCATAAGAGACAATAGACACACAGAGTTTCTGTGGGGAAAACCCTAAGGTGAAAAACCCCACAACTTTCTCAGAGATAGATAGAGCAATAGCACAACCCAAGTACACATAGATAGATTCCTCCTAGCAGCTGATCCTCCTCCTCACATGTGCGCCACTTTCCTAGTGATGGATAAGTGAGTAACTGAAGTGATCAAATAGAGAGATCCCGCTCTCTATTTATACTTGTTCTGAGAAGCCTAATAAACCTATGGGGCCGACTTGTCTAAGTCAACCTAATAACCACAGGTTAACTTAATCAGGGCCGACCCAACACATGGTGGTCTAATAACCCATCGACAAGTTACGACACTTGTCAATACAAATGACGACACTTCCGTATAGAGGAATAATACATCTCTATAGGTGTACAATAAAATACATAGATGAAATACATTCCGAAGTTACATATACATCAACACTCATCTAGACTCTCATCTCATGGCTCTTTAGATCCTCAAAATTAATCTTCATATTTGAAAATGGTTGAATCACTTTGGAAATATGTGGATATCCAAACATATTAGAAAGAAGTCTTGTAGAAGTCCATGAAACATATTAGAAATTAGTCTCGTAGACTCATCTAGACTCTCATCTCATGGCTCTTTAGATCCTCAAAATTAAGCTTCATATTTGAAAATGGTTGATTGAAGAAAAAAACTAAATCTATTTTGATGAAATCTTAGTTTCATATTTCAAAATATAATTTATCTATTTAATTATCATAGTTTCATATTTAATTACCTATTAAATAATATTTTTAAATGTAGTGCACACTAAAATCCAATAGAGAATAACTCCATGTGCAAAGATAAGTAATATTGAATATGAATTGATAAATAAGATGATATTACATTTACAAAATATGTTGGATTTTATAAAGCCCTTCGTGCCTTTTCAACATAAAGGACACACCCTTTGCTTATATATATATATATATATATATATATATATATATATATATATATATATCTTAGTGTTTATGATTTATTATTTATTATTTAGGTTTATTTATTTATTTTATGTTCATAACATTGCCTTCCTCTTTAAAAAGGCTTTGTCCTCAAAGCAATTTGAAAAAGTCTCTATGACTTTGCTCTGTAATGTCATCGCATCATTGTATATTTGGTCGTAGTTGATGACACATGACAATATGACTTGTTGAGTGTTGAACATAACTTTCGAAATGTAGAAGGGTTGATCCACCCAAAATCGATTCGTTGTTGAACGTTGCACTTCCACAGTGAACTGCCATCATGGAGTTTGAGTGCACTGGAATCAATATCTTTCGTTAGTTGTTCATGATTTTTAGGACATCTGATTTTATGATTTGTATCGCAATAGGGAATCCTTACATCGTTATTTCCCTTGATCACATTTGTAGTGTTTTCTTGTTTTAACCTTCGCATATGCTTTTCTTCAACCGGGTTGACATTTAAGCAGTGATCTAAACTGGATTTGTAATGATGCATTTTTCTACAAATTGTATTTTTGAAGAATTTCATGTCTCATTCTGTATTTCTTCTAATTTGTTTTCTAACAGCCTGTGATTATTCTGAATCTCTTAATCATTCATTCTTGCTACTTTTCTTCATCTTTGGACTTCTTAAGTTGTTCCTTAAGATCTTCCTTATTATTTCTGAGATGCCGATTTTCTTCTTGCTTTTCTAGAAGTTTCCCTTCAATGTCTTCATTAGAATGCTCTGTCTTCTGAATATTTTTCAATTTCTTGAATTTTGTAACTAATATCTTGTTATGGTTTCTTAGCTGAAATATTTATGCAGTATTGCTTGATAATGTGTTATTGGCCTTTGTGATCTCTAACTTGTGAGCATTTTTAGTGTCATCACTTTTCTGTTGGATTTATTTTATTTGTTGTTGATGTCAACATATTTCTAATTCTTGGCATTCTATTTCTTTCGGATTTGTGCAAGTTCCTCATCCTTTTCGTTTAGGAGGGCATTTAAGTGTGTAACTTCTTATTCTAGATATTCAGATGTATTTGATGAAGGAACTCTCCACAATGAGCCATGTATTGTTATTTTATTTTTCTCATGAAAGAAGGTCATGACTTTCGTTTTGCATTGAAGGTGAGTGTATCCAATGTTTCCAACTAGTTAGAACCTAACATTATGTCAGTAGTACCGTCATTTATATCTGCAACAATGAATTCAAATTTAAGATTATAACTACTAATATGTAAGTCCAGATGATTTATTTTCTATTCGTTCCTCTCATTCTTCTCTATATCTGCTTCTAGAACGTGTAGTTGATCAGCAAGATCAACATTAATAAAATTTTCTATGCTATTTGGACTTATGGCAATGTTAATAGGACTTTCATAAAATGTTCCAATAACCTCTAGCATCGTCATCGGGATTTTTTATGGAACATCGTCGAATATTTTCTTCTTGGGAGTAATATTTGTCTCTTCCATTTTGATTTTTTTCCTTAATACTTCTTCAACGATAAAGGGTCTTCAACTTCTCTTCTTCTTAAAACTTCTTTATTACTTTAATACTTAAAAATTTATAAATTTGGGATCTTTTATTCGATGACTCAATTTTGATGATGGAGAAAATCCATTGCTTGGATCTTAATTTTGATTGCACCAGTGACTCCAGCTCACGAAAACGGTGAAGAATGACTATACACACTACCACCTTCATCTCACAACCAGCCACAACAGTCTTTTCCTCTCTCCGCACACAATGCAGGCTCACATAGAGAAAGTTGTGCTCAAAAGGTACTTGGATGTCCACGTTGGTTAACCTTTTGCTTTAGATTAACTTCTTTTTGGATTGTTTGTAGATAAGGTGGTTGGGAGGAATGATTATTATCCTTTCCACCTTGGTTCAAATCTCGCTTTATACCCTTCACTTTTATATAAAGAACCCCTTTGATATCACTTAATGTAAACTACTTATTAAAATTAATCTTCTCTTATAACATATGAATAATCCATTTCACTTTTATATAAAGTGTTAGGATATTTCAATACTCCATCCTTGTCCTACCTTAAATTATTTATTTTTTCTAGTTGTTGATGATGTCATTTTCCCCCTAGTGGTGTGCAGATGTCATCCAGGATCCATCTACCACCTTCTGAGCTTGTGTATGCATCATTTTAGGATCACTTCAATCAGTTCCCTATTTTATAGGAACCTACTGAGTGTTCCAGTGTAGTCCACTTGAGTTATCTGACACTTGTGGGGGGTTAGAGCTCCGAATGCCACTGATTGTGGCCCCATCCACCCTTTTCTGACTGGAATGCATGAAAGACTCACTATTTCGCCCTCCTTAGTTAGTTAACTGATTGTGACTTCAGTTAGCTGAGTTTAGGTTCAGTTCAATTGACTTTGAGTCTTCCGGAGCACTCTAGTGGTGATAATCCCTATGCTAGACCAACTAAGGTGCGAATTCTCCTGTATGATTCGAATTATCTCCATTATAACATCATTGTTTATTATACTGATTATTGGAACATGTGACATTATTCTACTCGTATATGTGTTCTACTTCATTATTATTCTTATGCTCTTTTTTACTGCAATTTTCACTCTTATTCAAATTTTCTGCTCATTCTTTCTTTGTGAGGTATCCTCATCTATTTAGATCTGTTGTGACTTATAATTTCACATAAAGAACCCCGTTTATCTCACTTAATGTAAACTACTTATTAAAATTACTCTTCTCTTATAATATATGAATAATCCCTTTCTCTTTTATTACAAACTCACTTTTATATCTTTTTTGTAAATCCTTTATTTATTTACTTCTCCTTATTTATGTTATTTCGGTGTAATATGTTGGGTTAAACCATGTATGGTTTTAAGAAAACCATGTGTTGGTTTCTTTTCTTTCTTTTTTCTTTTTATTTTAACTTTCTTTTTTTCTTTTTCTTTTTATTTATTTTTCTCACTCTCTTTCTTTTCTTTTATCTTTTATTTTTATCTTTTTTAGGTCAAAGACCCAATGATTTAGAAAATATGAGATGACGGCTAAAAGCCAAGATATGGCCAAAGGTCCGGATCCCATACCAATGTAGTGTTCGTATCTGAATACACTAAAATCCTATAAAGAATATCTGCATGTGCAAAGCTAAGTAATATTGAATATGAATTGATAAATAAGATTATATTACATTTACAAAATATGTTTGCTTTTATAAATCTCTTCGTGCATTTTTTTTCAACATAAAGAACACACCATTTGCTTATAATTATTTAGTTATATATATATTAGTGTTTATGATTTATTATTTATTATTTAGGTTTATTTATTTATTTTATGTTCATAACATTAAATACATTATTAAACTTCATCAATAATAATCAATAAATCATTTATACATATTTCAAATTATTCAATATATGAAAAGAATTAAATAATTTTTAAAAAAATTAAAAGGAAAAACTCAATTCTAGATAAAATTACTAATGTATAATTGTTTAGGTTTTAAATAATTTTGTTAAATATTAATTACAATTTATTAATTTTATTAAATAACCATTACCATTTATTAATATAATGAATGAATTTGAACATATTATTGAAGTTATAAATAGGAAATTAAGTTTAATTTAAAAAAAAAACATTAAATTAAGTTTAATTTAAAAAAAATTAATATATTATTATTTTAAAATATGAATAATTTAAAACTATGAAATCAAATTAAAAAATAATGAATAATAGAAAACTGGAAAAACAAACATATTAAGTTTTTTTTAGTAGATAGAATAAATTCCCCACATTGAGTGTTATTTGTCCTCGCCTCATCATGCATGAAGCTCACCCGGTCTGATAGATGGTTAATGTTAGCCTCCAAATGGCGGCATATTCATTCTAGCTATTATTCGTCAATATGGATTCTGGTAGTGATTATTATGGTTACTAATGGAATATCCACTCCCCTTGATAGTCAGTACTGCAAGCATTATCATTTGCGGCCTTGGTAATGTAGTGTACCCAAACAAGATTTAGGCACACTAACTCAAAATTGGCAAACTTGGACTAGAATTTACAAAAAAAAATTGCAAACACCACTAGATCTTCACTAATTTTCCCAAGCTTGGATTCAGGGGCATATACATACTCTATACAACCATATCCACACAACAAAATGTTTACATACTTGACTTAATTATTTGCTTCGACAGTTTGCACATTCGGGAGTGCATCACACTTGGGATGGCCAAAATGACCAAAGGCAATGTCCCCATAAATTATGTGGAACCTCCGCGGCTTCTAGTGCAATACTGGAAGAAACTAACCAGTAGTATGGATTGATACTTCATATTTGAGGAACATTCTCAACTCCATAAACTCATGACAATGGATATTCGGGAGTCAAACTCAAACTAAGTGCACAAACCACAGAAATTGGACACAAGACACTGCTTTTCTGTGGTCTTCCAAACACAACCAAAAAGACTCGAATTTCCTCCAATACCTTGTATTTCGACCATAACACATCCTAACTATGTAGCATGACCCACACATTGACTTCTAGAATCTCTTATAGAATGTTAATAAAATATAAACTAAGGTTATTTGCCATTAATTGCATATTGACACATAAGGGAAAAATAGGAATAATAAATTTATGGAAGATCTAACTGAGACTTTATTATAAATAGTGGGCCATTTTTAGAATATTCATGGTTGTCTTTATAGCAGCCAACAATATAATAATATGATACAAATAATAGACAAAGAAACCCAAGGATTTGCATAAGGGAGATAGATCATTTTCTCTCCTAGAGAATTCTTCTACTTACAAATCTTTGATCTTCTATTGAAACTGGCCCCAAATATTCATATATACACCACAGAGTGCACCCTCCACCTAATACAGAGAAAATGCATCCCAGAGGCAGCCAACTACCCCTTCAATCACCCACAGATGCGCCCTCCTCAGCCCAACACACACAAAACCAAAACTAGCTCTGAAACACACTGCAAATTAAACATTATTGCTACTAGAACTCTACCACTCCAAATTGGAACTTGATCACACCATACTAAGACTCAAATTAGACCTACAAAAGATGTAATCTACTCCCTTGAAGATTTATGAAAATAACTAAGTGTTCTCTTCCTCAATCTCTATCCAGAATGACTTCTCAATCTTCAGAACCGGTTTACTAGTTGCAAAGGGACACATCTCTCTATGCTAGAAAGGGGCACATTAAGACCATACCACTTCCATAGAAACCATCAGAAGAAGCACCGACAAAAAATCCAATTACCGAAGAAAAGGAGAAACTAGGACCAATGAAAACTTTTGGCAATTTTGGCTTTTCCTCTTTAAAGAAATACTTATAGAAAATGATACATTTCATACTGCATTGATGAATATTAGGCAAAATATTTTCAAATAGTACCTTATTCCGCATGATCTGGATCGCCCAGCAGACAAATACGGGAAGAAGCTTATGTTTGCAGTCTGCCAAACCCCAATTTTTGAAACTTTCATCTAAATTAATATCACTCTAGGATGTAAGAATATTTAAATCTTCGCACACATTATACCACACATTCTTACTGATCTCACAAAAGAGAAATAAATCTTCAACTGAGTTTGTATCCTTTGTGCATAATACACATCAACTCGGTCCATTCCAACCCCTTCTCATTAAATTTTTCCAAGTGAGTAACCTGTCTTCTAAAGTAATCCAAAAAAAAAACGTAAGTTTTTGTGGAAGATGCCATTTCCATAACTTATTGTGCCACCATTTCCTTTCAACTTGTTCCAGAGAGGAAACAATGGATTCATAGGCTTCCTTAGTAGTAATGTGGCCATTAGTCTTGTTCCAATACCATACTAATTTTTCCTATGAATCACCTAATATGATGTCATCATACTTGAGATAATTTATATAATTATTCGAGATCTCGGCCCGTCTGCCATGCAAACCCAAATCTCTGGATTGAAGCCAGTAATCATTGTCCAGAATGGAGCACCACGGTCATTTAATTTAATTAAGAGTTACAAAACCAAGTTCTGCAATATGCTCCAGAATATATGATGGCAGTAACAAATTCCCATTGTCCCCAATGAAAGGATCAATTCCTATAAGCATACTTATTCCAGCCCCAACATACCAAAATGTCCACTTCTTGATCCACTGAAAGACTTTGATAAAACTATTGCAAATGATAGAAGCCCCATTGCTTACAATCTCCTCAGACCTGAACTAACTCAATATAGTTTCCCCCCTGAGATATTTAGTCTTTGTGACCAAGCTCCATAATCCACTATCGAAAATATTGTGCCACATACTCCTCATACATAAAGCCGAATTGAACCTTTTCAAGTTTTTAATGTCCCATCCACCCATTGATTTTGGAAAAGCTAATTTTTCCCAAGATACCAAATGAAAATTTTGCTCCCTTCATATACTAGCCCATAAGAAATGAAATATTTTACTTCGGATAACATTAATAATGGATTGAGTTATCATAACAAGTGAAATCCAATAGACCAGGATACCCATAAGTATTGCCCGAGCTAAAGTAAGTCTTCCTCCCAAAGACAAAGTTCTATATGCTCGGTTACCAATCCTCTTTTCAATTTTTTTAACCAACCACATCTAGTCAGTATTCATGTAATTGTTAGGTTTCAGCAAATATCCAAGATATATAAACCCAATATCTAATCTTTCCACTTTAATCTGAAAGAGTGAACTGATATGAGCCAACACTTCCACTGATACCTAATGTTGATAAAAGAAGGACTTTTCCAGATTGATCTCCATGCCTGAAGCAAAGAAAAAAACTGATAAAATTTCATGAAGAGTCATCCATTCCTCCAAAGTACCTGAACCAAATGTAATCACCGCATCAACAAAAAGAAGATGTGTGATATTCAAGGCTGATGAAATTTTAATGCCGGTGAGATTTCCATTTAGCTTCTCCTTTGTAATCATCTTGCGTAATCCTTTAATAACCAATAAAAAAAGTAATGGGGACCAAGGGTACCCCTGTCTAAGACCTCTAGAGCTGCAAAAAAAACTTGTAGGAAAACTATTAACAAGAACAACATAATTGGATAAAGAGACACAAGCCAAAATCCAATTTGTGACTTCAACAGGAAGTCCAATCTGCAACAGAATAAGTCTGAGGAAGACCCAATTAAATTTATCATAGGCTTTGGTGAGATCCATTTTCAATATTATAGCACTAAGTTTTTTAACTTTTACCATATGAATGCATTCTTGAGAGACCCCTATAACATCCAAGATTTTCCTATTAGACAAAAACCCAAATTGTTCATTTGAGACCACTTCTCACAACTTCAATTTTATTCTATTTGAAATGAATTTTTATACCAACTTGAAGACCAAATTACACAATGCTATTGGCCTAAAATCATAGAAAATTTCAGGTTTATCCTTCTTCTGAATAAGAGAAATGAAAGTAGAGTTTACAGCCCTAGACATGAACCCCTATCTTCTAGACATATTAGCAACATTCAGCAGATCTCGTCCCATAATATCAAATAAATAGATAAAAAGTAAAAATAAAATGAGTCACTTGTTTTTTTTTAGAATTTTATTTCTATACTCAAAAAAATTTAAGAGAAGCATTCATAAATCACCATAATTATGATTAGTTAAAAGGTTAGGAAGTTCAGTGTTGTATTAAATGTTTTGATATTGTGCTCTAATGTTGGTGTATGTAGGACATTCTACAAGAAAGTAATTTTTTTATTCAACCCTCTTTGTGTCACAAAGATGACAGATTCTTTCATCCTATGGTGTATTAGGAATTGTCCAACGCCCTGTTTCATTATGGAGCTCATGATAATTTGTTCTTATTTTAGCAACATTGATTTTCTTTTTTACGCTAGTTAAAATAAAGAGATACTTTTGATATTCTAAATTAGGGTTGATCACCTCCTTATAATATATTAATTTTCTCTTATTTTCAAACTCTTTCTCCCCAACGGTTTAGCCAAGACTTGGCATCTTGATGCCAACCTTGCTTAAGTCACAAGTGGTTTTGAATAGAGTATGAAGCAATCTTAGGAAGTCTCTTGTCTCGCATGTTTTTTATCTTGTTCTTGTACATTAGGCACATAGCCATAGTGATGCAGGAGCATCAGGGCCTAGGAAAAAGAGTCGAAGATGATCGACAAGAGAATTCGACCAGGGGGATTTCCGACGACCACTGGTGTGAAGGGAGACTGGTTGTCGAGGCCAAATAGTCGAGCAGGAGATGTCGAGGTGCGGTCAACAGGAGGAGAAGGTTGAGATTCAACAAGGTTTATGTCGACAGACGATAGGTTTGCAACAAAAGAGGTCGGGTGTCAAAGAGTTGTCAAATATCGACACTGACGGATTGCGACAAAAGCTAAGCGTGGAGGATGGGGCGGACTGGCAGCCATGGAGGCAGAGTTAAGCTGACAAGATCAAAGAAGGTTGAGGTGACGAAGTGTATTATGGTCGAAGCATTGGGCCAACAACTGTCACAGGGTCAGATATGCGCAGAAGTCAAGGTGAAGTACTTAGCAGCCATTCGGGGTTGTTGAGGAAGTTATGAGAAGTTATGCAAGTGGTTGAGGATCAGGATAGATGTCCCCATAGGAAGAGGTTGTGCAACACGGCCAAGGGCATTGACAAATACAATTCTACAGGATCTGGAGGATTCGGCGGATAGTGAAGTAGAGTGTCTCGTGTAGTGGAGTAGACCTCAGGAAGAGCAACAGTAGGGTAGGAGAGCAGTGCGAAGGCACAGAGTGAGGGATCGCTCATCAAAGGATCAGAGATCCAATCCATATCTCATCATTCAACAGAGAACCAATTTAGGGATAAGATCGCACACAACCAATAACACACTAAGAGACAGATTTTTGTTTCTATATATTGTATTATGCTAAGGTCGATTAGTTTTAGTTTAATTTGTATTTCCACATTGTAATATTGATTCAGTTAATAGAAGCTAGCTTCTAGCATTCAGTTCACATCCAGTCTATGTGAGCACTTGTGTTGTTGTGTGTCATAGTTAAGCAAGAGGGTCCGACCGACCTACCTTGCGCCAGTTTGGTATCAGAGTGGGAAAGAGGCTGTAATATCAGAGTCTCCAATAGAATCCAGTTGAGCTGGAACAGAATCCAGTGTTGAGCAGTTGAATCCGGAGAGTCATAAGAACCTGCATGTGCGTGAAAAGCTCCAGTTGCGGTTGGGTAGATTTTTGCACAGTGGTGAATTCCGGTTGCGATTGGACAAGTGAATATTCCAGCTGAGGTTGAAAATGGCTCAAAGAGGCATTAATGTCCGAGGTGTAGGACGACAAATGTGTGGTGCAACAGTCACAGTTGATCGTGAAATGTTCGACGAGTGCATGTGAACAATGCGAAGCTTGACGAGTGAAGTCGCAACGATGAAAGAGAGCCAAAGACGTGGTTGTATTCCTGATGCGCTAGACCACAACGACAAGGACGTCGAGGAGGTGGAAGCACGGAAAGCTGTCAAGGAGGAACCAGAAGACCAAATGATCAAGCTACTGTCAGAGATGAGAGATCGAACCAAGATGGATGTACCTACCTACTCAGGAAGTCTGGATTCAGAAGACTTGATCAACTGGTTCAAAGAGATGGAGAAATAGTTCAACATAGAGCAAATCGAGGATCCTAAGAGGGTTAATACTGCATGTCTGAGGTTGAAGGGTCATGCTTCATTGTGGTGGGACAATGTACTCGCTGACAAAGTCAAGAAAGGAAAGGAGAAAATCAATTCTTAGGACAGGATTGTTTCTAAACTAAAAGGGAAGTTCTTTCCCAGCGACTATGTGATTTCCTTATTCAGGAAATTGCAGAACTTTCGACAAAAAGAGATGACCGTGAAGGAGTACACGGAAGAGTTCTACCGATTGTCGATTAGGCCGAGTCAAACTGACAAAGGAGAATAATCTATTGCGAGATATGTAAATGGATTGAAGTATTCCATATAGGATGAGTTGAGCTTTTCAAGGTTTAGAGTGGTCAATGAAGCCTATCAACTAGCTATGAAGGCAGAAAAGAAACTGTCGAGGAAAGTCGCATCGACCAAAGGGAGGATGACTAGTTGAGGTGCAAAGGCTGTTTCCACAAAAGGCCAAAGTAGCAGAACCAGGAGAGAAGCCATTGAAGACAACCGATGTGCGAAAGGGACAGCAACCAGAGAGAGAACACAAGGTAACCGACGGGATGGTCGAGAGACCCGCGGTCGGGGTGCGTATGGTCGAACTGGTCCAACAAAGAAGAAAGGAGCTGACAGACCAGTTGTATTCTGTTACAAGTGTCGAGGTGTGGGACACAAATCCTACGAATGCCCGGAGAATCTACACGTGGTGGATGAGTTGAAACCCAGATGTCGAAAAGAGGGGCAAGTCGACGAGAGGACGGAATCGACATCCAACAGTAGCGAAGAGGGTAGAGGAAAAGGTCAAACTAAGACAATCGACGCGATGAGAAGGATCCAGCATGGAAAAAGGCTATCTTTCAGACTAGAGTGTTGATCGGCGACGGGTATTGCAAGACCATAGTCGATGGTGCCAGTATGGAGAATCTTGTGTCAATGGAGGTCATCGACAACTTGGGTTTGAAATGTCGGGAACACCCAAATCCATACAAGATATCATGGTTGCAAAAAGGACATCATGTCAAGGTAACCATACAGTTCCTGATTAACTTCAAGGTCGGGAAGCTTGAAGATAGTGTATTGTGCGACGTAATCCCAATGGACGCATGTCATCTGTTGTTAGGAAGACCATGGAAATATGATCGGAAGATTATCTATGATGGTCGATCCAACATAGTCACAGTGTGGAAAAATGGCACGCGGAGGATGCTAAAGCCGAAGCAGGAGGAGCAAGATGACTGCAAGCAGGGCGAAAGCAACTATTGGGAGAAGCGAGTGCTGATGTGCTTAGCCAAGGAATAACTCGATGAGGAGGAGAAACAGTCAAGATGTTTCACCATCATTCTGAAGGGACCATGTGTCGAGAGGTCGATAATGGATCGAATTCTGGTCGAAGTCGAAAATATGCTCAACGAGTTTCGGAGCATAGTAGTTGATGAGGCACCGACGGGATTGCCACCGACGAGAAGCATATCCCATCAGATCGACTTGATTCTAGGTTCGAGTTTTCCAAACAAGGCACCTCATAGAATGACTCCAAAAGAGGGTCAGGAACTCAATCGACAAGTCTAGGATTTGTTGGACAGAGGATTGATCAGAGAGAGTCTGATCCCATGTGCACTACCAGCAGTACTAGCACCGAAGAAGGGTGGAGAATGGAGGATGTGTACAGACTCCAAAGCCATCAACAAGATCATGATCAAGTACAGGTTTCTATTTCCAAGGATGGACGACTTGATGGATTGTTTGAGTGGAGCAAGATACTTCACCAAGATCGACCTGAAGAGTGGTTATCACTAGATTAGGGTTTGAGAGGGCGATGAATGGAAGACAACATTCAAGATGAACGAAGGGTTGTATGAGTGGTTAGTCATGCTGTTCGGATTAACTAATTCACCCAGTACATTCATGCGGTTGATGAATGAAGTACTGAAACCATTCTTGGGAAGGCTCGTCGTAGTATACCTAGATGACATCCTGATATTTAGTTGAACCAAGGTCGAACACTTGGAGCACATTCAACAAGTATTGCAGAAGTTGTAGGAAGAGAAGCTGATGGTGAACCTACAAAAGTGTTTCTTCATGAAGGAAGAACTAGTGTACTTGGGATTTGTAATCTTAGGTAAAGGGTTAGTGATGGACCCAGAGAAGGTGAAGGCAATTTTGGATTGGCCAAAACCGACAAGCACAACAGGAGTGCAAAGTTTCCATGGACTTGCTAGTTTCTACAGGAACTTCATCAGAGGATTCAGTCGGATATGTGCACCATTGACCAAGTGCATGAAGAAATGGGAGTTTAAGTGGACAGGAGCTGCCCAGAAAGCTTTCGATAAGTTGAAGTAAAAAGTGACTTAGAGCCCAGTGCTAGCGCTCCCATATTTCGACAAAGTTTTCCAAGTTGATTGCGATGCGAGTGGAATGGAAATTGGAGCAGTGTTGAGCCAGGAGGGACGACCAATTGCATTCTTCAGTGAGAAGTTGGATGATGCGAAGCGGAAATATTCGGCCTACGACCAAGAGTTTTATGTTATTGTCCAAGCATTGAAGAAGTGGAGGCATTATTTGTTTCCCAAGGAATTTGTGTTATACACAGATCACCAAGCACTGAGGTACTTGAACACACAGCCGAAGTTGAATCAGCGACACATGAAGTGGGTTGAATTCCTGCAAGGATATACCTTCATGTTGCAACATAATTCGGGAAAGTCGAACACTGTTGCTGACGCGCTGAGTCGAAGAGTTGCACTGCTGAACACAACGATAGTTTAGGCAACGAGAATAGAGTCGGTAAAGACAAAGTATGAGGCCGACGAATATTTTGTGAAATCTTGGAAGGCGATTCGCAAACCATGGATTGTGGATAGGACACCATACTTAGATTATTTAATCTAAGAAGGATACTTATTCAGGGGACAACAGTTGTGTATTCCCATAGGATCCATAAGAGAGAACCTAATCCGAGAACTGCATAGTGGTGGATTAGCAGGTCATTTTGGCATCGATAAGACCAAGGTGTTGGTCGAAGAAAAGTATTATTAGTCAGGAATGACGACATATGTCAGAAAGTGGGTACAACAATGGCGAATTTTTCAGTTGGAAAAGGGAAGAAATCAGAATACGGGGTTGTATACACCATTACCAGTGACGAATACCCCATGGGAGCACCTGAGCATGGATTTTGTGCTAGGATTTCTGAAGACGCAGTAAGGGAATGACTCAATCTTTGTTGCAGTCAACATATTTTCGAATATGGAACACTGTATTCCGTGTCGGAAGACAAGTGACGCCACATGCATTGTTGTACTATTCTTCAAGGAGATAGTCATATTGCATGGGTTGACGAAGAGTATAATGTCAAACAGAGATACCAAGTTTATGGGACATTTCTGGATAACCCTATGGAAGAAACTGGACATGAGGTTGGAGTTTAGTTATGCATATCATCCATAGACAGATGGACAAACCGAGGTGGTGAATAGAAGTTTGGGAAACCTTCTGAGATGTTTGATGGTCTACGGACCCAGGCAGTGGGAGAATGTGTTGGCGGAAGCAGAGTTTGCGTATAACAATTATGTGAATCAGTCAACAGGTATGAGCCCATTCTAGATTTTTTAGGGACGAAGCCCACATGGAGTAGTGGATTTGGTTGGGATACCGACAAAAATCAGGAAAAGCGCGGATGGGGAGTCATTTGCGGAGCACGTGAAAGAAGTGCATGACGATGTGCGAAAGTGCATAGAAAAGAGCAATGCAGCATACAAGTTGAGATCCGACATAAAGAAGAGGCTATGTTCATTCATCGAAGGAGACTTAGTCTATGCACACTTGCGGAAGGAGATATTTCCGACATGAACGTATAATAAGCTAAAGCTGACGAAGATTGGACCATGTAAGATTTTGAAGAAGATTTCGGACAATGCTTATGTGTTAAAGCTACCGAAAGACTTGAGCATTTCACCTACGTTCAATATCTCATATCTGTACAAGTTTGAGGAAGGTTCAACCAGAAATAGCGCGGAAGTGTTGAACATGACCGGACAGTGTAAATTCCAGGTCGACACGACAAGGAGGAAATCGTCGAAGTGTTAAAGGAACGCGAAGTCGGAAGGATGCGAAGTTCGCGAAAGAAAGAATACTTATTCCGGTGGAAGGATGATGAGTTGTAGGAGACGACATGGATTTCGGAAGAGGAATACATGAGACTGACAGAGCAGTTGAGTTATTTTTCGCCTGGGGAGTCTGATGCAGGAGCATTGGGGCCTAGGAAAAAGAGTCAAAGATGATCGACAGAAGAAGTCAACCATGGGGATTGTCGACGACCACTGGTGCGATGGGAAACTGGATGTTGAGGCCAAGTAGTTGAGCAGGAGCTGTCAATGTGCGATCAACGGGAGGATAAGCTCGAGAGTCGATAGACGATAGGTTTGCAGCGAAAGAGGTCGGGTGTCGACGAGTTGTCGAACAATGACACCGACGGATTGTGGTGGAATCCAAGCATGGAGGACGAGATGGACTGGAAGCCGTGGAGGCAGAGTAAAGCCGAAAATACCAGGCAAGGTTGAGGTGACGAAGTGTAGTATGGTCGAAGCATTCGGTCGACAACTATCACAAGTTCAAAGATGCACAGAAGTCAAAGTGAAGTACTTAGCAGACGTTCGGGGTTGTTGAGGAAGTTATGAGCAGTTATGCAGGTGGTTGAGGATCAAGACAGATGTCCCCACAGACAGAGGTTGTGTAGCACGGCCAGGGGCGCTGACAACTACAGTTCTATAGAATCTGGAGGATTCGAAGGACAATGAAGTAGAGTGTCTCAGGGAGCGGAGTAGACCTCGGAAAGAGCAGCAGCAGGGTGGGAGAGAAATGTGAAGGAACAGAGTGAGGGATCGCTCATCAGAGAATCAGAGATCTGATCCATAGCTCATCATTCAACAGAGAACCAAGAGAGCGAGAAGATCGCACAAAACCAATAACACACTAAGAGACAGATTTCCGTTTATGTATATTGTATCCGACTAAGGCCGATTAGTTTTAGTTTACTTTGTATTTCCACATTGTAATATTTGATTTAGTTAATAGAATCCATCTTCTAGCATTCATTTCACATCCAGTCTGTGTGAGCACTTTTATTGTTGTGTGTCATAGTTAAGCAAGAGGGTCTGACCGACCTGCCTTGCACCACATAGCCATACTCTCAATCCAGGAGAGACTCGCTTCTATGGTGAGGATACAATAGGGTGTATTGTCTTTAAATATCATAACATATAATCTCAAAATTAAAGGCAATACACCCTTTAGTAATATCCCTTAAAAATATTAGTCACATATATTATTTGTGGTAATTGCTTAATATGAGTTCCATATGGGTATTTGAGGGTGTTGAATCCATTTATGCATTCAACAACACAATTTACAAACTTCCAAATTTAGATTAACAAAAAACAATTTATCGAATTTCAATTAAAAACCACCAAAAATTCCAAAACGTAAAATAAATATACAATTTTTTTTAAAATGTGGTTCACAACCCCGAAGAGGAGTTGGCTAAGTCCATGGGAAGAATTCAAAGGGGTTCACTCGAAGGGGCCTCATCCCGCCGGATCTAATTATGGAACCTAACTTGGTGGGGACATCAAGTGACGCCCCTATATATTAATGCATATACACCCAGAGATTTGGCCCCGAGACCTTCTACTTACAACTCATAGCTCTCAACCACTTGAGCTAACCCATCAAACTATAAATAGACTACTCATGTGTGTATGTATGAGAGAAATATAAAATTCTTCTTTATATTAAATTATATAATTTTTTTTAGTTTTTTTAGTTTTTAAAAAAATATAAATGATGAAAAAAAAACTCACAATAATATTTTTAATAATTTAATATATTATTTGTGTGATAGAAATATAAAAATATTCTTCATATTAAATTATATAATTTTATTTATTTGTTTTTAATTTTATAAAAAACATAAATAAGAAAAAAGAAAACTCTTAATAATAATTTTAATAATTTAATATAATATATGCGGAAGAGAAATATAAAAATCTTCTTTATATTAAATTATGTAATTTTATTTATTTATTTTTAATTTTATAATAAAATATAAATAATAAAAGGAAAACTCCTAATAATTTTTTAATGTAAAGTGTTTGTAATTATTTTATTTGTATATAAATTATTTTTAAAAATTTGATATATTAAAAGTTAAATGTAAATCTTGGAAGTAGTGTGGTTGACTATGTTGTTTTCAAAATCCCTTTAAACAATCAAATAATAAATTTTGACATTTTTAATGAGCATCAATCCGACTCGGATTATAGACATTTAATTGTAACTCTCAATTTTTTTATGCATAGTAGTCCCACGAAAACAAATTCTCGGAGTCAAAAGTACTTAATCTTCAACAAAAGTAAAGCTAATCTTTTTCGAAATGATTTAAATAATAATTTATTTCCTCTAGACCTTTATCATAATTTCTCTACAACCCTCTCATCTTCCATTAACAAGTTCTCTATTAAAGTGTCATATAAAAATATAAATAGAATGAGCAACCCTTGATATGATAGAGTGTAAAATCGCAAGAAGAGTAATCAAAGAAATGATTGAGGATTCCCTAAAAGTTGACAAAATAAACATGTGCAAATCCCTCATTAAAAGAAAAAAAAACTATATAAATAATAAGCAGGAGAAGCTTTTACACCTCTTTAAGATGGATCCTAAGAAATTTTGGAGGCAAATTCTAACTCGCAAAACTAAAGAGAATAATATGATTGTCTTGAAGGACTGGAATTCCTATCTTAAGAAGATTTATGAATCAAATGATGTTGTGGATGGCATTCAACCCATTTGTATGGAAAATGAAGTTATTTCTTTAGAAGATATAGATTTTGGAATTAAGCACCTCACAAATGGGAAAGTTGATTAGGAAGTTATGGATTGTCATTAATGAGAAGTTGGTTGTATTGCATCTATAAATAAGATGTAATGGTTATGCAAGAGGTGTATAGAAAGTATGATCATGTAATGAAGTGTGAATTGTGGTCTAGAAAATCACGGTTTGTAAACACCTATTATGAGTGTTTGATTAATAGATGAGTGGTAAGATCATTGGTTTGTTTGTTTTCTCGGGCCCAGGAGAGGGGTTTCCAAGGTAATTTATGTGTAATGTGTTGATGTGTTGTGTGCCATTGATTTATGATTAATTGTGTTTTAACTATATGAATCAATTTGTAAACCTACTATAATTAGTATTAAAAACCAATAGTTAGTAGTATGTTAAGGTTACAAATTGTTATACCTCCAAATGACAAATAGGTCACCAAAATGTAACCTTTAAATATATTCCACAAAGTGTGTGTGTGTGTGTGTGTGTGTGTGTGTTTATCCACTGGCATTTCCATTTAATATTGCAAGTGTATGCTACAAAAATATAATTCAATGCAAGTGTATGCTACAAAAATATAATTCAAATTCCCACGAGTAACACGCACAAGATGGGTATTGAATTATAGGTAGGGTTTCAAATATGGGTAGGGTAATGCCATTTAATATTGCAAGTGTATGCTACAAATCAAAGACCCACGGGTAACATACACAAGCAGGGTATCAATTTACAAGTAGGGTAATGCCATTTAATCTTGTAGGTGTATGCTACAAAAATATAATCCAAAGACCCACAAGTAACATACACATGAAGGGTATCGAATTATGGGTAGGGTAATGCCATTTAAAACCCATGAGAATAAAAGAAAACCATCCATGAGACCCTGTAGCTACCTAGATGGACCAAGACAAGCACTGATAAGCATTTCCTATTAAAGGTAGCAACGCATTTAAATACATTCTTCCTACATGATAAATCGTGTAAATTATTAGAAAATTCTCAACATTTGTACAGTTGAGTTCAAGAAAATCTCTTATCATATCCTTGTACAAAGTTGTGCTCATTTTCCATTAAACACGTCCTATAACAAACTAAACCTATTGCCAAAGATATTTCTAAAAGGTTGTATTTGCAACTTTTAACATAAAAATGCTAAATAACAAACTTTTAATTTCCAAACTATTGTCTAGGCATTTTTCTCCATACTTCTAGGAAAAATATGTAAACTTCCAAATTAAGGTAGGTTTCAAATACAAAGGGTAATTCCATTTAAAACCCATGAGAATAGAACAAAACTAGCTATGATAAAAAATAATGAGAACAAAACCCACAACAGAAATACCCATAAAAAACCCAAAGGTAACATACCAAATCATGAACAAATTTCCATTGGCAGTTATAATGTGTTGGTAATCATAGTTAGAAAATTTGGTGTTAGAATATTGAGAAATATGCATAAACATACAACAATACATTTACTAACATGTAAATCAATAGCATGAATCAACTAGTCTACTCACCTATCCATACAAGCACCAAATAATCAAATAGTAAGAGGGAAAAAGAGAAAAGAGACATGCACCAAATATATGTGGTCAAACCCCAAATGGGGAAACATCCATGGGAAGGTACGATCTTCTTTATTCTTCATAAATATCCACTCTTACACTTGAGCACCACCCACATATGCTTATCACAACTTTACAATATTGTTCACAATAGCTTTCAACATAATTACCCACGAGTCTCCTTCACCTCTGTTATATAGCTAGAGGTATAAAAGAATTACATCCCATGATACATGTGAGATAAATTATTTTCCACCTCCTTATATAATGAATGATAATAGCATAATATTAATCCATTATTCATGTGGGATAACTCCTTTTACATAAGATAGAGAGAATTATGCCTTCCTTTGCTAGATAAGACATCATAATATCTTACAAAATCACACTAGACATCATTACACTTCCAAAATTAACATTCCACACTCCCCCTTAATGATGACTAGGGAGAAGGAACACACATGGAGGAAGTTGGCATTGCATTAGCATTCCCCCTTGATGACAACTTCCCACATTCCCAACAAATTTTGAGGATGCACAAACTTTGCTTATGTCATGGATTTGGTGAAGATATCTTCTACCTGTTGTTATGTGGGGCAATACACCAAGCAAATAGCACCATCCATAACAAGATCTTGAATGTAATGAGTATCCAGGTCAATGTGTTTGGTCTTGGATTGATACACTGGATTATATGCAAGCTTAAATGCATTTTGATTGTCACATATTAACTCAGTAGGATACTTCTGAACCAGTCCATGCTCTGTAAGAACATGTTGGATCCACACTCCTTCTTTAGTTGCTTCCTTAAATTCCATGTACTCTACTTCACAAGAATAAAGAGAAAGAGTTCTCAACTTCTTACTGGACCATGAAATCGGACCTAAGCTGGAAGCTAAAATATGTACCATGCAACAAACCTTCTATATGAATTATCTCTTACCTAATCAGAATCTGTGTAACCAAGAAGTGAAATTGTAGCCCCGCTGAAACATAAAACACCATAATGTAATGTCCCCTGTAAATATATTAGAATTCTCTTTATTTCCTTCCAATGGATTTCATGAGGCTTTTGCATAAACCTGGAGACCATGCTAGTGACAAAAGAGAGATTAGGATTGCTATGTGTCAAATATATAAAACTCCCCACGAGATGACAATAAAGAGAAGCATCAACAAGAGGAGTATTACAATCAACAGTTAACTTGACACCATACTAAAATGGTGTTGGTGAAAGCTTCAATCACTCATATGAAATCATGCTAGTAAATATGAAGCATACTTAGGCTGAGAAAGGAAGATACCGTCAGCCATATGCCAAATATGAAGACCCAAAAAATAATGCAATTGGCCTAAATATGCCATTTCAAATTGATGCTTAAGATTATTCTTCAATTCCTGTATGATTAAAGGTTGGATTCTAGTAAGGATTAGATCATCCACATAAAATACCACAATGAGGACATCATCACCAAATTTCTTAACATACATATTTGGATCAGATTTACACGGTATGAAACCATTGTTCAAGAAATAAATATCAATTTTCTCATACCAAGCTCTAGGCGCTTGTTTAAGACCATATAAAGACTTGTTTAATTTGCATACCAAACTTGAAGTTCTAACAGTGATAAAACCGTGTGGTTGTTGCATAGAAATTTATTCTTGAAGATCACCATTCAAAAACACTCTTGACATCCATTTGGTGAATTTCCCATTTCTAAGATGCAGCAAGAGAAAGTGGTACTTATAGTGTTCATTTTAGCAACTAGAGAAAAAATTTCAGTATAATATATACCTTATTGTTGAGAAAAACCTTTTGCTACTAATCGGATTTATATTTTTCAATATGTCCTTCTGCAGTAAACTTTGTTTTATAAATGCATTTACAACCAACTAAATTCTTTCCAAGAGGAAGGAGAACAATAGTCCAAGTCTTTTTCTTCATTAATGAATCATACTATGCAGTCATTGCTTTTTCTCATTCAAGTTTGTCTTTAGCTTGAATATATGTGGAGGGATCATCTGTGGCCAATAACTTAGTCATGAGATAAAATTCAAATCTAGACCATTGAGTATCAAAAGGAACACCAATCTTAGAACCTGTGGATTCAAGAGTTTTTTGGACACAAACAGGATGCGGAGTAGTGGTGGGAACCACTCTAGTATCTTCTTAAAATTCAAGTGGATCACTTGAATAAGAAGGTGAAGTAGGATCTAGATCAAGCACAAAACTAGAAGAAGTGGTAACATATATAAGAGAAACAAAAGATGAAGGAAAATTCAAGGTAACACGAGGTTCGACGGACTCAGGTGGAGGAGAGACTTCATTGCATTGAACATCTCATGGATCAAATAACATGTAAGCTTTAGAATCCTCACTGTAACCAATGAAAATACATTTGTGAGATTTGGGATCTAATGTTTTCCATTTTTTATTGGGAATATGGTCCCAACATTAACTACCAAATATCTTAACGTTACTAATATCGGCTTTCCTTCCACTCCATTTTTCTTATGGAGTAACCTGCAAAACTGCCTTAATAGGAACTCGATTTAAAATATGATTAGCACAAAAAATAGCTTCATCCCAAAATCGTTTATGTAATCCTTTATAATAGATATACATCTAGCCATTTCAATCAAATTTATATTTTCCTTTCAACAACCCCATTTTGTTGAGGTGTATAAGGAACAATATTTTGATGTTGAATACCATGTTTAGATAAATATGCATTAAATTCATTTTTAGTGAACTCCCCCTATTATCAGTTCTCAATTTGTATTGATACTTTTACAGGATTCATTTTCAACCAAGTATTTGAATTCCTAAAAATACCAAAAGTTTCACTTTTATGTTTCAAAAAATAAACCCAAGCTTTTGTATTATAATCATCAATAAAAGTAAGAAAATAGACAACATGAGACATATGTCACTATAAATTAATTGCAATTGTACTTTAGCATGCCAAGATTTACCCTTATCAAACATTTCCTTATGATGTTCACCCAGCACACAATCTTCACAAACAACGTTAGTAGAAGAAATTTGAGGTAAGCCAAGTACCATTTTAGACAACATTTGCATTTTACCATAATTCAAGTGACCTAATATTTCAGGCCATAATTTACTTTGTTCATCAATGTAAGCAACATAGGAATAAAATGGTTGATTTGAATTGAATTAAAACTAGTAAATTTATATAAACCAGCTCCATGATGAACATTAGGACCGGAAGAAACAACTTTGAAGTTATGTTTGATATCTTTAAGAACGTATTTATCTGGCCATGTTTCAAACTTAGAACCTTTGTTACAATCATGATAAATAGAAATCAAATTAATGGGCATGCCTTGAACATGGAAAACATATTCCAATGTACCATTAGGAACTTTAACATCACCAGATCCTACTACTAAAAATAGTTAACTATCACTAACTGGAACTTTCTGTGTTGTGTGCTTATAAGTGTCATGAGATGGAAATAAATAATTTGTACCAATCATATGATTAGAAGTACCAAAATCTATAATCCATTCCACATAAGAGGATTTACTTGGGTGAACAAAATAGACACAAAGAGCTACCTGCGATTCCTTGGAGGATTTCTTCTTGGATTTAGCAAGTTCACGTCTTCGTTTAAAGAAAATCTTCTCAGGGTGGTTGGATTCGCCACAAAACTTATAAGGATTAAACACTTTATTTTTAGGAGCATCATCGGAGGAATCATTAGAAGAGTGATGGGTTGGACCCTTAGTATGTGGTTTAGGGTTTTTATTAAAACCTTTATTAGGATTTTTTTTACTATGTGCCATTAGAGCTTTATCATTAGTTAATTGTCCTCAAGCAATCAATCTATCTCAATCACATTTCAAACCTTTACACAAATATTCAAAGGAGGTTAACATAAACCCTTTAAACATTTACATGGCCCTATTCCTAGTTTGTATGAACAAAATCAAAGGCAAAAGGTAATTTGTTTCTCTAGAAGAATAAAAAGGGCAGTATCTGTTTTCTTGTAATATTTACCAAAATTATTTAGTTTTTCATTATAGGTTTTTAATTCAATAAGAAATTACTCAATTCTATCAATATATTTAGGATCTAGCTCATGAATCTTCTTTTCAATATAGTAAGTAGAAATATCATTAGATTTATCAAATAAAGAAGCTAAATTTTTACATACCTCAACCGAGCTATCTTCAGCCTCAATATGTACCTATAAACTATCTGAAACAGTTTGACTAATGAGTCCTCTTGCTTGATCACATTGATCTTCCCATATAGATAGGTCTTTAGAATCGGTAGGTTTCTTTTGTTCACATCTAACTAAGCACAAGAGATTCTTACTCCTTAGAATTCCAATCATCTTTCTCTTCCAAGCAAGATAGTTAGTACCATTTAACTCATGAACATAAGATACTTCTGAACTCATAATGATGAACAAGAAACTAAACCTAATGCCATAAGACAAGAAGCTGAAAGAACTAGAAGCAATAGTGAATAAAAACATAAACTTCTCACCAATGACGAAACCCTGCAATACCTAACCAATAGAACCGCAAACCCTCTATAAGAAATAATGAAAAAAATTGACTTACGTGGACGTTTTCGCTTCAAAATAGGTGTATGCACCTGCTGTGAAGGTCAGTCGTGTACATACATGCCTTCTATGTTTGTAAATTGTGTGCATGTCTATTAAGGCCCTGTAACTGCAAATCTATGAAAGTTGAAGCCATCTGGATGGAAACCTGCAAAAATACAAACCAAAAATAGGCCAAAATCTAGATATTTTACTAGAGAGATATATCATTTCCCATAGGTTAGTATACAATAGATTTTAACGCAGATCTACAAGAAAACTAAGTAAAACTTGAAAAAAATTGGAAAAAAAGATATGAAAAATAAATGGTGAGGTTAGGGTTTTGATATAAAAATATCAAAAGATGTAGAAAAATGTCGAGATCTGAAGAAAAACCTCAATGATTTTGGATATATGGTGGAAAATCTACTAGAGAAGGAGGGACCCAAACAAATTGAAGAACTTGATGCTTGTACAAAATTTTTTTATTGAAGGAGGTAAAGCATAGTAACCAACTATGATACCATATTAGAATATTGAGAAATATGCATAAGCATACACCAATATATTTACTATCATGTAAATCAATAAAAGGAATCAACTAATCTACTCTCATATCCCTACAAGCACCAAACAATCAAATAATTAGAGGGAAAAATAGAAAAGAGACAATGCACTAGATATATGTGGTAAAACCCCAAATGGGAAACATCCATGGGAAGGTATGATCTTATCTATTCTCCATAAATCTCCACTCTTTCACCTAAGCACCACCCACATATGCGTATCATAGCTTTACAATATTGTTCACAATAGCTTTCAACATAATTACCCAAAGGGTCTCCTTCACCTCTATTATATAGCTAGAGGTGTGGAAGAATTACATCCCATAATACATGTGGAATAAATGATTTTCCACCTTCTTATATATTGAATAGTAATAGGGGAATATTAATCCATGATGCATGTGGGATAACGCCTTTTACATAATATAGAGAGAATTATGCCTTCCTTTGTAGGATAAAACATCATAATATCTTACGACATGACACTAGACATCATTACACTTCCAAAATTATCATTACACATTCCAATAGCTGGTAGGAATGGAATCCTACCAAATAAACTTCCATGCAGCCACCATGTGAGTCCTCTTGAACAAATAAGTTCCAAAGCATCGAGAGTAATGTGACCTTACTCACAGAATGAAACAAAGAAACACAAGATTCATAGACAAAATTGCTTTCAGTGAAAAAAAATTGCAAGGGAAAATTGAGAAAAAACTTTTCCAACCAAACCCAACAGATCGAATGACAAGGTCATCACAACACTAAAAAACCTTACACCAAGCAACCAAAAAATTGCAAGGGAAAATAGAGAAAAATATTTTTCCACCAAACCCAACAAACTACATGACATTATCGTTGCAACACCAAAGATCCTATGCCAAGTGACAACCAAGTAGCAAGATGGAACTAGCAAACATCCACCACCGAAGTACAAGAAAAAATCAATAACCACTTCCATAGTCAAACTAAAGTGCAATGGAACCAACCCACATCCACCAATGAAACGTGCAAATGTAACCAAAGGAGGGAGGGTGGACCAATAACATAATGTGCAGGTGCAACCAGAGGAGGGAGGGCGGAACATTACCAAGGTGGTAGAATTCCCACACATTGGACCCAAGCAAGAATGAATAGGTTGTTGGAGAACCTGAGGGAGAAGGGGAATTTGGGTGACCATATCGAGGCGCCATAAATCTCACAACAACCGTATGACACGGCAGTTCATGTTGGTACAATCGAGTGAGGTGTTTGGTGCCCGTTATGTGTCCATCCAGGTGGATAAAGGGAGGGCACACCACTACTAACGTCCCTCCCCTAATGGGCCGTTGATTGTGAGTTTTAGTTCGTACCTTTTCACGCAATTGATTCGGAATTATTTATGGTCAAGATTTTTCTCATTCACGAGGAGGATCTCACATGTCAAGTGAAAAGAGGTAACATGATTGACATGGTATGTTTTTTAATCCTACAATAAAAGAAAAAATTTCCTCATTGATTCCACTTGTCAACAAAAATATTTGAAGCACGTGGATTCTCAAATCCATGTTTTTAAAGAAAAAAACTATAAACTTTGGTAAAAAATGAATGTATCATAGATATGCAATGAAATTTGAAGACAAATTTTTAATTCTCATTGATTCATGTGTTGTACTCTTGAGTGTTAAAAGCTAATTGTATCAAAAAGTAATAAAAAAATATCCATTATGTAGTGATGGATGTGTGCTAGACCTAGCCTAAAATCAGAGGGTTTTAATGTGTGCAATGGTTGATGATTTATTTTGTATGCTTGATGATATTTTGTGTCTAGTGTTTGATACCTATCTGAAAAAACAGGTATACAAAGAATCACACATTCATAAAGTGCTTAATCAAAGTGATTATAACTGCAACTTGATATTAAAACAATCATACACAAATCATGTATCTAATCTCATGTAAAGGGAGAACGAAAAGTTGTTTGTTTCTCTAATCTTTGTGAAATATTGATTCATGGTAAAGTCGATAATCAATTGAATAAGTTTTATTTGTACAAAGGTTAAGTCATTTCACAAACCCTTTCAAAATAAAAAATCAATTGACTTGCCTAAAATTGAATAAGGAGGTTGTTTTCATCAAAGTCAATTCATTGTAAAATCACACGTTAGAGTGCAGTATCAATAGGACCTGACACCCTAATATTGTTGGTCACAAGTGCAAGTGAGTAAGTACAAGCGAGCATGACACCAAAAATTACAAACGAGCATGACACAATTGCAAAATGGGTAAAGGAGGAAAGCATTTACAAAACACCAATCTAGGAATCAAAGAACTACAATACGCCTTGCATAATTTGAATTATTAGGTTTTTTAATTTCACAAGCAAATTGACCTAAAAGATAAATTGATTGAAACACTTCAATTAAAATTAAGTGAAAAGAAACAACAAATTGAGAACATGGTCAAGGAAACTTGTGACATAAATGACCTAATGCCAAAGGTTGATGCTACTTATCACACAAATGCCCTAGTACCACTAGGTGATACAAATACAACAATGATATGATTAATGATTTCTTAATTCGTGAAGAGGAAGAATCAATTATAAACAATGAATTGATAAAGATAAGTTTTAAAGACAAATCACAAGAAGAAGAAATGAGTGATACCATAAGCAATATCAGTGAATGTAAACTTAAAAATTGTCATGAATGTATATAAGAACATCAAGTACGTAATGATCTTTCCAAGAACATTTTAGACCTTGGGAAGAACTGTAATTCAACAAAATTTGTCATGGCTTAGGATATGAAAAAGACAATGAATTTCATATTCCGTACTATTCCAAACTAATTTGTTTTAAGAGTGTAATATTTCTTGTCGAAACATTGAAGGGGAAAGATTCAAATGTTTCCAAAATTGATGATGGAATTAATGACGTTGATGATATAGTTATAATAAATTGATCGAAGAAATTATTAATGAACGTTGTCATTATAATCGAGTTGGAAATAGGGAGATAAAGTGTTTTAATCTACATCCTTGTCTTCATTGTGGGAAGACAAATCATCATTCATATAAATGACAAAAGAGGAAGAAGACTAAAAAAATAGTTCATTATGGTTGGATAAGTTCTTGGCAATGCAATCAACCAATCAAGAAGTTGCATAAATCTTATCGTCGAGTTCAAACATATGCATAGACATATTTGCATAAAGAATATACAAAAGAATAAGGTTTTCAATCAATTGTTACAGATGATGCTTTTGGGCATGACTAGGCCCTATTCTAATTCAAATTGAAAATTAAGTCCAAGACAAATGGAACTCCCTTGCACCTTAAAAAAGGGCAAGTACAAAAATGAAAAATATAAAGATACTCGCTTGCATTCAAGGGGGAAAGTACATTGATGAAGACAAAAAAGAACTATCTTTCACATTAGTGGAGGGAGTACATTAATGAAATGAAATTGGTTAGTGGTCAACCAAAACCACCACATACACTAAAGAAATTAGTTAGTGGTCAACCAAAACCAATAGATACATTGGATCAACTTCAAATTGGTTAGTTTCCAACCAAAACCACTAGATACATGGTATCAAATATACTGAAGAAAGAGCTATTAAGGGGGAATATTAGTGATGATAGTTAGGCTTCAAGTTTCGAAGTCATATCAATCAAAATTTGGGAATTCCAGCATGGCAACTAGTTCCCTCAACTACAAGAATTTAACTATTCATTGAGATGTTGTTCGACACCTAATTGTGTCTAAATTCAAAGAGTGTTTTCTTGATCCTACCGGTGAGCCTATTTTTCCAATTTGCAGAAGACGCCATCTTCTTCTTAAAAACTTACTTGGAAAATGATCAAATTGTCAAGCAATCGAGAAATGTTCAAACATGATAGTTGTTCACTTCCATAATTTCTTCTCTTTCAAAGTTAATTTTAGATGAGTCATCCAACACCCAAATTTTGTGGTTTTGGGGCATATTTTTATCAAAGCTCAATTTAGATGATACCAATATATGTACTAGTTCTTCTTTCCTTAATGGTACAATTATTCAGAATTGTGATTGAGGGGAGGAATGTTAGCTCGTGCGTCCCTAAACAAGCACAAAGTCCAATATCACCCCCTTGCGATTTGTTATCCTTATCTACTAATGAGGTGTCATCATTATCCATTGGCGAGTTATCAATATCAAGATTCAGAGGTGGTCAAATCCATGTGTTATGTATTAATATCATTGGATGAATATATTGTGTTGAATATGGATTGATCCTCTTTTACCAAGTTCTTGTCTTGTGTTTTATTTCTTAACAAATTCCACCACACTATGCAAGATGCCTGATCTTTATGGGGGTCATATATATGGTTCTAGATAATTGTATAAAACTTGGAAACATATCAAAACTTATTAATGCATGCCATAGGCCTAGTGTTTGTACTTAATGAGACTATATTGTGTATGTATAGTGGCCTAGCGATGGAAGACTATAATATGCCCAATTATTGGACTCCCTTTTGATGTACAATAGTTTGATTAGACAAGGATTGGTTTGTCTAGAGAACCTTATTTCTCCCTATTTTGAGCCTTATTGGTTAATCAATGTATAATCTGATTTCTCCAAGTAATATCTTTTATAAATAATTTTTTTCTTGTAAAAAAATCAAAACTTAAAGAGTATTCTAGTTTCAATGTTGTCTAGGATTATTCTTACCAAATTAACTCCACACTCTACAATCTTAATTGAGTTCAAGCCTCATCCTTTCCCATCAACAATATTTCATATGGATGTTATTTTCCCTAGAATGCAATGTATGGCAAATGCATGCTTATCAAAATAAATACCCATTTTTGTTCTCAAAGGTTCATATAGGTTATTATGATCAATCATTTTTAATGCACGACAAAGACTAGGTAACCAAATTGATATAATTTTTAGCTCCAATATTCCACAAGGCCAACTAGACAAGGATTCAAGTGCAACTACTATATCCAAACTACTCTACCACCGGTCTAGAGATAAAGACTTTCCACTAAATTTTCTATCAATGCCTCATATTAGCAAAAAGAGACAAATATTAACTTAGGCATATATATGGTATGCCTAAAAATCAATAGGACTCATTCAAGGTATAGTTGGAAGATATGGTGAAGGCTGAAAACTCTTGAAATCCTAGTGCACCCTTTGTTTGTTGCTTCCTTGGTGACCATGGATCCCAACTTAGGTGGGAGTCGCCCTCCCTATCCTAACCTTGGCATTGTGGCCTTTCACACTCTTGTTCAAAATTTGAGTAAATCAATTCAAAAGTACCAACCCTCTCAATTTGCAAGAAAATTGGATTAAATTTCCGAAGTGCCTCTTCCTCATCATTAGGGGAAATTTGAGTTTTAAAATGGGCCTCCTAAGAAAAATAATAAAATTAGACTTAATTTTTGGAGGGAAAAAAACTTTTTTTTTACGATATTTTCAACTTATATCCTTATAAGTTTACTCAAAATTTCAAATGTAGACACTAGTTACATGTAAAATTTCAAAAAAAAAACTCATATTTTTAGTTCATCATATAGTAGAAACACACTTTATCTCACAATTAGAAATTGATACAGGGGCATCTTTTCAAAATTCTAAATTTGTAATTTTGAATTTTCTAATTTCACCATTTAGATAAGAGGTTGAAAGATTTTAGGGAAAGATTAGGATTTTTTTTGAATTTTCTAATTTTAGCATTCAGATAAGAGATTGAAAGATTGTAGGGAAAGATTAGGATATTTTTTGGATTTCTGTCGAGATTTGATACTACATAGGGGTTCGACTTACATTGTTTTCCTATAGTATAAATAAACCCCTTGAGCCTGAGAATACGCAATTGGAGTAATCATGAAAAGGGGTGTAGTATAGTTTGGATTACTTGGCCTTTGGTTGATTTTCTTGGGAGACCTGGTGTGGTCTTGTTTCCTTTGGTGAACTGTTTGGGAGTTTATTTGGGTATTCTGCTCGGTTTTTTGTACTTTTATACTTTTATTATAAAGTATAGCCTTTTTCTTGTGAAAAAAAAAATGAAAAGAGGTGTAGTATAGTTTAGCTATTATTAACAAAATCATAGACCCATTAATTGGTCACTTTTCTCGTAGCTTGAATCCCTGTAATTATTAATGTGATTGAGTATTTTGTAATTAGATTGTTACTGTGTGATCGTTGAGATCGGATGAGTTAATATGGTGGAGAGGAGAGAGCCATTTCGACCTCTTTTGTTTACCAGAATTTCATTGTCTAGCTCTAGTTCTCAATTTCTTTTGGTGTGATAATTAATAATTGATGAATAGACTGTTATTTTCATGGTGATTGATTACGTTGAGTGATTTGGCAATGGGATCTCCTTGAATGTTGAACAGGATCAACATATAGATAGTTTCGGAAGCAAGGGATTAGAGCGATCATGGGATTTTCCAACCAAAGGAAAAGATAAATTACACCAAGAATCAACCGTAGCCTTTAGTATTCAAACTGAAGATGGCATAAATTGTGACCCAGTCCTGTTGATTTTTGGTATAAATCTTGTCCAATATTGTTGCTTGTGGGTATATAGTGGACAAAAAAAAGGTTTAGTGTTGCCGATCTAGCATCCATTGAATCTGTGGCACAAATTGCATCCCAAAAGCCATTTTAATAGTGAATTGATAGAGCTATCTTGTCACCATTTGGATTAACAATGTCCAAAGTTCAGCATAGAAACCAAATTGTTGGGTTTAGTGATTATCAAAGAGCATGGTAACTGATACGAATTAATGGTGAAAGAGGAAAGACCATGGATGATGTCCTCATTGTCATTAATTGTGTGGGATTTGTTATTTGAAACCATTGCCAAAATTCCATTAGTAGAAGTTTCACAAAGTAGAGTTGAAATTAATCCAACATTAAGTTTGTTAATCCTTCCTACACCAATTTTTGGTATCAAAGAAAGAATTGAAAGTTGTCTCAACACATACAGACCAGTGAGAAAAATGTGAAAGAGAAATTTGTAGAGAAATCGTATTCAGAGCCAAATGAAGAGCAGTTCGAATAAGACCAGTTGCTAATGCAATCTTGCTTGAAGAAATGAGGATTATTCAAGCACAGTTGGAAGCCCTGGAGACTACAAAGAGTAGAGATGCTGACATAGGAGATGCTAGTGACAAAGAAAAACTTCCATAGGAGGAAGCAGAGCCTGAAGAAGAAAGTGCAGAAGTGAAATTGCTCAAAACTATCTTGGGATCAAGTTCCAGGCCAAGGATGGAGGTGCCTATGTATGAGGGCAACCTAAATGTGGAGGAATTGATTGACTAGATCAGTGCCATGGGGAAGTATTTTGAGTGCAAGAATGTCGACGAAGACAAGCGAGTGAAATTTGTTGTGACCAAGTAGGGTGTCATGCATCCCTCTAGGGGGATGGTGTGCAAGTAGAAAGGAAGGACAAGGAAAAGCAAAAATCAACAGCTGGGACAGAATGGTCGCCAAACTAAAAGGTAAATTCATGCCTAAATATTACCAACTCAATCTCTTCAAACATATGCAAACTCTTAAACAAAAATTTATAATAGTCAAGGAGTACGCGGGAGTTTTTTAAAATAAATATTAGATTTGGCCATGTGGAGGAAACCCCAGAGAAGGTATATAGATACATTAATGGTTGCACGTATAAATCCAGGATGATATCATCCTATTGTCTCATAAGACAATGGAAGAGGCATATTAGTTTTCCTTGGAAGAAGAAGACAAGTTGAACAGGAAACATAGTCAACAAGGAAGAGGAAGAAGTACAACAAGAGGGAAAGGACAACAAAGAGGAAGAGGACAACCACAAGGACAGAAAGATGGATCCAGTAGCTCAAGGTAGCAAGAATAATCAAGTGGAGGTAATGATTCCAGAGGTAGTATATCTTATTCCAGAGGTGGAGGAAGATATTTTCAAGTGAGATGTTATAAATGTAATAAATATCATCATAAATCCTATGAGTACACATAAAATCCTTCCACATGTTAAGGAAGTGCACATATTATACAAGCAGATGGAGACAATGTGACTTCAACTCCACATGAATATGTACCTGAAGTTGGATAACCCATATTGATCAGGAGGGTTCTACTAAAGCCAAACAAGGAGATCCAAGAACCTACCCAAAGGAAGACTTTATTCAGAACTATGTGTAAATCAAAAGGTAAATGTTGCAAAGTTATCATAGATAGTGGAAGTACTGACAATTTGGTGTCTGCAAAGATGGCAGATAAGTTGGGTTTGAAGAAAACAGTACATCCAACTCCCTACAAGGTGTCTTGGTTGCAGAAAGTACATCAAGTATTGGTAAATTGGAAGTTATAAGGATCAAGTAACCTATGATGTTATACCTATGGATGTATGTCATGTTCTTTTGGGTAGACCTTGGAAATTTGACAAGAATGTGATTCATGATGGGAGGAGAAATACTTGTAACTTTGAGAAAGATGGAAGGAAGCATACACTCATACCAATGAAGGATGAAGAAGCAGCAGAACAGGTCAGTTATAAAGTGCTAATGGTTAGTGGCAAAGAATTTATGTATCAAATCAGAAATGAAGAGGTGATCAACAAACCGAGAGTAGTTCTTACTAGCAGCTAGCTAACTAATTTGCATGTAGAAATTTAGAAATTATTAGATGAATTTTTTGATATAGTTGTGGATGATTTTCCTAATGAGTTACCACCAATAAGAAGCATCAACCATCCAATGGACCTCATCCCTGGAGCTAGTCTACCAAACCAAGCAGCCTACATGATGACTCTAAGGGAGAATGAAGAAATTAAAAATCAAGTGTAGGAATTACCTGATAAAGGACATGTAAGAGAGATTGACTCCATGTTTTGTTCCTACAATGTTGAGTCCTAAGAAGGAAGGAAGTTGGAGAATGTGTACAGATTCTAGAGCCATCAATAAGATCACGATCAGGTATATATTTCATTTGCCTTGTATGGATGATTTAATGGACTACTTGAGTGGTGCAAAACATTTTTTCAAGATATATTTAAAATGTGGATATCATCAAATTAGAATGAGAGAAGGTGATGAATGGAAAACAACATTCAAGACAAATGGCGGACTTTATGAATGGTTAGTGATGCCATTTGGGTTGACAAATGATCCAGGTACTTTCATGAGGCTTATGAATGAAGTGCTTAAATATTTTACAACTAAATTTGGCATTGTTTACCTAGATGATATCCTAGTTTACATTCATTCCAAGGAAGAACATCTTAGACATCTCAAATTGGTTTTGAATAAGTTGCAAAAAGAAAAATTATTGATCAAAATAGAGTGCACTTTTATGAGGACAAAGTTGGTATATTTGGGTTTTGTCATATCACGGGAAGGTTTAAAGATGGATCCAGAAAAGGTCAAAGCCATAATAGAGTGGCCTAACCCAAGGAGTATTATTGAGGTAAGAATTTTTCATGGTTTAGCAAGTTTCTACATAAAATTTATCATAAATTTTGCTGGAATTTGTGCTCCAATTGTGGAGACAATTAAAGGAAACAAGAAGCCATTCCAATGGATTGAGGCATCTAATTTTAATTGCTTAAAAAGAAGATAACAAAACAACCTATTTTAGTCTTACCAAATTTTAATAAACTTTTTCAAGTTAAATACGATGTTAGTGGGACTTTTGTTGGTGTTGTTTTGAGTCGGGAAGGTAACCCAGTTGCCTATCATAGTGAAAAACTTAATGATGATAAATAGAAATACTCCTTGTATGAAAAATAATTTTATGTTATTGTTTAAGCATTGAAGAAATGGAGACACAATTTAATTCCTAAAGAGTTTGATTTGAATACTGATAACCATTCCTTATAATTTATTAGTGGGCAAACAAAGTTGAATTGTTGGAGTAGTAACTGTGTGAGGCATCACCTCAAAGGTCGGCCCAAGAAAGAATAAAATTAGAATACCATGTCCGAAGAATACCTTCCTTGTTAAGAGGGAGTGTTGGAAAAAATGTAACTTCAGAACTTATTCTTTTTGTATCCTTATTGTACCTCCTTTGGGAGAAATTATTAATGAAAATGATCATGTAAAAGATCATGAAAGAATCAATGTAAACATTGGGTTGGAATTACTTAAAGAAAACATTTATCAAATGTAATTTTTTATTTCCCCAAGACAAGTCGGCCCAGTGGATAAACTTCCCCAAAACAGTGGGCAGTCTGCCCCAAACAATGGGAAGAACTACCCCAGTCAGGTCAGCCCAGTTAAGGAAAGTCAGGTCAACCCAATAAGGGAAAAAGTCACCTTTTGATGTGTATAAATAGAGAGGTCGAACCTCTCATTTAGTCATTCACTTAAGACAAGTTCGCTCTACTAAGAGAGGTTTGCTACTGCAGTTAGGAGACTAATTTTTTGGGGTTCTCCACTATTGGAGAAGTTTCTCTCGTGTTTTTCTTGGGTTTGTGCTACTACTATCTGGATGTACATCATTCTCTATTGGAAGGTGTGAGCTTAGGGGAGACAAATAGCTTTGTCTATGGTTGGGAGATGATTGTTCTTATTATCGTGGTTAAACGAGCTCCACACTCATTTTGTTTATGTGCTTTGCCATTCTTTTAGTGATCCTGGTTATGCTGCTATAAAATCTAACATGGTATCAAAGCAGTGCTAAAAGAAGCCATTGCTGGAAACTAGGGTTTCATATCCCTAAGGCTTCCCACCTCAGTTTAGCTTGAAAAGATCATTCAAATTTTGCCCTAAAGAAGGCGCATCTTTTGGTGGAAGAAAATTTCAGTTTCGAGAATTCTCAAATTTTGACCTAATTCTGTAGTTGCGACAGTTTCTAAAGAAATTAGGGTTTCAAATTTTTAACCCATATGTTCACAGATTTGGCTCGATTTTACCTTTCCTCAACTCGCCATGGTAGGGAACAATTATCTATGGAAGCATATTTTAGATCCGTAAATTTTCATTTCTGGCCTATTCTCTATCGAAATCGGGGAATTAGGGTTTCTAATTTTGAGCTATTATGTCCACAGATCTGGGAGAAAAGTAATTTTTCTCAACTCGCCCTAGGAGGGCGCATTTACTTGTGCAATCAGTTTTCCAAGAATCCTAACTTCAAAATTGACATAGCCCATGGTAGGGTTTCTGATCCAATTGCAATCAAGATGATTGGGATGAAGCTTGAGGGTAGGTTGGATGGGGCTTCCAACTTCAACTCTTGGAAGTCTAGAGTTCTTCTAATTCTTGAATAAAATAACCTATTAAAGTTTGTAAATGAGAAGGTTCCAGAACCAGAAGAAGAAACAGGAAAGAACCAGTGGAGAAAGAATGATGCTAGGGAAAGAAGGATCTTGGTAGATTCAGTAAGAGACCACTTGGTTCCTCAAATTTCTCAGAAGAAATCATCCAGGAAGATGATTAAAGTCTTGAATAAGTTGTTCGAAAATAGCAATATCAACCATACCTTTGCCTTGAGACAACAACTCTCAAATCTCAAGATGTCAAGGTCAGATTCAATTGCTACCTATTTGTAATATCCCGATTTTGACCCCATTGCATTAAAATGTAAATGATGTAATATTGTTATCCAATCGTGGTGAAGAGCTCAAGGCCAAGGCCCCGCCATCGATTTAGCATTAAAAATTGATGCATATGGTTTGTGTGCTAGCTTGGCACAATAGAAATTGTAAATATCATGTAAATATGCATTTTTAATAAAATACCCACAACTAGCTATGCAATGCAACAATATTATGGGGGCATGATTTTTACAAGGAATTGGGAGGGAAATATTCAAACCCTTGGAGCCAATAAATCCAATCCAAGTGTCAATGAGAGAACCCATGAACCATCAACTACCCATGTTGACTTTTGTACCCAATCATTTATTTCTTCCAAGCGTTGGTTGAGGTAGTTAATGCATTGGAAATGGGGAGGTATGGTTGTCCAAATTCGGGTATGGGAAAGCCACCATTTTGGAAAAACGTGTTTGGATTCCTTGGCAAGAAAAGAGCCATGAATTTGCTCCCCAAGCCATTATCCATCAACCAGTTTGGCTCTCTCACGAGTTCAGAGCTACCTGGGTGTTTTCCCTCCACGTTTTTCTGGTTTTTCCTTCATTTTTAGCTGGGAGAAGGGCGTTTTTGTGATACATAACAGTGGGGAAGAAGAGGAATCCGATTTGGGGTCCCTGGGGTTTCATTGAGGTCATTTTTTGCCATTTGGATGCTCAAAGATCCATGGAAAAATCATTTTTCTCCCTACGGTCGATTTTCCCTTTTCCCACAATCTGTTTTTGACTGGCCACAATTTGGGGAAAACCCATGGGCATCTTGTTTGTGAATCCCATAGTAAAAACATTTTCCCTATTCCCAACATATGTGTTTTGTTGTGTGTGGGAGAGAAGAATGTGGTATGAGTTATGGGTATCCATTGCTTTGGCTTGAGTTTGAGTGCAAGCATCCAAAAATAGAGGGTTTAGATATGGCTTGATAAACCCAGCTATGGGCTGGCTTGGCTTAGCTCTGATGTGCACTTTGTTGTACATGACCTTGAGTGTTCCCATTCCTTGTTGTAAATCATGCCCAACTCGGGGGTGGCAATTGTGTTGATATATTGATGAACACAATTGGCCTATGGCTGGGTGGAACGTTGCAGTTGTGTAGCTAGTTGCTTGGGACAGCCTTATATCAGATAAGTATTGACTATGTGTTTTACTTCTGCAAATGTTTTTAATTTGATGATTGTTATTGATATGCTGAATGCGTGGGAAATGTGTGTGGATAGTTTAATTTCGTTGTGCATGTTTATTTTGAATGGCATCTACACACATGTGTTTTATTTGCTATGAATCTGTTCATAAAGAATGGGGTTGATTTTTCATGTAAAATCCCAAGAGTTTCAGTCATGTTCCCTTCCTTGAGTTGGATCCAGGGGAGGGGACTTCACAGAGTGGTATCAGAGCATAGGTTGCAACATTGGGCCTACATGGGCTACATCTAACCACTTGCAGAGGTAAGACCCCTTCCTGATCACCACTAATAATCGGGAAAATTTTTAAAATTTAAAAACAAATCTAAGTTTTTGAGTTTTCTGCTAAGTATGTGTCGGCATAAAACTAGAAGGAGCGCCGATACTATCGGCGATAAATCAGAAGAGTCATCGATACGTTTCAGCGAGAAATCAAAAGTGGCTGAAAAAAGGGCATTTTGGCATAAAATGGAAAACTCGACGAAACAATCGGCGGAAAAGTGAAAAGTTCACCGAAGCGGATTGGCAAGAAATGAAATTTGTGTCGATCAACAACAAATTGAAAGGTTCGCCGAAATGGTCGGTGGAAAAATAAAACGTCCACCGAGGAAGAACATCTTAGACATCTCAAATTGGTTTTAAATAAGTTGCAAAAAGAAAAATTATTGATCAAAATGGAGTGCACTTTTATGAGGACAGAGTTGGTATATTTGGGTTTTGTCATATCACGGGAAGGTTTAAAGATGGATCCGGAAAAGGTCAAATCCATAATAGAGTGGCCTAACCCAAGGAGTATTATTGAGGTAAGAATTTTTCATGGTTTAGCAAGTTTCTACAGAAAATTTATCATAAATTTTAATGGGATTTGTGCTCCAATTGTGGAGACAATTAAAGGAAACAAGAAGCCATTCCAATGGATTGAGGCATCTAATTTCAATTGCTTAAAAAGAAGATAACAAAACAACCTATTTTAGTCTTACCAAATTTTAATAAAAAATTTCAAGTTAAATGTGATGCTAGTGGGACTTTTGTTGGTGTTGTTTTGAGTCAAGAAGGTAAACCAGTTGCCTATCATAGTGAAAAACTTAATGATGCTAAACAGAAATACTCCTTATATGAAAAAAAATTTTATGTTATTGTTTAAGCATTGAATAAATGGAGACACTATTTAATGCCTAAAAAGTTTGTTTTGTATATTGATAACCATTCCTTATAATTTATTAGTGGGAAAACAAACTTGAATTGTTGGAGTAGTAGCTGCGTGAGGCATCACCTCATAGGTCGGCCCAAGAAAGAATAAAATTAGAAGACCATGTCCGAAGAATACCTTCCTTGTTAAGAGGGAGTGTTGGAAAAAATGTAACTTTAGAAGTTATTCTTTTTGTATCCTTATTGTACCTCCTTCGGGAGCAATTATTAATGAAATTGATCGTATAAAATATCATGAAAGAATCAATGTAAACATTGGGTTGGAATTACTTAAATAAAACATTTATCAAATGTAATTTTTTATTTCACAAAGACAAGTCGGCCCAATGGATAAACTTCCCCAAAACAGTGGGCAGTCTGCCCCAAACAATGGGCAGAACTACCCCAGTCAGGTCATCCTAGTTAAGGAAAGTTAGGTCAACTCAGTAAGGGAAAAAGTCACATTTTGATGTGTATAAATAGAGAGGTCGAACCTCTCATTTAGTCATTCACTTAAGACAAGTTTTCTCTACTAAGAGAGGTTCGCTACTGTAGCTATGAGACTAATTATTTGGGGTTCTCCAATATTGGAGAAGTTTCTCTCGTGTTTTTCTTGGGTTTGTGCTACTACTATCTAGATGTACATCATTCTCTATTGAAAGGTGTGAGCTCAGGGGAGACAAATAACTTTGTCTATGGTTGGGATATGATTGTTCTTATTATCATGGTTAAACGAGATCCACACTCATTTTGTTTCTGTGCTTTCCTTTCTTTTAGTGATCCTGGTTATGCTGCTATAAAGTCTAACATGGTATCAGAGCAGTGCTAAAAGAAGCCATTGGTGGAAACTAGGGTTTCATATCCCAAAGGATTCCCACCTCAGTTTGGCTTGGAAAGAGAATTCGAATTTCTCCCTAAAGAAGGCGCATCTTTTGGTGGAAGAAAATTTTAGTTCCGAGAATTTTCAAATTTTGACCTAATTCTATAGTTGTGGTAGTTTCTGCAAAAATTAGGGTTTCAAATTTTTAACCCTTATGTTCACATATTTGGCTTGATTTTACCTTTTCTCAACTCGCCTTGGTAGGGTGTGATTATCTATGGAAGCATATTTTAGATACATAAATTTTCATTTCTGACCTATTCTCTATCGGAATCAGGGAATTAGGGTTTCTAGTTTTGAGCTAATAAGTCCATGGATCTGGGAGAAAATAAAGTTTTCTCAACTCGCCCTAGGAGGGCGCATTTACCTTTGAACTCAGTTTTCCAATAATCCTAACTTCAAAATTGACCTAGAACATGCTAGGGTTTCTGATCCAATTGCAATCAAGATGATTGGGATGAAGGTTGAGGATAGGTTGGATGGGGCTTCCAACTTCAACTCTTGGAAGTCTAGAGTTCTTCTAATTCTTGAATAAAATGACCTATTAAAGTTTGTAAATGAGAAGGTTCCAGAACCAGAAGAAGAAATAGGAAAGAACCAGTGGAGAAAGAATGATGCTAGGGCAAGAAGGATCTTGGTAGATTCAATAAGAGACCACTTGGTCCCTCAAATTTCTCATAAAAATTCATCCATGAAGATGTTTAAAGTCTTGAATAAGTTGTTCGAAAATAGCATATTAACCATACCCTTTCCTTGAGACAACAACTCTCAAATCTCAAGATGTCAAGGTCAGATTCAATTGCTACCTATTTGTAATATCTTGATTTTGACCCCATTGCATTAAAATGTAAATGATGTAATAGTGTTATCAAATCGTGGTGAGGAGCTCAAGGCCAAGGCCATGCCATCGATTTAGCATTAAAAATTGATGCATATGGTTTGCGTGCTAGCTTGGCACAATAGAAATTGTAAATATCATGTAAATATGCATTTTTAATAAAATACCCACAACTGGGTATGCAATGCAACAAGAGTATGGGGGCATGATTTTTACAAGGAATTGGGAGGGAAACATTCAAACCCTTGGAGCCAATAAATCCAAGCCAAGTGTCAATGAGAGAACCCATGAACCATCAACTACCCATGTTGACTTTTTTACCCAATCATTTATTTCTTCCAAGAGTTGGTTGAGGTAGTTAATGCATTGGAAATGGGGAGGTATGGCTGTCCAAATTCGGGTATAGGAAAGCCACCATTTTGGAAAAAAGTGTTTGGATTCCTTGGAAAGAAAAGAGCCATGAATTTTCTCCCCAAGCCATTATCCATCAACTAGTTTGGCTCTCTCACAAGTTCAGAGCTACCTGGGCGTTTTCCCTCCACATTTTTCTGGTTTTTCCTTCATTTTTAGCTGGGAGAAGGGCGTTTTTGTGATACATAATAGTCGGGAAGAAGAGGAATCTGATTTGGTGCCTCTGGGGTTTCATTGAGGCTGTTTTTTCCATTTGGATGCTCAAAGATCCATGGAAAAATCGTTTTTCTCCCTATGGTCGATTTTCCCTTTTCCCACAATCTGTTTATGACTGTCCATGATTTGGGGAAAACCCATGGACATCTTGTTTGTGAATCCCATAGTAAAAATGTTTTCCCTATTCCCTACATATGTGTTTTGTTGTGTGTGGGAGAGAAGGATGTGGTATGAGTTATGGGTATCCATTGCTTTGGCTTGAGTTTGAGTGCAAGCATCCAAAAATAGATGGTTCAGATCTGGCTTGATAAACCCAGCTATGAGTTGGCTTGGCTTAGATCTGATGTGCACTTTGTTGTACACGAGCTTGAGTGTTCCCATTCCTTGTGGAAATCATTACCAGCTCGGGGGTGGAAATTGTGTTGAGATATTGATGAACACAATTGGCCTATCGTTGGGTGGAACATTGCAGTTGCGTAGCTAGTTGTTTGGGATAGCCTTACGTGAGATAAGTATTGACTATGTGTTTTACTTCTGCAATTTTTTTTAATTTGATGATTGTTATTGATATGATGAATGCATGGGAAATGTGTGTGGATAGTTTAATTTCGTTGTGCATGTTTATTTTGAATGGCATCTTCACACATTTGTTTTGTTTCCTATGAATTTGTTCATAAAGAATGGGGTTGATTTTTCATGTAAAAGCCCAAGATTTTCAGTCATGTTCCCTTCCTTGAGTTGGATCCATGGGAGGGGACATGATAGAGTGGTATCAGAGCATAGGTTGAAACATTGGGCCTACATGGGATACATCTGACCACTTGCATAGGTAAGATCCCTTCCTGATCACCACTAATAATCAGGAAAATTTTCAAAATTTTCAAAAAAAATTCTAAGTTTTTGAGTTTTCTGCTAAGTATGTGTCGGCGTAAAACTGGAAGGAGCACCGATACTATCGATGATAAATTAGAAGATTCGCCGATACGTTTCGGCAAGAAATCAAAAGTGGCCGAAAAAGGGCGTTTCGGCGTAAAATGAAAAACTCGCCGAAACAGTCGACAGAAAAATGGAAATTTCGCCGAAACAGTCGGCGAAAAAATAAAAATTTCACCGAAGCGGATCGGCGAGAAATGAAATTTGTGCCGATCAGCGACAAATTGAAAGGTTCGCCGGAACAGTCGGCGAAAAAATAAAAGGTCCGTCAACCAGCGAGAAATTGGAAAGTTTCCGAAATTTTCGGCGGAAAAGTGAAAATTTTGTCGATCGATGACAAAGGGGAAAGTGCGCCGAAACAGGTTGGTGAAAAACTGAAAAGTGCACTGAAACGGTCAGCGCAAAAGTTGAAAGTTCATCGATGGAAGATAAATTCAAAAGGTCGCCAAAATATATCGGAAAAAAATGTAAGTTGCGTCGATCGGTAAGAAATTGAAAAGTGTGTCGAAAGAGATCGGAGGAAAACTGAAAAATGCTCCGTTCGGCGGAAAAATGAATTTTGCTCCGAAACAGGTCATTGTCAAATTAGAAAGTGCACCGATCAGAGACAAAAGGATAAGTCCGCCAAAACAGGTCAAGGAAAAATGGAAAATTCTGCTGAAACAAGGCAAATTGGACATCTTTTCCAGGGAGATTTTCAGTTGCTAGAAGTTGGAAAATTGCATTGAAATTATGCACCAGATTGCGCGAAATTATAAGATTTACAAAAAAAAAGCGAGGGCGCTACCCTCGACCTACCTTGTAAACCACAAGGGGGAAATCCCCCTTGACCCTCGTCGTCCCCCTGAGACAGTCGTTGATTGTGAGAGAATTATGTGGCAGACAGAAATTGTCAATATAGATTGTCTCCATAATGCATAGAAATTATTTTGGTATTTTTAAGAGTGTAATGAGGCTAAAATGAAAAAGGATTCTTATTTTGAAACATGTTTCCAGTTGTTTCAAATACCAGGTACAGGAAATCCTCTAGGGTTAATTAAGCAAGAAATTCTCATTGTGGGTGTCCTCCAAAGCAACAAAAATTTTTGAAAAGGCCTTACATGATTGTGCAGGAATACTTGATGTGGAAGTAACTCAAGTGAGTAAATTTTATGGTATCAACATCATGGTAATTGTGCTATCAAATAAAAGTGGAGGCACATTTGGGATCATGATCATGGTAAAATTGTTGGTTAGCTAGCAATGTGAAGAATTGAAGCAAGCCTGGTTGGATGCCTAGTGACAAGGTAGTTCCACTAATGATCAAGGATACTCAATTGAGAATATTATGGTAATTCACGTTAACATGTGGAAAAACATGTTGAATGGGTAAGAATACACTCTTGCAGATTGTATTTTATAAGCACGGGATGGAATAAGGAACTAAAAGGAAGTGATGATTCCTTATCCATAATGTATGAAATGCATTCTCTATGCTCAGAATGTGCAATATTAATTGCATAGAGGGGTTGTAGAAGCCTTAGTAAGAGTAATTAGTTGTAATATTTCTTATGGAGGAGTGCTAGCTGTGTCTAATCATTGGAGGATGAAAGGGACCAATAATGGACATTGGTGCCTTGGATAAGAACGCATCCAATGTACTATTGTTAGTAATATATGCAATTTGAATTGAAAGGAAGATCCATGGGGCCTCTTGATTATCAAAGATGGATATTGTATTCCATGAAAGAATGCTCAATAAGTAATGGAATCGGTTATCAGGTATGGGACATGTAACTTGTAAAGATGATGGGTAAATCATCCTTGAGGGAAAGTGCATGCATGATCAAATAAGTTGAAAGATATTAGTAAGTAATGAGAATGGGCAAGGCAATTCCATTATCCCAAAAGTTGTCACTAATAGGAATAAGACATCCAAGTATGTGGAATTGGCATGTGGCTCACGATAGTGACATGGTGGCCATGCAAAGGCTGCTAATTGGGGAATGAGGCATTCCCATGTGTGAATCAATTGTATGGTTAAGCATTGTGGAAAATATTTCCATGAGAAAGAAAAGGAAGTATCATAGTTGAATGATGTACAAGGGCATATAATGGACTTGGAAAAGACTCCTTATGGAGTTGATATTGAATCAATTGTAACACTAATAAGTGCTAGGAAGTCCAATAAAGGTCAAGTTGAACTTGGCCATAATTTCTGAAATAAATTGGAGCAGTAAGGCAATGTTGATAAAGAGGGAAATTTCTCACCTTAAACTATTTTTGTTTATATCATAAGAATTGCATGCTTGGAAAGTAGCAAGTAGGAATGTTATACATGAGTATATTATGTATTGAATTGTTGCTTGGTGAGAAAATCATAGCTAATGATTCCTTGTGTGCTTGCTAGAGAGACCATGAATTGGATCAATTATGATGTGGAAGAGGAATTCCATTCTATGATGAGGGATTGGAAATGGAGAATTCCTTAAATCCTCTCTTACTATTGAAATTATATTTTACATAAATTTATGGCATATAAATGTTGAAAATGCAAGAGATTAGATAGATGAAATGAATATGCATTAGTGGACATATTAATAGACATTGCACAGTGCATGTGAAGATGTTTGTGCATGTATATGATGTTGCATGTTGATAAAAATAATAAATTTTTACATATGCAATGAGCCACTTAAGATAATTATTGTGGTTGATAATCACTATTGGTGTTGGTATTGGTTGTAGGACCAAAGACAACAAAAGCATGGCTAAATATGTTGATGATGTTGTTGCATGTGACCAACAACCTTATGAAGAAAGGTTGGTGCAAGAAATCTATGATCACGAGGTTGGTGGAAGGATGGTGTAATCAAAGATGCTAATGGAAGCCATGCAGGTAATGGTTTATTTATGATTGTGTACAAAAAGGGGATTGAGTAAGAATCCCTTTAGCCATACTTAGTAATCGTAAATTGGTATGTATGTGATGATGAATGCATTTATGTTAACATTATCCCACCGAGTACGATGAGGTATGTGGTAGTAAGGAAAGGGATCCTTATACCATCTAGTTGTTTTGAATTGTAGATGCATTCATATGAAAATATATCATGCCATTTGTATATGTTGGTTATGAGTTTAATAACCATGGTATTGCATGCCATATGATATAGTAGTGGTTAAGGCCATAATGTGGTTGGAATGGTAATGCTATGGTGCTACACAAGTATCCCATGAACCCCTCTATTAGTGTTAATTTGGGATGAAACCTCTTTTCCAACAACCGAGTGAGTAAACTCCTGACGTGTTGTTCGGGCGAAGAAGGAAGGCACCCAGATAAGTTAACCAAGTGATTGGGGAGATGGTTGGGTGATGTGTGAAGGCATTAGCTAGACCTTCCAACACATCATGGTGGAATGCATGACATAGCATTATGGTATTCATGAATCAATGCAAGGAAGCATTGAGTGGATATACATTAAAATATTATGTAAACTTTGTGATTGTTTATGCATATGTGTGGATACATATGTTGAGAGGCATTGTGTGAATGCATGGTTTTGGCATATGTTTCATTGCAAGTCATTAATAACTAAAATGATAGAATTATTGGAAATTATGAGATCATTTCATGAGCTGTTATGGATGCAGGAAAATGATTACATGAAGAAGGTAGTCATGTTTGATGGGATACCAAGAATGCTCTGTTGGGAGGAGAGAGTTGCTTGAAGGGATACGATTGTGTAATCATGAGAATTGGAAGTTTTATCTAAATTGCATAGATAATGTAATTGTATCCTGCAATTTTATTGTATAATGATGCACATCAAGTAAATGTATTTCATTGTCTTTGAGATAATAACAACTAATAGTGTTTGAATTATCGAGTGTTATAATTCTGAGCTCACTTCGGTGACTTGTAAATGTTGCAATAAAAAGATTATTTGCATGGATACTCACCAAGTGTTTGGCTGATTGAAATTTTCAGAGTTCAGGTAGAAATGTCTTGGGTATGGCAATGTGGGTAAGTCCATAATAAATACTAGAATCTACCATGTGCAAAAGCCAAAAATTATGAGGAAGGTCTCATGGTTGTGAAATTTAACTTATGTATGAAACATATTGTAAATTTCAGATTTAAAATTTTGCTAATAATTACTACTGATTGTTTGTCTTATCTAGAATTTCGTCAAGAGGATGTGTTGTAGGTGGATGTTCATGTTATGGAAGCAAGTGTAAAACCATAATGGACAGATTTATACCACTTACAGGAGCCAAACAATATGAGGATGACCTCATGGTTAAACAAATCTAATTTATGTAGTAGACAGAATTGTAAACTCATATTTGAGTTTGATTATTAATGTCATTGATTGGTTTATTGTTTGTGAATTGTTTCAGGAGGACACAATGCAGGAAGACCATGTGTTATGGCCTGCAAGAGCTAAACATCATGAGAAGGACCTCATGTTTTGGAAATCCAATTTTCGTATGAAAAATATTTGAGAAATTCTAATTGAAATTATTATGATGACATCTCATGTGGACTACATGCTTGTGTGTAATGGAAGTGAGATGGTGAAAAAAATTCTGTTGGGGCAGATGTCGGCTGCTAAAGCTGAAAATGAAAAGGAAATTCCAAGAGTGGGTTGGGTTTGAGAAACCCTGCAAAATTTCGTATGTGTGCTTGACTTTCCACAGTGTTGTTAAACCCAGTAAGATCATGGGTACTCAGGAAGATTGCATGGGCATTGGTAGCATTTCTACGCTCACACTGAAGAGCACTGGAGGGATGGGTACGCCCAAGGGACTGTGTAGCAGAGAAGGGGTGCCATCCTTGTGTTGTGTGAGTGGGTATTGTGGGGTCGTTCTATCCTACAGTCAAGTGAGTTACCTATGGAGTTCCTAGAGGGAACCACTGGTTTTCATAGGAGAAGGAGCCATGTGATTGTATTATTTTGTCTTATTTCCTAATCAACCCAGTAGAGATGTTGGCTTGGCAATGGTTTTTGTATGCTTGATAAACCTAGTCGTAGAACTGGCTTAACATACTTGATAATGGAATGCTTGATAAACCCAATCGACGTATTGGCTTGGCATTGGTTATTTGAATGATGTGGTGCAGCCAGTGTGTTGGAATAACATTTTTTTATATATATGCACAGGTGATACGAGGCTTGCAGAAACTTGGTTACATTTCTATGCACACCCTAAAGAGCACTGGAAGGGGTGGGTACGCTCGAGGGAATGTATAGCAGAGAAGAGGTGTCATCCTTGTGTTGGGTGGGGCAGGTCTTGTGGGTGCCATAGTTGTCTGAGGTCAAGGCGAGATACCTGTGGAGCTAAAGGAAGATGCTCATGCAGATAAGCATTTGGTTTATCTTACATCTTCTTGCTTATTTGTAATGTCCCCATTTTGACCCCCTTTGTATTAAATCGTAAATGATGTAAATATTGTTATTTGATCATGGTGAGGAGCTCAAGGCCAAGGCCCCACCATTGATTTAGCGTTTTATGTATCGGAAATTAAAAATAGAGGCCTATGGTTCTTGTGCTAGATAGGCACAATGTAAATAAGACATCATGTAAATACTAATTTTAATGAAAATACCCACAACTAGCTATGCAATGCAACAAAGAGATGGGGGCATGATTCTACAAGGAATAGGGAGGGAAATTATTCAAACCCTTGAGCCAATGGTGTTAATCCATGTGTCAATGAGAAAACCCATAAACCACCAACTACCCATTTTGGGTTAGGGACCCAATCATTTAATTCTTCCAGAAATTGGTTGAGGTAGTTAATGCCTTGGGAATGAAGAGGTATGGCAGCCAATTTCGTGTATGGACAAGCCATCAACCTGGGAAATCGTATTTTGTCTCATTGGGCAAGAAAACACCCACGAAATGGTGCCCAAAGCCATTCTGAACATATAGTTTTTCCTCTCTCACGCAGTCTGAACTATTGGGTCTTTCCTCATCACGTCTTTACCAATTTTCCTGCATTTTTCCATGCCTGGGAGATTGTTTTTGCATATACAGTAGCTGGGAGAGAAGGGCCACGATTTGGGACTGTGATGGAGGTCGTTTTTGCCCCAAAATGCCCATGGACGCTTTTCTGAAAATGATTTCTGCTCTCCAGGGTTGTTCCCCAATTGCCATTTCGTTTTTGGGCTTGCCCACGTTTTTCTGAATTTGTAGAAACCTCCTCTTTGGGCATCCCACTGAAGAAACATTTTTCCTCATGCCCAGCAATTGTGGTTCTGTTGTTATGTGCATCCTTGTTTTGGTTTGAATCTGTGAGCAAGAGATTGGAGTGGTAGTGGACAGAGAGGGCTTGATAAACCTAGTGGGGGGGAGACAACCTCTCAAGAAGATCAAGAGGGCTTTGGCTACTCTTCTATGCACACCCTGAGAGCACTAGATGGGAAAGGTATGGCTTGAGGGACTGTACAGCAGTGAAAAGAATACTTTCTTTTGCTGGGTGTGTAGGTATTGTGGGTGCCAAGCTAGATAGATCTTGTAAGGTTACCCCTGGCTATGTGCTTGAGCTCACTAGCTTAGCCACTCTTCCTTTCCATTTCCTAGCATCCTGATAAACCCAATTGTAGATTGGCTTGGCTCATCTTGGTGTATGCTTGGCTATGTGTGAGTCTATTGTTCCCTGGTTCCTTGTAGAGATCATGCCCAGCTCGGGGGTGGCAGTTGTATCAAGAGGTTGATAAGCACAACTGGCCTATGGTTGGGTGGAACATTGCAGATGCATAGCTGGTTGCTTGGGACTACTTTGTTCAGATAAGTATTCTCTTTTATAATTCTGCAATGTCTTATTTAATGGCTGTCACAGAAATGTTTGAATGTATGTTAGATATCAAACATGATTTTTAATTCCGCTGTGTTTCTATATGTCTTTTTATCAATAAGTTTTTAATTAATGGATATGGGGCTAGATGCCCGGTTTTAGCATCACGTCCTCTCTATCATGCTGGTATCATGGGAGGGGACGTTACATTATTTAATGTGAATATACGTGTGTATATGATTCAGTTACAGTTTTTAAACTCTCGTTGAGAGATGAATCCTATGAAAATGGATTTGACATGTGAATTGACTCAATGTTTGAGTATAGGTATTGCTGGATGCAAGGACCTTGAAGGCATTTTAATGATGCAATGGACATGTGGTTGTCCTAAAAGGCTTAGTATGAGCAGCTAAAGATTGGAAAGAGATCTAATGGACATTGATGAAGAGAGAGAAAATCATTTCAGTTGCAGCTGAAAAGAAAGGACATGGAACCTTGCTGAAAATAAAGAGAACACCGAGGACGGTGTTATTCCAAGGGGGAGGGGAGTGTAATATCCCAATTTTGAACCCATTGCATTAAAATGTAAATGATGTAATATTGTTATCCAATCATGATGAGGAGCTCAAGGCCAAGGCCCCGCCATCGATTTAGCATTAAAAATTGATGCATATGGTTTGTGTGCTAGTTTGACACAATAGAAATTATAAATAGCATGTAAATATGATATTTTAATAAAATACTCACAACTAGCTATGCAATGCAACAAGAGTATGGGGGCATGATTTTTACAAGAAATTGGGAGGAAAATATTCAAACCCTTGGAGCCAATAAATCCAAGCCAGGTGTCAATGAGAGAACTCATGAACCATCAACTACCCATGTTGACTTTTGTACCCAATCATTTATTTCTTCCATGTGTTGGTTGAGGTAGTTAATGCATTGGAAATGGGGAGGTATGGTTGTCCAAATTCAGGTATGGGAAAGCCACCATTTTGGAAAAACATGTTTTCCTTCCTTGGCAAGAAAAGAGCCACGAATTTGCTCCCCAAGCCATTATCCATCAACCAATTTGGTCTCTCACGGGTTCAGAGCTACCTGGGTGTTTTCCCTCCACGTTTTTATGGTTTTTCCTTCATTTTTAGCTGGGAGAAGGGCGTATTTGTGATACGGAACAGTGTGGAAGAAGAGGAATCCGATTTGGGGTCCATGGGTTTTCATTGAGGCTTTTTTTGGCCATTTGGATGCTCAAAGATCCATGGAAAAATCGTTATTCTACCTATGGTCAATTTTCTCTTTTCCCACAATTCATTTTTGACTAGCCACGATTTGGGGAAAACCCATGGACATCTTGTTTGTGAATCCCATAGTAAAAAAAATTTCTCTATACCCAACATATGTGTTTTGTTGTGTGTGGGAGAGAAGGATGTGGTATGAGTTATGGGTATCCATTGCTTTAGCTTGAGTTTGAGTGCAAGCATCCAAAACTAGAGGGTTCAGATCTGGCTTGATAAACCCAGCTATGGGATGGCTTGGCTTAGATATAATGTGCACTTTGTTGTACATGAGCTTGATTTTTCCCATTCCTTGACGAAATCATGCCTATCTCGGGGGTGGCAATTGTGTTGAGATATTGATGAACACAATTGGCCTATGGCTGAGTGGAACGTTGCAGTTGCATAGCTAGTTGCGTAGCTAGTTGCTTGGGACAACCTTACATCAGATAAGTATTGACTATGTGTTTTACTTCTGCAAATGGTTTTAATTTGATGGTTTTTATTGATATGTTGAATGCATGGGAAATGTGCGTGGATAGTTTAATTCCGTTGTACATGTTTATTTTGAATGGCATTTGCACACATGTGTTTTATTTTCTATGAATCTTTTCATACAGAATGGGGCTGAGTTTTTGGTAAAAAGCCCAAGATTTCCAGTCATGTTATCTTCATTACATCAGATCGATGGGAGGGGACGTGACACTATTTCATGAAGGTCTCAGAACTCGGATATCAGATAAGCGTTATTGGAGAAGCAATTGAAGAAAAATAACTTGTTATGTCAACCCTTAATGGTATCCCTCCTTTGAGAATCATTTATTCAGAGTCTCAGTGGACGAACAAAGTTTCCCAAGTTTGAAAGATTATGGGCAGATTGCACTCAAGAAGAGACAATACTTGCGACCAGAAGCAGATTGCATAGTATTCAACATGAAGAGACTCAAGCCCTTACAACTCACACAAATAAAGGAAAAGTTAAGGGAAAGAAGTTCCATGACAGAAGTGAAAAATCAATCCCTAGACTAGATCACCATAAGAAGAAGGATATGTCACAGATTCAGTGCTTAAAATGTCATAAGTACAGTCACTATTCCAGACATTGCCATGGCTCAAAGAAGAGAAAGTTCCAAGCCTCAACTACTAATGTTAATGAAGACTAAGTCACATAAGAGGCCAAGGAATGATGATTCTGAGGTAGGAGCAAAAGACTGTCGAAAGGAGTTCTTATTCTAGTACTCCCCATGATTGAGATGATGTGACTATCATGAAGATCCAAATTGTGATGGGATTCCAACAAGAAGATGAATATTAGAGGACTCTCATGACTCATACAAGGATACAGTGGGAGCCGACCACAAAATAATAAAATATAAGTATTTGGATTTATTTCTCTTGTAGATTAGATCTGTTGGCTTTGAATATGTTTCCATAACAATTTGTATGCGGATCTATATTCCTAGAATTAGGAAGGATGTAGAGCAATGTGATCTAGTCCCTTTATTGATTAACAGTAGGCTCATATAGTATTAGTTATGTATATGATTGTTTAAATAGTAGTAATGCTACACAAAGTAGTACACACTACTTCATAATATGTTCTAACATTCTTAAAGTAGTACACTCTTCATAATATGTTCTAATCGAGTTAGCGGACATCCAGATAGTTCAATATATATGTTGTGCCGAAGCATTAGCTAAGATGCCTACATATTTGTGAACGGTTGTTATTACATTGAAATATGAATTGATTAAATTTGATTATGCTATGTTCCTAACCATCTAATGGAATTGGACTTGCAGGGAAAAGACCATATGATATGGCCTACAAGAAAAGTATGATGAGACTTGTTCCAATGAAAAAATGGTGGACACATGAATCCCGTTGATGTTCAGATTAATCAAAAGCAGGAAGCTTCTAGGAGCATGACTCTCAACCTAGAAGGATGACTCCTAGACAAAGTAGTTAGATGGAAGTCATGACTATATAGCAGCAGACAAACGAGGACCTAATACATCCAGCTATATTTGATACATGACCCATAGGTCCATAGGATCTCATATAGAAATTGGTGTTTGGGATCAAAAGACTCCAACGGATTCCATTCAATGATTATATAAAGCAATTGGTTTCCAGTTAGAGTCATGGCATAAGGATTAGAGTATGACTAGAGTTACTCAATTGATTTCTTAGGAGGTGCACATATGTTCAGTTAGAATTGTGCCTCGGGATTCAAAACATATTGCTGACAATGATCCCTTGTTCATGATGTTGTATACTGATGATCTATTCCTCACCGAGACAGGGGGAGTTATCCCTTGAGATGAGGATCTTGGCCTATTGATGGTGTGGTAGAAACCTAATGATATCTTCCTAGGTTAAGGAAGAACACAATTGAGAACCTGAGCAAATCCAACATGATGATTGTGAGTACCTAGATACATTGATGGCATTGTTGATTGGTTCAGGCAGAAAGTTGAGAGGATCCTTGATGTACCTAGTCGTCACTAGGATGGATACTTACATTTTAGTAAGGAAATGTGCTAATTTTCTATATGAAATCTGGTGCTCAGATCGACACCCGAAGTAATACACTGATGGACCTACCTGTAGATAGCTCCAGAGATGGAGCAAGATGCTAAAGATGCAGAGGGAGTAGGACGCTCCAGCACATAGGGAGATGTGATGAACATGATTGCAATATCATACAAGTATTAGTCATGGATCTTGGCTAACGGTGAATATTCCGATGACAGTACCACATCTTTGCTTGGACAGTCTGATATGGAGTGTGAAGATATCCCAGACACCTTGTGATGGGGTGGGGAGACTAGTCTCTTGATTCTCTTCCATACAGGTGCATGAATTATGCCATGTGATTTGTTATTATTTCATTTGCATTTCATGACTAGAATAGGGCAGGATAGAAATGTCTGCCTAGATATATTTTATGCCTTTGTTAGCTAATATGTGTGCAGGTATCTTCTCCTGATCACTCTAAGAGGGAGTGAGGATATTTTTCCCATGATTGACTCCTTCGGTAAGAGGGAAAGATGAATTTAATCCCCGACACTCTGTGATGGAGTGGGGAGAGGGGTTGCATGATTATATCCCTTGCTAAGAGGGAAGAACGATGATACAGAGACCAAGCATTCTCCCGATCACTCTAAAAGGAGTGAGGAGATCTCTCAGACATCCTGAGATAGGGTGGAGAGGTCACTACATTCTCCCAATCACTCCGAGATGGAGTGAGGATATATCTCAAACATCCTGAAATGGGATGGAGAGGCCACTGCATTCTCTCGATCACTCTGAGATGGAGTGATGAGAGCTCTTTGACATCCTAAAAAGGATGGAGAGGCCAGCGCACACTCCAGATCACCTCGAAAGGAGTGAGGAGATCTCTCATTGAGATATTTAGTGCATTCTCTCGATCACTCTGAAAAGAGTGAGGAGATCTATCATACATCCTGAGACGGGATGGAGAGGCTAGTGCACACTAACGCACACTGGTACTTATGTATGATGCTAAAGACTTGTCATTGGGGTGGTGCCCAGCAACCCTTGTGGTTGGGAGACTTCTCACTGGGTTGGTGCCCAACAACCCTCGTGGTTGGGAGATTTATGGCTCGTAGATCATTGTCCCTTGAGATTGTAGCACATATGGACATGATGAAAGTCTCAGATGAGGTTTTAGTCCTTGTGATCCCACATGTGGTTGTATCCCATGGTGTGTTGATGACTCACTATTGGTTGTAGCCCTAGTGAGCTCATTGATCTTGTGCATGTTCCCCGGAGTATTGGGTTGAGCTGAGACATGTTGTCCTTGTGCATGTTCCTCGATGGACTAGGTTGAGCTGAGGCACATTGTATTAATGCATATTCCCCTATTGATAGGTTTGAGCTGAGGCACGAGTGACTCCCCTATGGATAGGGTAGAGTCGTGGAGCTAGTGCATTCTCTCTAATGGACTAGATTGAGTTGATGCACGAAGATTGATTTGTTGACACTTCTCAACAGACTGAGATTGTGTTGGAAGACCTTCCTTATGATATAGAGAGGTTAGAGATAACCGTGATGTACATATGATATCCAGATGTGTTCCAATGTGATAATACTGATGATGCCTCCCTAGCTAAGAGGGAGTGTTCGAGTAGTAGCTACGTGAGGCATCACCTCATAGGTCGTCCCAAGAAAGAATAAAATTAGAATACCATGTCCAAATATTACCTTCCTTGTTAAGAGGGAGTGTTGGAAATAATGTAACTTCAAAATTTATTCTTTTTGTATCCTTATTGTACCTCCTTCGGGAGCAATTATTAATGAAATTGATCATGTAAAAGATCATGAAAGAATCAATGTAAGCATTGGGTTGGAATTACCCAAAGAAAACATTTATCAAATGTAATTTTTGTATTCCCCGAGATAAGTCGGCCCAGTGGGTAAACTGCCCCAAAACAATGGGAAGTCTACCCCAAACAATGGGAAGAACTGCCCCAATCAGGTCATCCCAGTTAAGGAAAGTCAAGTCGGCCCATTAAGGGAAAAAGTTACCTTTTGATGTGTATAAATAGAGAGTTTGAACCTCTCATTTAGTCCTTCACTTAAGACAAGTTCGCTCTACTAAGAGAGGTTCGCTACTGCAGCTAGGAGACTGATTTTTTGGGGTTCTCCACTATTAGAGAAGTTTCTCTCGTGTTTTTATTGGGTTTATGCTACTACTATCTAGATGTACATCGTTCTCTATTGGAAGGTGTGAGATCGGGGGAGACAAATAGCTTTGTCTATGGTTGGGAGATTATTGTTCTTATCATCATGGTTAAACGAGCTCCACACTCATTTTATTTTTGTGCTTTTCCATTCTTTTAGTGATCCTGGTTATGCTGCTATAAAATATAACATGAATCACAGGCATGTCAAGTGGGTTATTTGTCATGGGAGAAACAACTACCTAAAATACAACCAATGCAGATTGAAAAAAAATTGGACAAAAAAGTAGTGAAGAAGACAAGGGCCAAGGAGTACTTTCAGTACTTAGTCAAATAGAAGAACCATCCACTTGAAGATGCCAATTGGATGACAGAAGCAAAGATTTCCAAACATGGCAACAGTATTGAAGAACTTATGGGCAAAAACCCATGAACAAGTATTTTATTTTCTAGGATATTGATGCAAGAGCATCTTTTCAAAATTCTAAATTTGTAATTGACCACTAGAAGGTCTTAGGTTTAGTTTCGAAGAGAAGAATTTTGTTTCCTCATTTCCATGTGACCCTGTTGAATTTTCTAATTTTAACATTTAGATGAGAGATTGAAAGATTTTAGGCAGAGATTAGGATATTGTTTGGATTTTTGACTAAAATAGGAGATTATATCCTACATAGAGATCCAAATCAAATTGTATTTCTATTGTATAAATAAACCCATTGAGTGTGAGACCGAGTAGTGTTACACCTAAATCTTGCCACCTTAAGACTCAGTGTAAACCTCTCTGAAGTTCCCATGAATAAGATATCAAACTGGAAGAGATACTGACCTATTTCCATAGGGTTTTGTGAGGTCATCGCAGGTCAGCCTTGTGCAGCATGCGACAATGCAAGTTGTCCTACTGCAACCTGCGACAATGTTAGTTAAATGGATAAAGGGCATCTTCGAGCCAATTCTCGGAGTTATGTGATGTGGATCCCTATCACTAACCTATAGGAGAGTTGGAATTCGGTTCCCTATCCCTTTCGGAGGATCCCTTAGTCCTCTCCCACTATATCTCAACCTACCCTATCCTCTTAGTCCTATATACATGAAGCTCATTCCCATTCGAAAGGGAGGAAGTCTATAGTACTTGTATATTGTGAAATTAGCTTAGGATATCTCTACTCATCTCTTGGGAGACCTACACTTACTTTGGATGCTTTGGCATTGGCTTGTTGGAGGAGGATTGCGACGTTAAGCTATGGTTGTAATCATCTCTCTACTTTGTACTTCCCTCTTTTAATACAATAATATAAACTCTTTCCACCAAATGTTGTTGTGTTAATAATGTTTGTGTAGTTTACTTGCTTAACCGTTTACTTAGATTCGTTACTGTTTAGATGTGTTTTACTGCTTGTATTGTTTTTGTATGTCTTGACAGGTTTTGCAGTTGAGATCTGAAAACCGTGAAGCTTGGAGTAACATCAAGGAGAAAGATCTACGATCTAAAGGTAAGACATCTAATCACTCAATCTTTAACTAGATCTAGGAAAGCAGTTTCATATTCTGTTCCACTTGTTCTAGATTCACGTTGGACTAGGGATATCACGCCTTAAGTCCGCTTTCAGTAGATTGTCTAGTAACAAGTTTGGTGACCATACTAGGGATTTACATGCATTGTTTTAAGTTTTCAGTTTGAAAGTAATTTTTTCTGATTTCTTTGTGAGCCATTTCATTTGCCTCCTTAGCCTCTTTCACCACCAGATCTTCTTCCTGAAGAGTTTGTTGACTACCTTTGAGTCTGTATGTTTGATTGTCAAACCTTTTGATTGCTCATATTTGAAGATCTTTTCATCCTTGCATAGGGATATCGCCCGTTGCACCTGGGTAGTATAGCCAAAGCGGCATTCCTCTATCAAGCACAGTCTGCTGCCCTGCAACCTGCGACGTTGTCGCTCAGCTCAGTTTGACATCCTGCACCATCGACGCAGTTCACCTATTTGCTACCTGCGACGGGTGCTCTAAGCCTCACCAGAGGTTGCGCTGAGCAGCCTAGCGTTGTGCTTGGGTTCTCTCATCTCCAACTTTTGAGCTTGGTTTGTCTTACAGACCTCCTCTGCACTGCATCTTCTAGTTAGATACCTTTTTTATTTTGCATTGGTAGTGTTTGGTTTAGTTTGGTTTGATTTGGATTGGTTTTGGGTTCCATTTTGGACGAGTTTGAGACTTGGTAGTGGTGGACACCTTGTTCTCCCTCACCTTTATCCAGTTGACCTTGAATTCCCTTCTCTCCTCACCTGATCTAGTCTTTGCACTGGATCCGATCCCATACCTCTTTTTGCACATGTTATTTAGCTTTGCTTACATCCGATTGTTTGTTGAGTGTCTTGAGTGTTTTCCATTCATATGAGTGCTTGTCATTTTCTTGAGAATTTCTGATTGTTTAGAGTGCTGCAAATAATCTTTCTTTTCATCCATTCACGCTTAAAAACATTATTGTTATCAAGTTGTAGTCTTGGCATATCATTGAAAAATTAAAAATGCTTCATTTTTACTATTTTCAAGTGCATTTGAAAATTGTTGTAGAAGTTGGTTCATGCATTGGAATTTATCATTCATTAGTCTTTTGGAAAGTTTGAAAGAAAAGTTAATCATTTGTGTTTTTCATGAATTATGAGCCATTCATTTTCTTGAAAAAATCCAAGTGAAATCAATTTTTTGCAAAAGTGATCCCATGCTTGAAAGAATTGTATGCATTTTTGGTTTTTTATGCTTTTAAGCCATCATAGTGAAATTTGAAAAGTTAGTGTGCTCTAGATAGAAATTCTCTTTTCATCACTTAGTTTCATTTTTTATTCGAAAAGACAAAAAGAAAATGCTTAGATTTGGTTTTCATGCTTGTTGATTTTCATGTTTTGCTTGGAAAAACGAAAAGAGTACTTTCATTGTCAAATTTGGTAGAATTGAGATTTGTTGAAGCTTTGTTTGTTTTGGTAAAACCACTTGAAAATATTTCTCCTTCCCATACATAGATTTCATCAAAAGAAAAAGTGCATGTTTTTTCATGTAGTTAGGGTTTGCATTATGCTTACGTTTATGTACTCATGTCATGCATTCACCTAACCATCCAGATAAAATTAACGGTAGAACTAGGGTAAAAAATTTAGTAACTTGTGTATTAAGTTAGAGACGTGTTCCGACATCGTAAAACATCGCAGCTGTCGTTACTTTCCAGCACGGTATCCGGGGGGTATTGTAGTCTTCCACATACCAACCAGTATATCGAAGCTCTTTCACGTACCAACCAGCATATCGAAGGCTCTTTCACGTACCTTAGGGTATATCGAAAGGCACTTCACGTACTTGGCGTATATCGAAAGGTGTTTCATGTACTCTGTAGTATATCGGAAGGTCTCGTGTCGTACAGTTGTGCAATAGACAGCACCACTACGAATTTGAGCTCCCACGTACCTTGTGTATATCGGGAGACACCATTAGGATTCCTGAAACCAACTGAGCTATCCATTTGGCCGTCTTGGCAGAGCAATAAACCAATAACAGCACTCAGGGAGATTACTACGCACGTGTCATCCAGGTAGTCGTGTATTCAGGCAAGGGTACAGTCCCAATCCTCCTTGTCGCATTTTACTGTTGGAGCCTGCGGTATATATCGAGTTGTGAAGCCTTGACAATCCCGTGAGGTTCCAGACTTTTGAATCCACACCTATCACATAAGTTTTCTTGCGGCCATAGTTTGTGTATATTTTTTCTTGACTGCTTTTCTTTTGTTTAGAACACTCTTAGGAGAAACTCTGTTTTAGTCACTCTGGCTGACTTTCCTTGGAGAAGGTCCTGTAAAATTTTGAACTTACCACCCGAAATATCCCCTTAATCAGGAGGTAATTTCGAAGGTAAGAATGGACCCACACGTCATGGTCGTGTCACTTGAAGTAGAAAACCCTACTTTGAATATTGGAGCACACATGTTCCCTCCAGATTCACCCACTTCCAACCCCTCATAGGGTGAAGAGGTGGAAAATTCCACTTCACAAGACGTACCTCTCCCTCTCGTTTTATCAGGAGAGCCTAGATCGTTGGAATGGTTAAATCCTCCCCAGGACGACCCTGTATCAGCTGTGTTTGGTCTAGCTGCACCCTTTTGGGAAAATTCTCTAGTTCAACAAGTGGCTCATTTTTCCACTACATCCAGTTGGCCCACTCCTGACAAGCTTTTCGGACCCCTTCATGCTCGCTTGGATCAATTTCGTTCCAAGGGAGATCAACTTCGAAGACAAAGTTTTTCACGAAGAGCTGAATTCACAGAGATACTCGCATATCGGCAGATCTCGATTCACACTTTATCTTATGACTGATCGGAATGACCCATCCACAACATGACCACTTATGAACCTGGTCAACCCTCACTTCCTGCAAGTACACCCCTTAGACAGGAGACCAATTCTATACCTAAAACGACTCAACCTGTTGAAGGAAAACAATCCAACACTCCTCTTACTACTATGAGAACATTACCCACTCCTCCCCCACCCAAAAAAAACGCGGGGAGGATACTCTTTACCCCATACCTTCCTTACGAGTGATGTTAATCCCGTAGTAGATAATCAACAAACCGTGTTGGGTCAACCTTTGATTAGTGGTCAGCACAATGTTGCTAGGGGGAAACCCCCGTCTCCTAACCATAATACCGGAGGAGGACTTCCCATCGGTCCTTCCGTTGGAGATTCCTTACCCGTCGAACCTTCCACCATGGGATTATCCCATGTTGGGGGACCATCCCAGTCAAACCAACCACCATGGATTCAAGCGTATCCACGTTATCTTAACCCTGTGTCGGAACAATTCAATCCCGGAAACGCACTCTACGGTATACCTTATCCTGGAAATCCATACACTCTATGGGGGCACCAAAATGTTTTACAACAAAGACCCCCACCTACCGTCCCTCAAGTACCACCACCCCTCCCCCACCTCCTTCCGAAGGCAGCGGGCCCCCACACAATTCCGAAGGAGGCGGACCTCTACCTTCTGGAAGAGGACCACCTCATTCTGGAAACCATGGCCCACCTCCTCCTGGCGGCGGAGGTGGAGACCCTCCCACTCCCAGTGGAGGCGGAGGGACACGCCCCCCCCGGTGGTGGAGGACCATCCCATCCTAGTGGTGGTGGTGGAGGACCATCCTATTTCGGTGGAGGTGGTGGAGGAGGCCCACACCCTTCCGGGGGTGGCAGTGGAGCACCAATTTCTCCCGGCGGAGGCAGCGGAGGTCCATCATATCCCAGTGGAGGTGGCGATGGAGCACCACCTCCTCCTGGCAGAGGCGGTGGAGGTCCATCCTATCCCGATGGCGGCGGCAGACCCCCACCATTTGTAGGAGGCCCACCCCCTCCTGGCGGTGGTGGAGGACCCCCACCTTATGGTAACGGACCACCTTATTATGGCGGCGGACCTACATATGGTCCGGGCGGCCCAACCCCTTACGGTCAGTTTCCTCCAGGAACACCCTACAACCAGTCGATGCAAGGTCCCACTGGTACATACATGCCATATCAGTACTATCAGTTGTTTGACGGACAATCTACTAAGAGTGGACTCAAGGCCTGATCTCCCTATCTCAACGTGAGTCTAGAACAAATAAAGACAGAACATAAATAACTCTCCTAGATCTAATTAGAGATCAAGGAACTAGATGCTCTTACCCTTTGAATCGCTGATCCTTTCTCCTTGAATGTTGCTCCAAAGCTTGATAGTCTTCAGATCTGAGCTGAGAAACCTATCAAGACAACACAACAACAGAAGTAGTAAAATAGCATCTACACAATAGTAGATCTAAGTAAGCAGTTAAGCAGGCGAACTACACAATATATCATTAACACAATGAGATTGGTGGAAAGCACTTATATTACTGTATTAAAAAGGAAATACATAGGATGAAGAGATTACAACCAATGACTTAACGTAGCAATCCTTCTTCGATCAAGCCAATTCCAAATCCTTCAAAGGGATGATGGATCTCTCAAGGATGAGTAGAGATCTCTCCTAAGCTAATTTCACCAACAATTGATACTATAGACTTCCTCCCCTTTGGGATGGGAGTGAGCTTCACTTATATAGGACTAAGTCGATAGGATAGGTTGAGATATGGTAGGAGAGAGATAGGGGATCCTTCCAAGAGGCTAGGAACCAAATTCCATCTCCCCTATAGGCTAGGGATAGGGATCCATGTCAGCTACCTTCGAGAATGGACTCGAAGATGCACTTTTATCCAACTAACTAGCATCGTCACAAGTTGCAAGAGGAACTTTAGGGATGTATCTCTCAAAACCTAACAGAAAAAGGTTTGTATCTCTTCCAAGTTAATGACTTAGTCAAAGGAACTTTAGGGATGTATACACTGAGTCTCGGGGTAGCAAGATTTAGGTGTATCAGAATGCCCCCCAAAGCATGAAGCTGTTCGAAACTGGACAGGTGAGATGCTTTGACAGAAGGAATGGCAATGGCTCATCGAACAAAGGCTGCTGCTGCAGTACAACTGACTTTGAGTACATAGACTCATATGACGTACAGCATGGCTTTCGACCAATACATTTCAGATCCATGGTAGTAATGACCGACTGAACACAATCATGGCTACTAGACACAAGCGTAGATCCATGATGAGATGATAACACAGCCACAACCAATACAAATGTGGAACCGTGTAATATGACTCAAAACAATCTCCATCGCAACCTAGGTAAAACATGACTCCCCAGGGTCTTCAAACCAAACCCACAATGATACAAATCTATCCATGTGATTACAAAAGTCTTGATGTCGAACATGGTAGAAACCACTTGATTACCGGTCATTGATGTATACCATTAACAAGTGCGAGGGAGATCACCATTAATGTCAATGATTCCCAAGGTATCATAGTACATATCATCAAGCATGAATAAATGAGTTGAATTCGAACGCAAGATGAAAACTTTCAATCAAGATTCAATGATGTAAACTCATGTCGAAAGCGAGGTAACCTGCCATTGAGGCATGCAGGCCCAAGGTACTTGATTGGTTTCTAGATTCAATCCTTGGATGATGATTTGAAGTCGACAAGGATGAATCTGTCGAAGGAGGTCCATGATGAATCCCCCATCATCGACACGAAACACGACAAATGATGTTTGGAGTAGATCGGATGGTACAGTAACATGCAAGACTGACTCAGAATAGACCGACATGGTGGAAGGTGTACTGACTGCAGATAATGAGTGGTGGAGGTATTCTTGAACATGGGCATGGCATGACTTGGTAGTATTGACATGACGAGTATGACACCAACTCCTAATTCAACTGACGGTGGAAGTATTCTTTGGATGACCCAAAGGCGTAACAAGACTCAGGAAGTAGGAAAAACTCAAGGACAAACGAATGATCCAAGTGCAGTATGCAAATGCAAATGAGTGCCATGTTCAAGAACGACTAGGTACTGCCATAGATAAAGAGTGTAACATAAAATCTTTCCTTTTTCCCCATCATGAATGATAAGTGCCTCATGTGTTTTTAATGAGCTTGATGAGGGTAACCAGATGCTCAGTATAGCTCATCTCATAGATGAGTCCAATCCCAAATATTTTCCGAACCTGGGAGAGCAGGGGTTCATCCCATGACGGGCCCTTTGATGTGAAATTTTAACGACTCCATAGAAGGTAAAACTCGGTCGTCATTTCATGTTTAGAGACTCTGAAAAGAACTAAAGAAGACTCCAACGGTCCTTTTTCGTAAAGTTAGCCTCATCGCCCGAAAAGGGGTAAAACAATGCGGGAGAGGACTCTTCCAGTCATGATTGGATGGAGTATACCTTTTCCCTAAATCGTGCCCCCTTGTCCAAAAAAGGGGTAAACTATCACCAGAGAGACGACCGTTCAAATACTTTCACAAGCGTGAACGCGACAAGTTCGCTTGGCGATCTTTTCGTATTTGAGAGCCTGAAAAGAGCTTAAAGATAGACTACGGGGGGTTCCTTTTCCATAGGAGTTTAACGAGCCTGGAAAAGTGATAAATCGTAACTCGGTGACTTATTCTCATGGTTTTAAGAGCACGAGAAAGAACAAAGACTAATATCATCATCGTTAAATAATCAAAATCTAACGGATGAAAAATAACGACAAAATATTCAATGAGTTGTTCATACCTGAGATGATCGCAACAATGTGAAAACGGCGCAAACGGAACACTTAATGTCTCCTGCACACTTCAAAACTAGGTCAAATAGTCAACCGGGTATTCAAAAGCAGTAAAATGATCCAAACTATAGCAAATAACCCAAAGAGCATCTAATATTTGAAAAGGAATATTCTCTTTTTGTTTATAAATAGAAAAAATGACCAAATATAGTTACCATTGTCCATTTTCCAAATTGGGGAGAAGAAAGTGCCATTTGGAGCATAATTTCACTTACCGATTACCGGAGCTACGAGCAACCATTTCACGAGCCGTTCGGAGCAAGTAAACCTAAATCTCATCCATCATATTTCCAGTGGTTTAGAATTTCAATTTTAGTTCATTTTTAGGGTTTTTGAGTTGATTTGTGGGGAGCTTGTGCGCCCTCGGGTCATCCCAGGTCTCCCTTACGGGAACTACGACGAACTCGGGTCGTCGCAAAGCCCGCAAGGGTGGGTTGCGACGATGTCGCCCTATCTGCAAGGACGAGGTGCAACGGTGGAAATGCCCATGTTCAATTCAAAACCCAAGCCAAAAGAAAAGTTTGGATGGTTGGAGTGAGTTCTAATGATGTTCAAATGCCCCTATTGACAGGTTTGTGGCCGCCAACATGGTTCTAGAGTGGCGCGAGCGAGAACATGAGGTAGATGATGTGCAAGCAGCAAATGACACGTTATGTGTAGAGGCATTGCGGAACTGTGGGCTACTGAAGTTCTTCAATGTCCAGGGTAAGAGGGACCAATTCCTACTGCTGGAACATATGGTCCGTTGTTGGGACGCGACACAGCAGTATTTCATGATCAGAGAGCACATATTGACCATAGATATCGAGGATATCTAGTTCTTGATTGGATTGTCTCGGAGGGGGGACAATGTGGCTCTTACCGGATCACGGGGAAGTGATCGGATGGTGGACGACTTGATCCTCCAGCACTGCACTCCACATACCCGTGCCTCTAGCAGGAATATTCCCATCAAAGAGGTGTGAGATTGTCCACTGCGAGCTATTCTTTTCACCATGGTGAGGATAGTAGGGAGCCAAGTGGCTCATCTAGCTACCAGGTCCCAGATGCTATATGCGGATGACTGCATGTCTCTGAAGGTATTCAACTGGTGTGAGGGACTCCTCACCAACCTATGAGCTCTGCTGACCAAGTGTCGGCGCGGAGAGCTCAAGCAGTTCGGGTATGGATTGATAGTGATCTCATTCTTGTTGGATCGGGTTCCCCTTCTACGCCCGCAGGTGACTATGGATGAAAGGGATCCCAAGGATCCACACATGGTTAGATGGATAGAGGTGATGGCCTGCCATGGTGGTGGGGGTCCTATCATCGGGTACAGTCTTGGATTATTCACTTGGATGGAAGGCTAGCTACTCATGGTAGATGATTATCCGTATAGCGGTACGGATTTCAGGGAAGGCCCAGACCTAGTGCTACCCGAGGAGGCTGAGTGGGGAGACATCGGTAAGAACAATGACCCTTGTACTTTTTAATTTTGTGTATTTATAATTTTTTTTGGATAGTGTTGATGAGTTAATAACATGTGTGTGCAGATGTGGGCCCTTCACAGCCAGTGGGAGTCTCGCTTCACAACCAGTGGGAGTCTCGCTTCTCGCGAGGAGAGGAGAGGCACCACCAATAGCGCCAGCCATGCATGATGCGATGGTGGATATGGATGACATCTACGAGAACCTTACGAGGTTGACATTGGACGTCCCATATGCAGCAGTACATGAGTTGCCGAGGCCGATGCAGAGGTATACAGTCGGTGTGACTATGCTCTTTAGTACGCTACTCCGCAAGGTGGCAAGGGCAGTTGACTGCTTCCATGTCTAGCAGGCAAGGGCTGCTATACCTAGAGGTGCACGGGCTAGACGTCACGCCCAGTGATGTTGTTTTGTATGTACTGAGAGCCATGTGAGCCTCAAATTTTGTATTACTGAAAGCTATCAGGCTTCAGATTTTGTATAGACTTACTGAAAGCCGTCATGCTTCAGGCTTTTTGTATCAGCACTACATTATCTTGATTATATATATATGCATACATTTTGGCGGCTTTATACATTATGTGTTTTAATGGATGAATGATGTGATCTTGCTTATGTATTTGCTTATACAATGAGTTATTTACATGTTATGTCTACTTTTACAGTTGATAAATATGCTTATGTGTGTGCAATGTACCAATCTAAGATGAAGTTGGCCATGGATTCGGCAACTGTGTTCACGTCTCGTGGAATGTGCAAGTACTGAATGGATTCGAAGGACCTTTCTAGAATACGAACTCGTCTGTAGAGACGGAGTAGGGTAGAATCTTGGATGGTGTAGACCCAGTTAATATGAGAGACCACTAGTTGAGAATCCAAATGGATGAAAATGTGGTCCATACCCAAAGAAATAGCGTCGGTTAGGGTTCCAATGACTACTTGATATTCCGCAGCATTGTTGGTTGTGAAACCTAGACACATTCCTCCTGAGCTAATGAGCTCGCTAGTGGGAGAATAGAGAACCCAGGTTGCCAAAGCAAGGTTACGGGTATGCCGGCTAGCGCCGTCCGCGAATCCGTAGCAAGTTGCCATCTGCACATGCAGACAGAACATGGTATAAGAAACGAAACAAGATCTAAGCACGCAAAAAATCAAAGCGTCACACCACACAAAACACACACACACCATGTACAGTATATACAAAGTACTTGTGCATGAAAGGCTCAGGCATAGTACCTCTTCAGGTAAAGCCCATTTTGGGGTTCACCTAAATATATCCCGTCGTAGTGTTCAAGCTCGTAAGCTCCCTTCTCTAAGATGCGTTTCACTATTTAGAGTCCATGCAAATGGAATCAAACTTTCCTGCCCCCAGCTTATCATGTCTTTGGTCGTATGTGAGGACCAAATCTCCTTCGCTGTAGACGCAAGGTTCTACCGAATTTCCCTACTACATTTTGATGTGTTTCTTATGAGCCTCGTTGGCAAGAGCGGCATCGTGGCAAGTCTCGTCGAGTTTAGCTAGGTAGAGGAAGCGTTCTTCCTTGGCAGTAGTGTTGGGGAGAAGTTCAACTACGAGTTTGAGGGACGGAATCTCGCACTCAATCGGAAGGACGGCCTCCAATCCATATACTAGTTGGAAGGGAGTAAATCCAGTGGCAGTCTTAACGGAAGTTTGATAAGCCCATAGTGCAGAGAAGAGCATATTATGCCAGTTAGACTTGTGCGTACCCACCATGCGTTGGATCATGGTTTTCAAGACCTTGTTAATGGCCTCTACTTGTCAGTTGGACTGCGGGTAGTACGGTGTTGATTTTTCATGGCGAAAACCCAATCTAGTGCTCAACTCGTCGACCATGTGGTTCATAAAGTGAGAACGATAGTCGGTAACTATAGCTTGAGGAATGCCAAACCACGCTATAACATGCTTACACATGAAGAGTGGGCCGGTTTTGTCATCATCTGTGTATGTAGGCATAGCCTCGGCCCACTTTGTAAAGTAATCCATAGCTACAATGAGGTAACCATGCCCCCCAGCCAAGGTAGGCTTACAATGCATGAATTCGACGCCCCATTTAGCGAAGGGGCCAATGGCAATAACCGGGTGCAATGGGGCAAGGTGGGTGCGCTTCTTAGTTTGGAAGTGCTGGCATGGAGGACATTTTTTAACGGACTTGATACAATCTTTGAAGATAGATGGCCAAAAATATCCTGTGCAAAGTATCTTCTGGGCTGTAGCCATCCCAGAGAGATGAACGCCACACACCCCAGCGTGAAAGTCATTTAGAACGTGTTCAACCTCTTCATGATTGAGACAAAGTCGAAGAATAGAATCGATACCACTATGGTACAAAGTATCACTGATGATTAGATAATACTTTGCATGGTGGCAAATTCGACGGCGGTCGTCCCGCGAGAGTTGAGGGCTGAAACGTTGGGTCTGGAGATATAAAGTAATATCTCCATACCAGAGATCAGATGTGCTGATGAGGAACAATGATTCGTCTTGAAGAGAATCATTGGGCTCAAAATCGACATCAGCGTGGGGAAGATCACAGATCAGCTCAGCAAACACCAAAGACTTTTTAGACTTAGCCTTTTCAAAAAGGAGATCAAATTCTTGTAGTATCACGATCCAGCGTGAATATTTGCCCCCAAGCACCTGACGTGTCAAAACGTGGTACATGGGGTTTGAATCGGCAATGATGGTGGTGGTGCGGAGCAAGATGTAATGTCGAAACTTTTGGACGGCAATGACTGCCGTGAGAGCGAGTTTCTCGACATTTGAATAGAGAGTTTCGGCATCAATGAGACCCTTACTTGCATAGTATATCACATGCTCCTGGGTGTTGTTGTCTTCTTGAACCAAGACCATGGCAATCATGGTGGCAGAAGAAGCAAGATAACGGATATAATCCTTATAGTAATTGGGAGGCTGGAGCACAAGGGCATGCGTGATGGCATGTTTTAAACTTTCAAAAGATTGTTGAGCTTGGTCGTCCCATATGAACTGTACATCTTTCTTCATCAATATCATGTATCCCTGCGTCTTTTGCACGAAATTACAGACAAAACGCCTTAAATAAGTTGCCTTCCCTTGCAAACTTTGAAGTTTCATTATGTCGGTGGGAGGTGGAAGAGCAATGATGGCTACCACCTTCAGGGGATCAATGCGGATCCCTTCTTTCGAGACTATCAAACCGAGGAGTCGTCCAGACTCGACGCAGAAGATGCACTTGTGAGGGTTCAGGCGGATGTTATACCACCTACATCTGAGGAACTGTCGCCAGATGATCAATGTGGTACTCGCACTGCCGTGAATGGGCAGGTAGATCGTCCAAGTAAGGTTCCACAAAGTCCTTCACGTCGTGAAAGGCATACGACATGGCCCGCTGGAATGTGGCACCGGCATTTTTAAGACCAAAAGGAAGCTTGCGATAAGCAAACGTACCCCAAGGATAGATGAAAGTTGTCTTGTGCTGATCAGCTGGGTGGATCTCAATTTGGTTGTAGCCGGAAAATCCATCCATGAATGAAAAGATGACGCTTCCCGCACAGTTGTCGATGATCTGGTCGATAAAGGGAGTCGAGTAATTATCCTTAGGACAAGCCTTGTTGAGATCTCGATAATTGATGTAGACACGAATGGTACCCTATTTTTTAGCTATAGGGACAACGTTTGAGACCCATTCTGTCAATGGGATAGGGTAAATAAAACCAGCTTTCAAGAGCTTTTTAATCTCTTCCTTGATTGCCGCAGTCTTTCGGGGGTGCACCAGTCGCAACTTTTGTCGGATTGGTTTGGCATCGGGATAGGTTTGAATCGTGTGTGAAACAATAACGGGGTCTATCCCGGGCATTTCCTCATACATCCAAGCAAACATGTCTCGAAATTGCTTGAACAAGGCCATGAACGTTTTGATTTCTTCAGGGGAACACTTCTGGCCTAAGCAAATGTGTTCCACTACACCAGGTGTAACCGATATGTCAACCGAAATGGTAGGCTCAATGTTGGCCAAGTTTCCCTCAGAGTCCATTTGACACGTGAGTATCGAGGACTGAGAGCAAGAGTAGACATCCGCTGTAAAGATGGTGCTAATGTTATTCTCTATAGTATCCAATGAAGGAAGGAGACGACTGATGATGGAGGTCTTCCCATAGAGGATCGTCCGCATTCATGATTTCCATAATGGACTCGTCGGAATGAAAAGTCCATAATAGAGGATCGGATGATGTCCGATGTAGAGAAGTGGAGGCCACAGCTAAGTGGTCCTCCGCAGCTGACTGGAGAGCCTCGTACATAAGTTCGACAGGTGAAAGAGGCATAGTGTCTCCAATCAGGTGTGTGGTGGCTTCGTCAGGTACAAGCCATGAATCAGTGGAGTTGGGAATGGATGAAATCCGTGAGGAGATCATGTTCATCGTGGCAACATGATTTGGGGGATCCATGGTTGGAAAAACACCCATAAGGGATGAGTCCTTGATGAGGCCAACCCCCACGCTCTCATATTGATGCGAAGATTGTCCAAGTAATGGAACATTATCGCCTGGATGAGTATCGGTGTCAGGTGTGCAGAAATCCAGTTGGTCGACAGTAACAATTCAACCCTTATGAGGGAATTGTACTATGCGGAAGACAGATGATGCAACCGCAATCATGGCGTAAAACCAATTACGACCAAGCTGAATGTTGTAATATAACGGGGCAGAGACCACTTACATGTTAATGGTTGTGGTCTTTCCCCCCAACTCGACTGCTAAAGCTTGTAACAGCCCATGAGGTTGAAATCCACGTCCGTCGAATGCTTTCAAAGTGGTAGGAGAACGGTTCAACTCGGGAGAGCCAATGGCTCTCCAACATGAGATCAACATGACTGAAGTAGAGGCACCTTCGTCCAAGACAGTATGATGGATTGTCTTCCCAGCAATGTTTGTGGAAACTTGAAATTCCAATTGATGGGAAAGCCTCGATTTAAAGTATTCTAGCCGGAACATAATGGTATTCGACGAATCTGGATCCACCGCGCTGATGGCAGCGAGGAGAGTCTTGCACTGGTTAGGACAGTTTTGCAAGACTTCAAGCATCGACATAGCACAAGGTGCTTGTGCCAGGTCCTCTACAATATTGTAGTTTTGAGCGGCCCGAGCATTAGGATTGAAAACAGATTTTCTAATCGTGCTCTTGGGTGAACGCGACACTGACTCGAAAGAGGACTTCTCGATGGTGAGAGAAGCGGGCGGTACGGTGACGTTGGGGATCGAAGTGGAAGCTTTTTCAATATTACTTCCAGTAGGTTCTTTCGGCAGGACGGAGTCATATGAACAACAATGGATTTTCAAGTTGATGGTCTTGCTACGCATCATGAGAACATGCGCGGTGGAGGATGCTTCTGCTTGGGAAGGAGAGGTGTGTGCAATAAGCTGCTGGTTTTGAGTGGGGAAGGGATCGTTGAGAACTGCGGTAGTAGAGTTTCCCTTGAGAAACTTCTGGACTTCGTCTCGGTGGGGACATGCTTTTGAGAAATGGTCTCCACCGCACAACAAACAAGGATACTTTAACTTCCTCTTATGTTTGGTGTCTTCCTGAGTGGGCTTGGACTCCTTTTGGTTAGAATATTTCTTAGGTTTCCCTTTGTTCTTCTTCTTACCACCAGATTTCAGAGATGAAGTTGATTGCACAGAGTTCACCTCCTCAGTGGAAGCAGGAGTGGCGGACTTGGTAGTGTTGTTTCCAGCCTATGGTGGTGATGGGGAAGAACCTTGTGGGTTCGACGAGCCACTAGCTTGAATCGAAGGCTGGGAAGCAAGGGAACTAATGATGCCATCAGTTTGTGGTCCCTTGGGTGGTTTCGCAGGATCGTACATAGGGCGGGACGCATCAGGAACAATTTCATACAATGTGACAGATTGAGCATAGACCAAGTCTAGGTAATGGGCACAGGAGATAGCTTGTTCCTCAGTGACAGCTCCCCCCATAGCTACGACGGGTAAAAGTGACTTTGTAAACCAATCAGCTAAGAGTTGGTCTGGAATATGAGCCTTAATAAGACGTCGTCTTCGCTACCATCCATGAATATGATCGAAAATATGAGTGGCAGTGTTATGGCGAAGGGATTTCAATAGGTCCGTACCAGTCTCATAGTGAATGGGTAACTGGAAGCGGGTCAAAAATGACATAGCAAGAGATCGAAAATCGGGAAAAGAATTGGGTGGTAGCTCAATGTACCACTTGGCAGCTGGGCTAGTGAGAGTCCGTTAAAATAACCTAAGACGAATCGAGTCGTCCATCAAGGAGTTGGATGAACACCATAAATGGTAGCTCATCACATTGTTTTTAGGATCCTCGCTAGGCTTGCCATCAAATTTGGGGATATCTGATGGTAACTTAACCGGAATGGGTGGCCAGTTGTTCCCATGGAAAATGGGATCATTTGTTAGACGGGACAAGTTGGGTAAGTCCAAAGTAGCCAAAAAGGGAAGCTATTGGTTCAGCTGGGGGTACTGATAGTACTGATAAGGCATGTATGGACCGGTAAGACCTTGAATCGACTGATTATAAGGTGTTCCCAGAGGAAACTGACCATAAGGGGGTGTGCTGCCTGGACCGTAAGTAGGTCCACCACCATAAAAAGGTGGTCCATTACCATAATAAGGTGGCCCATTACCATAAGGTGGGATCCTTCCTCCACCAGGATAGGGTGGGCCACCACCGCCTCCGTTGGGAGGAGGTGGTGGTCCGCCACCACTGCCGGAATAGGGTGGGCCTCCACCGCCTCCACCGGGAGGAGGTGGTGGTCCGCCACCACTTCCGGAATAGGGTGGGCCTCCACCGCCTCCGTCGGGAGGGTGTGGTTGTCCACCACCACCGCCGAAATAGGGTGGGCCTCCACCGCCTCCGCTGGGAGGGGGTGGTGGTCTGCCGCCACCACCAGAAGGGTAAGGGCCTCCTCCTCCACCTCCACCATAGTAGAGTGGTACTCCACCACCACCACCAAGATGGGATGGTACGCCACCACTGCCAAGAGGGGATGGTCCTCCACCACCACCACCAAGATGGGATGGCCCACCACCGCCACCATCAGGATGGGATGGTCCTCTGCCTCCGCCGAAAGGGGGAGGGTCACCACCTCCTCCGTCAGGAGAGGGTGGGCCATGATGGCCGGCATGAGGTGGTCCTCCACCGGAAGGTAGAGGTCCACCTCCTACAGAGTTGTGTGGGGGGGCGCCGCCTCCAATGGGAGGTGGGGGTTGACCAAACGAGGGTGGGGGGACTTGAGGGACTATAAGTGGGGGTCCATGTTGTAAAAAAATTTGTTGTCCCCATAGAGTGTATGGATTTCCAGGGTAGGGTACCCCGTAGAGTGCGTTTCCGGGATTAGGTTGTCCCGACACAAGGTTAAGATAACCTGGATATGCTTGACTCAATGGTGGTTGAATTACGTTGGATGGTCCCCCAACATGGGATAATCCCATAGTGGAAGGTCTGGGAGGTAAGAAACTTCCAACGGAAGGACCGATGGGAAGTCCCGCTGCGGTATTATGGTTAAGAGACGGGGGTTTCCCCCCAGCAACAACTTTCTGACCACTAAGTAAAGGTTGACCCAACACTGGTTTTTTATTATCTGCTATAGGATTATCATTACTTGCAAAGAAGGTAGGGGGTAAAGAGTATCCTCCCTGCGAAGTTTGGGGTGGGGGAGGATCAGGTGATGTAACCGTGGTAGTAATAGGTGTGTTGGACTGTTGTCCTTCAACAGGTTGGGTTTCCTGAGGTATAGGACTGGCTGTCTAGGAGATGGATGTGCAAGAGTTGATGGTTGACCAGCCCCAGAAGTGGTCACGTGTTGTGTGGATGATTCCAGTGAAATTGTGAATCATAAGATAATTAACGACCTGGGAGTGGTTGATAGGGAGGTAACGTCGGGTCTTCGACCCTTCGTGCAAAGCTTCGTCTTGAAAACTCTACGGCCATGACACATAATCAAGTCAATTGTTCACGATAAGGTGCCATGCGGTCGTCGGGAGTAGCCCAACTGGGTGGGGATGCAATGGAAAAATGAGCCACTGGGTGGCCTAGAGATGATGTCCAATAAGATGTTGTGGGACCAACAGCTGCTAAAGGGTCGTCCTGGGGTGAATTTAACCATTCCACCGATCCAGGCTCTCCCGGTAAAATGGGAGGTAGGTCTTGTGAAGTAGAAGTTTGTGCCTCTTCACCCTGTGGAAGATGGGAGGCAAGTGAATCTGGAGGGAACATATGTGCTCCAATATTCAAAGTGGGGTTTTCCACTTCAATTGACAAGACCGTGGCTTGTGGGTCCATACTTACCCGCAAAATTACCTCCTGGTTAAGGGGATATTCGGGTGGTAAGTTCTGAATCCTACAGGACCTTCTCCAAGGAAATTCATCCAAAGTGACTGAAACAACCGTTTCTCCTAGGGAAAGCTAAACAAAATAAAATCAATCCAAACAAAAACCCTACGCAAACTAAGGCCACAAGCAAAATTATGTGATAAGAGTGGATTCAACAGTTTGGAACCTCACAGGATTGTCAAGGCTTCACAAATCGCCATATACTGCAGGGTCCAACAGTAAAACACGACAAGGAGGATTGGGACCGTACCCTTGCCCGAATACCTGATTACCCTGATGATACGTGCGTAGTAATCTCCCCGAGTGCTGTTCTCGATGTATTGCTCTGCCAAGATGGCCAAAAGGTTAACTCAGTTGGTCTCAGGAATCCTAATTGTGTCTCCCAATATACTCAAGGTACGTGGGAGCTCAAATCCATAGTGGTGTTGTCTAATGCACAATCGTACGACATAAGACCTTCCTATATACTACCGAGTACGTGAAACACCTTTCTATATACGCCAAGTACGTGAAACACCTTTCGATATACGCGAAGTACTTGGTGGGTACATGAAAGAGATTCAATATACCTGGTTGGTACATGAAAGAGCTTCGATATACCGATAAGTACGTGGAAGACTACAATACCCCTGGAATATAGTGTTGGAAAGTAACGACAGCCGCCACGTTTTACGACGCCAGAACACGTCTCTAACTTACAAACAAGTTACTAAACATTTTACCCTAGTTCTACCGTTAATTTTATCTAGACGGTTAGGTGAATGCATGAGGTGAATACATAATCGTAAACATAATGCAGGCCCTAACTACATGCAAAAAGTATTCTTTTCTTTTGATGAACTCTATGTATGGGAAGGAGAAACTTCTTTCCAATGATTTTACCAAAGCAACAATGCAACACAATCCCAAAATCTACCAAATTTGATAAAAAATACTCTTTTCGTCTTCCTTTTTTCAAGCAAAACACAAAAAATTAACAAGCATAACAACCAAATCCAAATATTTTCTTTTGTCTTTTCGAATCAAAACTTAAGAGATGAAAAGAGAGAAATTTCCTATCTAGAGTACTCTAACTTTTTCAATTTCACTATGATAGCTTAAAAACACCAAAACCAAAAATGCATACAATTTTCTCAAGCATGGAGTCACTTTTGTAAAAAACTTGATCTCATTTGAATTATTCAAGAAAATGAGTGATTCATAGTTCTCGAAAAAACACAAATGATTAATTTTTCTTCAAACTTTCGCAAAAGATTATTGAATGAGGATTCCAATGCATGAAGTAATTTCTACAACAATTTCCAAATGTACTTGAAAATAGTGAAAATGATGCACTTTCAATTTCCAATGATATGCCAAGATAACCACTTGATAATATTGATATTTTTAAGCATGGATAACTAAAAAGAACATTGATTTGCAGCAGTCTAAAACTCAAGAAATCTTAAGCAAAAGACAAGCACTCGAATGGAACAAAAACACTTCAAAACACTCAATCAAACAACTGAATGCAAACAAAACTAAAGTGACAAGTGTAAAAAGGGAGTTTGGGATCAGATCCAATGCAAAGATGATATTAGGTGAGGAGAGGGAAGATGACAGGGCTAACTGGATGAATATGGGGAAGCCAAGGTGTACACCACTACCAAGCTTATGTTTGTCAAAAAATGAGGCCCAATGCAACTCACACAACCAAACACTTTAAACACACTGATCAACAGGAAGTCTCTGACTGGATCTTGTAGCACAGAGGTGGTCTGCACACCAAACCAAAAATCACATCAAAAAGATGGAGGGGGATTCCCACATGTCAATTTTGACAGATCGACGCAGTCTGTGTGTATACACAGAGCGACCGTCGCAGTTTACTAGCACGGGAAATGCGACGATGTCGCAGTATACCAGTGGATGGGTTGCGACGACAGGCCAACAGACAGAGAATCAGAGGTCAAATCAACGCTCTGGTTGCACTGCTCAGGTGCAACGGGCGAGATCCAAGTTCAAGAATGAACAAATCTCCAAACAATGAGCAATAAAATGGTTTGAAAATAGTGAGTACAGACTCATAGGAGGACTATAGACTCTTCAAAGTGAAGATCTGATGGTGAAAAAGACTTAGGAGGCAAAATAAAATGGCTTGCAAAAAGAATCAACTGAAAATGAAATTCAAATTGGAAACTACAAACAAAGAATGTATTCCCCAGTATGGTGGCCAAATTTGTTTGACGGACAATCTACCAAGAGCGGACTCGAGGCCTGATCTCCCTAGCTCAACGTGAGTCTAGAACAAATAAAGACAGAACATAAATAACTCTCCTCGATCTAATTAGAGATCAAGGAACTAGATGCTCTTACCCTTTGAATCGTTCATCCTTTCTCCTTGAATGTTGCTCCAAAGGTTGATAGTCTTTAGATCTGAGCTAAGAAACCTGTCAAGACAACACAACAACAGAAGCAGTAAAATAGCATCTACACAATAAGAGATCTAAGTAAGCAGTTAAAAAGGAGAACTACACAATATATCATTAACACAATGAGATTGGTGGAAAGCACTTATATTACTATATTAAAAGGGAAATACTTAGGATGAAGAGATTACAACCAATGACTTAACATAGCAATCCTTCTCCGATCAAGCCAATGCCAAAGCCTCCAAAGGGATGATGGATCTCTCAAGGATGAGTAGAGATCTCTCCTAAGCTAATTTCACCAGCAATTAGATACTATATACTTCCTCCCCTTTGGGATGGGAGTGAGCTTCACTTATATAGGACTAAGTGGATAGGATAGGTTGAGATATGCTAGGAGAGAGATAGGGGATCCTTCCAAGAGGCTAGGAACTGAATTCCATCTCCCTTATAGGCTAGGGATAGGGATCCATGTCAGCTACCTTCAAGAATGGACTCGAAGATGCACTTTTATCCAACTAACTGACATCGTCGCAGGCTGCAAGAGGAAATTTAGGGATGTATCTCTCAAAACCTAACAGAAAAAGGTTTGTATCTCTTTAAAGTTAATGACATAGTCAAAGGAACTTTAGGGATGTATACACTGAGTCTCACGGTAGCAATATTTAGGTGTAGCTTCAGTACCCGCAACCGAATCAACAGTTGCCTTTTCTGGCTACGTTGCACCTACTCGACCTGTCTCGTCTGACTAATGACCCCATCTTTCACGGATATAATTGGCCACCAATTTCGATGAAACTACCATCAGATATTCCCAAATTCGATGGAAAACCTGGTGAGGATCCAAAAAATCATGTGATGACATACCACTTATGATGTTCATCCAACTCCTTGATGGACGACTCGATCCATCTTAGGTTATTCCAACGGACTCTCACCGGCCTAGCTTCCAAGTGGTATATTCAACTACCACCCAACTCTTTTCCAGATTTCCACTCTCTTGCTATGTCATTTTTTACCAATTTCCAGTTACCCATTCGCTATAAGACTGGTATGGACTTACTGACCTCACTCCGTCAAAACACCGCCACTCATATCTCGGATCATATCCATGAATGGAGAAGGAGACGATGTCTCATTAAGGATCATATCTCAAACCAACTCTTAGTTGACTAGATCACAAAGTCTCTCTTACCTGTCGTAGCTCGAGACGTGTCCATGCGAGGGGTTGTCACCGAGGAACAAGCTATTTCCCGTGCCCATTACTTAGACCTGGTCTATGCTCAATCTGGCACATTGTATGAAATTGTTCCTGACGCACCCTGCCCTACGTATGACCCCGCGAAACCACCTAAGGAACCTTAGGCCAATGGAATCATTGGTTCCCTTACCTTCCAGCCTTCTACTCAAACTGGTGTATCATCGAAACCCCAGGGTTCTTCCCCATCACCACCACAAGCTGGCAACAGTACCACCAAATCAACCACTCTTGCCTCCATCGAAGAGGTGAATTCTATTCAATCAGCTTCGTCTCAAAAGTCCGGTGGTAAGAAGAAAAACAAGGGAAAACCTAAGAAAACTTCCAATCAGCAGGATCCCAAGCCCACCCCTGAAGACACCAAATACAAGAGGAAGTTGAAGTATCCTTGTTTACTGTGCGGTGGTGACCATTTTTCCAAGGAATATCCTCACCGAGACGAAGTGCAGAAGTTTCTCAAATGAACCTCTACTACCGTAGTTCTCAATGATCCCTTCCCCACTCAAAACCAACAACTGATCACTCACATCTCTCCTTCCCAAGGAGAGGCGTCCTCCATCGCGTATGTTCTCATGATGTGTAGTGAGACGGTTAACTTGAACAAACGTTCACGATCGTATGACTCAGTCCCTCAGAAGGAACCCATTGGAATTAATACTGAAAAAGCTTCCACTTCTATTCCCGACGTCACCGTACCACACGCTTTTCTCACCATTGAGAAGCCTCCTTTAGATTCAGTGTTGCGTCCGCCCAAGAGCACGATTCGTAAAGCTGTTTTCAATCCCAATGCTCGGGCAGATCAAAACTACAATATTGTATAGGACCTAGCACAAGCTCCTTGTGCTATGTCGACGCTAGAAGTCTTGCAGAACTGTCCCAACCAACGCAAGACCCTTCTCGCTTCCATTGGCGCGGTTGATCCGGATTCTTCTAATACAATCATGTTCCGACTTGAGTACTTTAAACCGAGGCTTTCCCACTAGTTGGCATTTCAAGTTTCCAAAAACGTTAATGGGAATACAATCCATCATAACGTCTTGGACGAAGGTGCCTCTTCCTTGGTCATGTCGATTTCGTGTTGGAGAGCCATTGGTTCTCCCGAGTTAAACCGTTCTCCCACCACCTTGAAAGCATTCAACGGTCGTGGTTTCCAACCCCATGGGATGTTACAAGCCTTGGCAGTAGAGTTGGGGGATAAGACCGCAACCATTAATGTGAAAGTGGTCGTCGCCCCTTTAGATTACAATATTTTACTTGGTCGTAATTGGTTTTATGCCATGACTGCGGTCGCATCATCTGTCTTTCATATTGTGCAATTCCCCCACCAAGGACGAATTGTCACTGTCGACCAACTAGACTTCTATACACCGGACACCGCTACTCATCCCGGTGATAATGTCCCATTACTCAGGAAATCTTCGCAACCATATGAGAGCATGGGGGTAGGCCTCATAAAAGATTCATCTCTTATGGTTGTTTTTCCAACCTCGGATCCCCCTAACCATGTTACCACGGTGAACATGATCTCCTCTTTTCCCAACTCCACCGATTCATGGCTCGTACCTGACGAAGCCACTATGCACCTGATTGGAGACACTATGCCTCTTTCACCTACTGAACTCACTTACGAGGCTATCCAGTCGGCACCAGAGGACCACTTGGATATGGCCTCTACATCCTGTTCTCTACAGCAGATGTTGTCCTTACCTGATCCTCTGCTCCAGACTTTTCATTCCGACGAGTCCATTATGGAGATTATGAGTGGGGATGACCCTCCGTGGGAAGACCTCCACCATCGATCGTCTTTCCTTCCCCCATTGGATAGTGTGGAGAATAGCATCACCACCATTTTTACGTCGGATTTCTACCCTTGCCCCCAGTCCCCGATACTCACATGTCATACGGACACCGAGGGAAATTTGGCCCAACATCGAACCTACCATTCCGGTAGACATATCGGTTACTCCTGGTGTAGTGGAACACATTCATTTAGGCCAGAAGTGTTCCCTTGAAGAGATTACTACTTTCACGACCTTGTTCAAGCAATTTCGAGACGTGTTTTCTTGGACCTACGAGGAAACTCCCAGGATAGACCCTGCTATTGTTTCACACAAGATTCAAACCTATCCTGATGCTAAACCAGTCCGGCAAAAGATACGACTGGTACACCCTCGAAAAACTGCGGCAATTAAGGCAGAAATTGAAAAGCTCTTGAAGGCCGGTTTCCCTGTTCCATTAATAGAATGGGTCTCAAATTTCATCCCTGTAGCTAAGAAGTAGGGCGCCATTCGCATCTGTGTCGATTATTGGGATTTGAACAAAGCTTGTCCTAAGGATAACTTCCCACTCCCTTCATCGACCATATCATAGACAATTGTGCCAGAAGTGTCATCTTCTCGTTCATGGGAGGCTTTTTCGGTTACAACCAGATTGAGATCCACCCGGCTGATCAACATAAGACAGCTTTCATCTGCCCTTGGGGCACGTTTTCTTATCGCAAGCTCCCTTTTGGTCTCAAAAATGTTGGTGCCACATTCCAGCGGGCCATGTTGTATGCTTTTCATGACATGAAGGACTTTGTGGAACCTTATCTCGACGATCTCCCTACTCATTCACGGCAACGCAACTTCCACATTAATCATCTGACGGCGGTATTCCTCAGATGCAGATGGTATAACATCCATCTGAACCCTCACAAGTGTATTTTTTGCGTCGAGTCTGGACGCCTCCTCGGTTTCATTGTCTCAAAAGATGGGATCCACATTGATCCCTTGAAGGTGGAAGCCACCATCGCTCTCCCACCTCCCACAGACGTTACAAAACTTCAAAGCTTGCAAGGGAAGGCAACTTATCTATGGCGTTTTATCTGTAATTTTGCACAAAAGACGTAGGTTTATATGAGACTACTCAAAAAGGACGTCCCATTCATTTGGGACGATCAAGCGCAACAATCCTTCAATAGTCTGAAACATGCCATTACGCATGCCCCTGTGCTCCAACCGCCCAATTACTACAAGGATTATATCCTTTACCTCATTGCTTCTGCCAGCACGATCGCCATGGTCTTGGTACAGGAGGACAACAACGCCCAAGAGCATGTGATCTACTACCTCAGTAAGGGTCTTATTGACTCTGAAACTCGTTATTCTCATGTCGAGAAGCTCGCTCTCGCGGCAGTCATTTCCATCCAAAAGTTCTATCACTACATACTGCTCTGCACCACCACCATCATCGTCGACTCGAACCCCATGTACCACGTCTTAACATGTCAAGTACTTGAAGGAAAGTATTCATGATGGATCGTGATACTTCAGGAGTTCGACCTCCTCTTCAAGAAATCTAAGTCTAAGAAGTCTTTGGTGTTCGCCAAGCTCATTTGAGATCTTCCCCATGTTGATTTAGGATATCAGCCCAATGATTCTCTTCCAGATGAATCATTGTTCCTCATAAGCACGTCTGACCCATGGTATGGGGATGTTACCTTATATCTCCAGACCCAACATTTCAGCCCCCAACTGTCTCGTGATGACTGTCATCATATACGCCACCACGCTAAGTACTACTTGATCGTTAACGATACCTTGTATCGTCGTGGTGTCAATTCCATCCTTCGACGCTGTTTGACACATGAGGAGGATGAACATGTCTTGAATGACTGTCACTCTGGGGCTTGTGGCGGTCATCTATCTGGGATGGCTACAGCCCAGAAGATACTGCGAGTGGGATATTACTAGCCATCCATCTTCAAAGATTGTATCGAGGTCATTAAAAAATTTCCCCCCATGCCAGCATTTTCAAACGAAAAAGCGCACCCAGCCAACCCCATTACACCCGGTTATTGTCGTTGTCCCCTTTACAAAATGGGGCATTGACTTCATGCACTGTATGCCTACCTCGGACGGGGGGCACGGTTATGTCATAGTAGCCATGGATTACTTTACAAAGTGGGTTGAGGCTATGCCTACATACACTGACGATGGAAAAACCACCGCACTCTTCATGTTTAATCATGTTATATCACGATTCGGAGTTCCACAAGCCATAGTCACCGACCATGGATCTCACTTTCAGAACCATATGGTCGATGATTTGAGCACCAGATTCGGTTTTCGTCATGAGAACTCAACCCCTTACTACCCATAGTCCAATGGACAAGTAGAGGCCATCAACAAGGTCTTGAAAACCATGATTCAGCGCATGGTGGGTACCCACAAGTCCAACTGGCACAACATGCTCTTTTCCTCACTATGGGCATACCGGACTTCCGTTAAGACTGCCACCGGATTTACACCATTCCAGTTAGTTTACAGATTGGAGGCATTCCTACCAGTAGAGTGCGAGATTCCATCACTCAAACTCACAGTCGGACGTCTTCTGAACACCACTACCGAGGAAGAACGTTTACTTTACCTTGCAAAGCTTGATGAGACCCGCCGCGATGCTGCTCTTGCCAACGAGGCACATAAGAAGCGTATCAAGGAACAATACAATAGGTCGGTCAAACCCCGCATCTTTAATGAAGGTGATTTGGTCCTCACATACGACCAAAGGCACGATAAGATGGGGGCAGGTAAGTTCGAGTCCATGTGGCACGGATCGTATATAGTGAAACGTGTTTTGGAAAAAGGAGCCTACGAACTAGAGGATTACGATGGGATATCTTTGGGTGATCCTCACATTGGGATCCACCTGAAGAAGTACTATGCCTGAGTCTTTCACGCATACACATCTTGTATATACTGTACATGGTATGTGTGTTTTGTGTGGTGTGATGCTTTTGTTTTAGTGTGTCTAGGTCTTGTTTCGTTTCTTATACCATGTTCTGTCTGCATGTGCAGATGGCAACTTGCTACAGATTCATGGACGGCACCAGCCAGCATACCCATAACCTTGCCTCGACAGCCTGGGTACCTTATTCTCCCACCGGCGAGCTCATCAGCTCAGGAGGAAGTTTTCTAGGATACGCAACCAATAACGCCGCAAAATATCAGGCAGTCATTGGAACCCTAACCGACGCTCTTTCCTTGGGTATGGACCACGTTGTTATCTATTTGGATTCACAACTAGTGGTCTCTCATCTTAACTGGATCTACGCTCTCCGCAAACCTACTCTACTCCATCTCTTTAGACGAGTCTGTCTTATGGAAAGGTCCTTTGAATCTATTCAATACCTGCACATTCCACAAGACATGAACACAGTTGCCGACTCGATGGCCAACTTCATTCTAGATTGGTACATTGCACACATATAACATTTGTATAAAATATAAAAGCATACATAACAGGTAAATCATCCATTGTATAAGCAAACATGTAAACAAGATCACATTAATCATCCATAGAACACCTAATGTATAAAACCGCCGAAAATGTCTGTATATATATATATATATATATCCATACAAAATGATAGTGCGGATACAAAATCTGAAGCATACTAGCTTTCAGTAAGTCTCTACAAAATCTGAAGCTCGCAAGCTTTCAATATACATAAGTAGAACATGAGCCTAAGTCTAAGGTCGCTTATCCCTAGGTCTTGAAGCTCTCGGTTGCTACCCATGAAAGTAGACTACGACCCTTGCCACTTTATCTAGTAGCGTGCCAAAACGGGTAGACACCCCAACGGTGTACTTCTGGTAGCCCCGAGGCAGATCACGAACACCCGGCTCTGGGATATCCAGGGTCAGCCTTTTGAGGTTCTCATAAACCTCCTCCACCTCCTCGGTGGCATCTCGAACCGCGAGACCCACGACCGGCACCTCTCCTCTCCTCGCAATGAGAGAGACCCCAACTGGTCGCGATGGACCCACATCTGCACACAACACCAAGTTATCAGCACTACTCCAAAAAATCATAAAATATATAAAATGAAAAACACAAAAGTTGTTGTTCTTACCAATGTCACCCCATTGTGCTCCCTCGGGAAGCACTATGTAGGGATCACCTCTGAAGTCTGTCCCATCGTAAGGGTAATCCTCTATCATGAGGAGCTATCCCTCCAACCAAGTGAAGAACCCGGTGCCATAACCTATGATGGGACCCCCGCCACTATGGCGGGCCATCAACTCTTCCCACGGAATCATATGTGGATCCCTGGCATCCCGGTCATCCAATTCCACCTATGGACGCATATGAGGTACCTGCTCCAGTAGAAAAGATATCACCACGGACCCATATCCAAATTGTTTCAGTGCCCCATGCCGACATTTGGTAAGCTGACTCTGGAGGTTGGTAAGGAGTCCCTCGCACTAGTTGAATACCATGGGAGCCATGCACTCCTCCACGTACATCAACTGGGACTTGCTTGCAAGGTAAGCAGACTGACTCCCCGCCACCCTCACCAAGGTGAAGAGCATGGCACGTAAAGGACAGTCTCGAATCTCTTTGATGGGAATCTTCCCACCAGTAGACGCAATGCCCCCAGTGCAGTACTGAGTAATCATATCCTCCACTGTCTAGTCACCTCCTCGTGATCCGGTAAGACATACAGTTTCCCCCCTCCGGGATAACCTTTTCAAAAAGTAGATGTCCTCGACATCTATACTCAACGTATGCACCCCGATCTCGAAGTATTGTTTCGTCGGATCCCAACATCGGATCATGTGTGTCAACAGTGAAACTCGGGCCCTCATGCCCGGCACTCGGAAGTATTTGAGTAACCCGTTGTTCCTTAATGCGGCACTACATTGAGGGTCATTTTCAAACTGAGCATCATCCACCTCGTGTTCTCATTCTCTCCACTCAATGACCATGTTTATCACCGTGAACCTGTCAAGAAGGACAAATAAGCACCATTAGAATTCACCCCATGCATCAAAAAAATTTCTTTTGGGTTGGGCAATAAGTTGAAGTTGGACGTTTACATCATCGCAGGCCGTCCTTGCAGACAATGCGAAGTTGTCGCAAACCGCCCTTACGAGATTTGCGACGGCACATGGTCGTCACAGTTCCCGTAAGGAGGGCTTGCACCGACCCGTGGGTGCATTTCCCCCAAGAAAAACAACTCAAAACCTTGAAAATTAAGCAAAAAACATGAAACTAATCCATTGAAAAGTTGCATAGATGAGTTTAGACCTACCTGCTTCTGACGGCTCGCGAAATTGTGGACTGTAGCTCCCGGAATCAGCAGTTGAATTTTGGCTCCAAACGGCACTTCGCACTCTCCAAACTTGGTAAAAAACAATTGTAATTTATTTTCACTATTTCACCCATTTTATAACAAAAAATGGAATATTTATTTTATAATTTGATGCTTTAGTGGGTTTTTTACTATAGTTTGGATTATTTACTGCATTTAAATGCTTGGTTAACTGTTTTTGACCTAGTCTTTGAGCTGCAGGAGAACTTAAATGCCTAATTAATGCCATTTTTCATCGTGATGATCATCTCGTAAGTATTATCAGGTATGAACAACTTCTTCGAGCGTCTTTTTGTCATTATTTCGCTCGTTAAATTCAATTACTAATGACACCGAGCTTACTCTTTGTTCTTTCTCGTGCTCATAAAACAATGAGAATAAGTCACTGAGTTATAGTTTATCACTTTTTCGGGATCGTTAAACTCCTACGAAAAAGGAACCCCCTGGAGTCTCTCTTTAAGCTCTTTTCAGGCTCTCTAAATACGAAAAGATCGCCAAGCGAACTTGATATGTTCACGCTTGTAAAAGTATTTGAATGATCGTCTCCCTGGTGATAGTTTACCCCTTTTTCGGACCAGGGGGCACTGCTTACGAAAAATGAATACTCCAGCCAATCACGACTGGAAGAGTCCTCTCTCGTGTTGTTTTACCCTTTTCCGGGCGAAGAGGCTAACCTTACGAAAAAGGACGTTTGGAGTCTTCTTTAGTTCTTTTCAGACTCTCTAAACATGAAATGACATCGATTTTACCTTCTATGGACTCGTTAAAATTCAACATTGAAGGGCCCGCCATGGGACGAAGCCCTCCTTTCCCAGGTTCAAAAAATATTTGGGATTGGACTCATCTACAAGATGATCTATACCGAGCATCTGGTTACCCTCATCAAGCTCGTCAAAAACACATGAGGCACTCATCAGTCATGATGGGGAAAACGGAAAGTTTTTTGTGTTACACCTTTACCAGTGGCAATACTTAGTCGTTCTTGAAGATGGCACTCATTTGCATTTGCATACAGTACTTGGATCATCCGTTTGTCCTCGCGTTTTTCCTACTTCCTGAGTCTTGTTACTCCTTTGAGTCATCCAAAGAATACTTCCATCATCAGTTGTATTAGGAGTTGGCATCATTCTCGTCATGTCAATACTGCCAAGTCATGACATGCCCATGTTCAAGGATACATTCACTGCTCATCATTTGCAGTCAGTACACCTTCCAGCATGTCGGTCTACTCTAAGTCAGTCTTGCATGTTACTGTACCATCCGATCTACTCCAAACATCTGCTATCAAGTTTCGTGTCGTTGATGAGGGATTCATTATGGCCCTCCTTCGATGGATTCATCCTTGTCGACCGCAACACATCATCTGAGGATTGAATCTATAAACCAACCAAGTACCTTGGGCCTGCATGCCTCAATGGCAGGTTACCTCGATTTCAACATGAGTTTTCATCATTGACTCTTGATTGAAATATTTCATCCAGCGTTCGAATCCAACTCATTTATTCACGCTTGATGATATGTACTATGATACCTTGGGGATCATTGACATTAATGGTGATTTCCCTCGTGCTTGTTAACGGTATACATCAATGGCCAGTAATAAAGTGTTTTCTACCATGTTCGACATCAAGACGTTTGTAATCACATGGATAGATTCGTATCATTGCGGGTTCGGCTTGAAGACCCTGGGAGTCATGTTTTAACCAGGTTGCGATGGAGATTGTTTTGACTCATATTACATGGATCCACTTTTGTATTGGTCGTGGTTGTGTTATCATCTCATCACGGATCTATGCTTATGTCTAGTAGCCATGATTGTGTTCAGTCGGTCATTACTTCCATGGATCTGCAATGTATTGGTCAACAGCCATGTTGTGAGTCATACGAGACTATGTTCTCAGATTCAGTTGTACTGCAGCAGCATCCTCCATCCGACAAGTTCTCACCATCCTTCTTTCAAAGCATTTCACCTATCAAGTTCCAACAGCTTCATGCTTTGGGGGGCATTTTGTTACACCTAAATATTGCCACCTTAAGACTCAGTGTAAACCTCTCTGAAGTTCCCATGGCTAAGATATCATACTGGAAGAGATACTAACCTATTTCAATAGGGTTTTGTGAGGTCATCGCAGGTCAGCCTTGTGCAGCATGTGATGGCACAGGTTATCCTACTGGAGCCTGCGACGATGTCAGTTAAATGGAAAAAGGGCATCTTCGAGCCAATTCTCGAAGGTGTGTGATGTGGATCCCTATCCCTAACCTATAGGAGAGCTGGCATTTGGTTCCCTAGCCCTTTGGGAGGATCCCTTAGTCCTCTCCCACTATATCTCAACCTACCCTATCCTCTTTGTTAGCACCTATTTTTCACAGCATTGGTATGGAGGTGAAATGAAGGGATAGCCCTAACAATTTTGATAACTAGGTGCTAAAGGGACAAAAAAGGATGAAAAAGGGGAGCATATTACTATGGTTTAAGGGAATATTGCGCGAGGTATACCGCAGGAAGGTCCACACCGTCGGATGGGTGCAAGAGAGAGATCTGCGGCTATCATTGATCATCACATAACCAATTTGCGCAAGGAATAGAGGCATGAGTGGTTGTGATGGGCGGTACCGTCGAACAGATGGCAGCCGGAGGAAACATCGCAAAGGCTATAAGAGGTGAGTGGTATCGTTTTGATAGCATTGCGATGGCACCAAGATGTAAAGGCAAGTGTTCGGCCATGTGGATGATCCGGAAAAGGCAGAGTGGTAACCTATGGTCAAAGCCAAGGGTCCCGCAGTAAGGAATGAAATGTGACTAAGTAAACGGATGAGATTGCCCCTAAGTAGATCGACGGTCCTATATGATCGTCGCATCCAAAAGATGCACGCCAGAAAAGGAAAAGGTGGAAGCGATGGAGAAACCCACCGGATAGGTTTTAGAGCCAGAGCCCGTCGCGAAGCATGGAGGTGTTATGTACCACCACGTTGGGGTGTTTGCGATACCACTCCATGGACACGTGGTGCACGGACGATGGCAGACAGATGGTAGTTGTCAAATCAAGTGGTTAAATAGAGGCCAAATCTGACAGCGGAGATCGGCGCGTGTGGAACCAACGGGGAATATCGTTAGACAACTGACAGACAAGATTAATGGATGAGGAAATGAGGCTTATAAATATATAGTCATCGGTGGTTAAAAGTAATGTTTTTCCCAGAGCCCGTCTGGACCAGGGGTTTCAGGTCGCAGGGAGACGAGATTTTTTGAAGCGATCGGTGTAGGAAAAGACCTCAGCTGTCACTGATAGACCCTGTTGAGTTCGCCCCTTTGGTGATATCAGCACGCCTACTGCAAAATGACCATTCTGAGTTTCCCCCCAGGCACGTCATTTGTCGCCTTTTTTCGCCAAATCTCCCCCGAAAGAAGGAAAACCTCTGTGAAGGTTGCCTTACTAACCCTTACGGGTGTTCAAATGAAAGAATTATCCGCCCAGAGACAAAAGTGGACTGATACCAGACTCTAAAGTAGGATAGTATCTAACCAAGGGTATCTGCCCGCAAGCGATACGCTCCTCCTGTACTAGTGACTTCAGGCCTCGGCCCCAGATAGGGGGCAGGGACTGAGACGAAGAAACAATGAAGACATCGATCCCAGCCATACAAGGGCGAGGGTATTGTTCTAAAGGAAATATAAACATGCTAGTGAGAAGATTATACTTGTATATAGGTGTCTTGTTGATCATTTTCCCTTTGTAGCATCTGTCAAAGGTACGTTTCCCTCTGAGCTAGGAGGTTTTTCGAAGAGGCTCGTCGTTATTAATCAGATGGTATTTTCCTCAGTAGGAACCACCAGAACCTCGAGAGGTAAAGGAAGTCGACCGCCAAATTTGGAGGCGCAACGAGCACTGGGATGAGGCTAGCCGACGTGTTGACTGTGGTTAGGTCGACGATCGAGATATAGGCCTGAAGCAACGAGTGATAAAATTACAGGCAGAAGGAGAATTACTCACGGAGACTATTGGGTAGCCTAAGTGGGCTGCGAGGATGATGTGACTCATGTCTCTCGGCATGTGGGAGAAACACAAGGCTATGTATTGTGACGTAGATGAGATCATGGGGATGGGTGACTTAAGGACACCTTTGCGCCACCCCAAATGATTATAGACGCAAGGGAAGCCACATCAGCCTCATTATTCGCTGCGTTGTCTATCGGGTAAAACTTTTCCAAGCGTGTTGCAGGTCAGCTCAGACCTTGGGCATCATGGTTACTTGATTGAGGAATTCGATCGAGTTATTATGGAAATTATAGCCACACGTAGCCGATGTCATCATCACAGCAGTTATGGATATGGTTTTCACATCCCTTGTTCGAAGTTGGTATATAGGAAAGATGGTGCACCTGGCAGTTCAAGCATCTTTTCTGTTGGGATTGGATCATGGAGAAAGAGCAGGAGTCCGAAGTGGTGTTCATGCCAGAACAAACATGGGCTAAGGTGGAGGAAAATCTTACTCCTCTATCTCTTATGGTATTTGACCTCATAGATTCCATCTCTGCTAGCGAAGACGAGGAGCCTGATAGATGACAAGTGTCCAAGGAAATCCGACGATGAAGGAAGGAAGAGACCCTTGAATTCAAGCGTGAAGGCGAGCCGGAAACAGAAATGGTTCACGATTTTGTAATCTCTACTAAAGAAGTAACACCTATCCTTCTGAATGACGCATCACAGACTGACAGCTCATTCAAAGTGGAAGATTTCTTTGACTCGCAAGGTCATTTGCGAAACCAGGGTTAAGACGACCCTCTGTCTATGATATTCCGTTCCTTGTCTTAATCAATCTGTTTGGAACATGACATGTATGTAATATTCCTGAATTTTTGGGTCAATGAGGTGTCACTCAAATATTACTATTTTAGTTTAGGCGAGTCGAGCAAGGGGCTCCCAGCATCTATATATATGCGATGTAATAGAATGATAAAGGGTTGAAATATTGTTGAAAACTTTTATGGGAATTTTTTTGTGTATTGTTCTGTAAGACATTTTGAGCTATATTTTGAATAAATATTTGCAGAGCTAAGCCAATGTTTCTCAGGGATTCTTGTGTAACTGGTCTTGTAGTATGTTCCTTCTTTTTTCCTATGTGAATTGTGTATCTCTCATTGTTAATTCCATTCTGTAACGTTCTTTCATACTTGGTGCAGTGTGATAGCTAAGTAGAATTCATAGAAATTGTGCTCTACTTATCTTTTTCCAAGTATTGTACCATTACTTTTATGCTAAAGTTGATATAGGATTCATCATTGTATTCCTTATGTCAATGGATTTTTTCTTTCTCTTATGTTTCACCAATTAAAATCACTTTAACTACGAGCTATTTGCTATCTCGCCCCTGTGTTAATGCATTTGTGAAGCATTTGTAAATGAATTTTCAGAGTTTGTTTGAATGTGACTCCATTGCACAAATAAAGATTCATATGTTTCAGCCAAGCTACATCTAAACCATTTTGTTTCCAATAGATATCTGATCTTCTGTATTGTTGTAATTGCATATCTTGAATGACGAATGCTGGTGTGTTTCTTCATTATTGACAATCTTGATGATTTCCAGTGTTCTGTGAGTTTATAGAGAGAGCCCTCTCAGACTAAGCTGGGTCAGTAGCTTAAGTCTAAATATTGGTTAGTGGTTACCCCATTTTGCCCTCTCCCACAACCTAGGGGGTCATTTTGGGTGTTAAAAAATTGGCGCCGCTGCCGGGGATAGCAAATTTGTCCCATCGTCCCTAGAAGAACAACAAAAGTTTTAGATCTGAAATACTGATGGTGAATAGTAGTCAGACATCGAGAAGGTTGTACCATTCACCTGATGACTCCACTCAAGAGAAATTTCAGTACAAAGGTGACCCCACTGGGGAGATCGGTGATCTTGTATCAGAATTGAGATGTTGAAAGATTCTCATGGTAACTCCACTGGAGAACTGTGAAAATCCTCACAGCAGATCTAAGAGATGATGTGTACCTCACAAGAGTAATTATGATTAAGCAGGAAAATAGAAGAAGAGTGAACAATACAGTATAATGAGCAACATAATAATATGGTACAGTAGAGCTCAGATAGAAGCAATAATACTTCACACACACTAATTAATTAATCACAGTATGGAAAAATAAATAGTACAATGGTAGAGAGGATTCGAATGCCTAAGGTGGCAATTCGAATTAGCCTCTCAGAGTGATCATAAGATCAATAGAGTGTCATCGGAGCACAACTAGGTGTCCTCATGATCATCGGAGCGAAACTGGAATTCTTCATCATCATCAATGGAGTCATCAATGCTCAAGTAACAATCAACCATCATTCAAACTAACTCTGGTAGGTGTAACTATGTGTAACTCAATGTAACTAAGTGTAACTGAGTGTAACTGACTGTAACTAAGTGTAACTGACTGTAACTGACTGTAACTGAGTGACAACTAGACTGGTAGGTGAAGAAGGGCGAGTTGCAACCTAAAATCAAGGAAGAAGGGCGCATTAAGCAACTGGAGGGCTAAAACTGAATAGTGAGAAGCTCCTGGGGGCTGGCTAACTGGCGGCTAGGTGCTGGACTGATGACTGGGATGCATGCAAAATGAATGCAAACCCTAGAATGCATGCAAACCCTAAAGGTGCATGCATGACTGAAAATGTAAATGATCAAAATACTGGTAGGACTAGGATGGAGTATAGGAATATCCTAACAAGAACGAGTGTATCTGCCTTAGACATGGAAGAATCAAGATTCAGGTATCAAAACGTAAATCTCTTCAAAGAAATCTTGTAGTTTTGTATCAGTCTCCTTTTACCTTTATGTATATATATCAAGAAAAAATTTCTCCACCAAAGACCTCTAGGTCATGGGAAAACCTCATTTGTATATCCCTCTCTAGATCTCTCCAATGTATATCCTCCTTCAACCCCTAGCACTAATCCCATCGTTTCTTTTGAACCTTACAAGGGCCATATCCAGTCGTCCAAATCCCATAAGAGCGGGGTTGAAGACGCTCTCCCGCTACATACTCCTTTGCCTGCCAAATCTCAGCTAAGATATGGCCCTTTGAAGCTGCCCCTTGTTATCCATGACTATCCTCCCAAATACCACAAATACCTACCTAGATTTGATGGAGAATCCGAGAGCCTTACTGCCGAGAAACATATTCAAGGCTTTGAACATTTTCTTGATCTCTTTGAAGTAGAGCATGATGATGTTTGTATGAGGACTTTCACCCAATCTTTCCAAGGGGATGTCAAACAATGGTTCAACCATTTGCAGCCTGGGTCTATAGATACATGGCATAGGTTTTCTGGTGTTTTCCTGGAATTTTGGGGTAAGAGAAGGTCATGGGACCTAGTTATTTCAGAGTTTTACTCCATGAAAAGACAAGAAGGAGAGGCCATGTCCAGCTTTAACAGAAGGTTTTCAAGGTCCTATTACGATATGCCAAGGGAAATTCAGCCCCCAGAGAATGCTGCTAAGTTACACTATGTGTCTATCTTTCCTCCAGATTTATCTTTTCTTCTTTTGGAAAGAAGGTCTACTGATTTGCAGCATATGTTCCTTGATGCTTTGGAATTTGAAGACCATCTTAGGATGTCTGTAAAATTATTAGGCAAAGGTAAGGATGAAAGGATTGAAGAAGAAATAAGATTTGAAGGGAGGCACGAGCAAGGAGAAGTTGTTCTGCATCCCTGTTTTTCCCTGGATGCACAGGGAGATGACCAGACTGGCGAAGTGCCAAAAGAAGGTAATCATGATGTGTTTTATGGAAAGTGCAATCAGCCTACTAAAATTCCTGTTGGTAATGGTTTTGAAGAGGAGTTTAGTCTACCTAAATATGATAAATATGAAGGGTATTGCTTGGAAAACTTCATAAGTTTTTTCGAGATTGACAATGAGAAAAACGACCTAGTGTGCAATAAATCTCAAGAAACGGAGGTTTTCCTAGAGGGAGCTTTTTCTTGCAATACATTTGAATATTGGAGTGTTATGTCTTTTGAAACCCAAGAAGAGCTACAGTTCTATGAGACTTATGTACATGGAATTGAGTGCCCAATATCTCCTGCGACTCAGAGCTTTTCGCCTATTGAGCTATGCATAGAAACAAATCTCCATAATGGTATGGATGTTTCGTCTGAGTATTGTCATAACAACCTAATCCAAGTACTAAACACAAAGGACAAAAGACAGGAGTTTACCATTCAGAATCTTTCTAAAACTCAGTCTGGAAAATTGCTAATGGAATTGCAATTTGAGCAGCAGTGTTACAGCTTAGACGATGTGAGCAATTAGGAAGAACCAGGTGAAGACGCTCTCAAGATTGGTCTTAAAGAAATAGGAATCGTTCATTCGTTTAAAGACCCTTTCGCTAAATTGTTGGAATCATCAAAAGAGATGGGGTTCGTGTTGTTCAAGAAGGCAAGAATTGAAAAATATTTTTAGCCGGAGTTATCATTTGTCGAATTCCTCCTTCAGGCTAGAGAGGTCGACTGTGAATTTCGGTCAAGAAGCCATTTGCTTGACTAGCTTCATTGGAAATGTGAGATCACCTAAGTTTCCCTTTATGCCAGCGAATAGTGTAGGAGCATTTGTATATAAATAAGCTTGCATGTCAAGCATTTCCATTTATTTCAGTTAGCAGTTTGTGCGTTCGGCTTGCAGCATTTCCAGAAAAGTTCGATATGTTTTCAGCTTCAGGTTGAAAATTTCAGGGTTGGAAGACACCCAATGGATCAGGCACTTGGTCTGCAGGTTCTTTACTACCTCGCAAGGAGGATAGCATCCCCAGTTGGAGCCAGTTGTTAGCACCTATTTTTCACAGCGTTGGTGTGGAGGTGAAATGGAGGGATAGCCCTAACAATTTTGATAACTAGGTGCTAAAGGGACAAAAAAGGATGAAAAGGGGAGCATATTACTATGGTTTAAGGGAATATTGTGCTAGGTATACCGTAGGAAGGTCCACACTGTCGGATGGGTGCAAGAGAGAGATCTGCGGCTAGCATTGATCATCACATAACCAAGTTGCACAAGGAATAGAGGCATGAGTGGTTGTGATGGGCGGTACCGTCGGACAGATGGCAGCCAGAGGAAACATCGCAAAGGCTATAAGAGGTGAGTGGTATCGTTTTGATAGCATTGCGATGGCGCCAAGATGTAAAGGAAAGTGTTCGACCACGTGGACGATTCGGAAAAGGCAGAGTGGTAGCCTATGGTCAAATCTAAGGGTCATCCAGTAAGGAATGCAATGTGACTAAGTAAACGGATGAGATTTCCCCTAAGTAGATCGACGGTCCTGGATGATCGACGCATCCAGAAGATGCACGCCAGAAAAGCAAAAGGTGGAAGCGATGGAGAAACCCACCGGACAGGTGTCAGAGCCAGAGCCCATCGTGAAGCATGGAGGTGGTATGTACCACCACGTTGGGGTGTTCGCGATACCGCTCCACAGACACGTGGTGCATGGACGACGACAGATAGATGGTAGTAATCAAATCAAGCGGTTAAATAGTGGCCAAATATGACGGTGGAGATCGGCGCGTGTGGAACCAACGGCGGAGATCATTAGACAACTAACGGACAATATTAATGGATGAGGAAATGAGGCTTATATATATATAGTCTTCGGTGGTTAAAAGTGATGTTTTTCCCAAAGCCCGTCTGGACCAAGTGTTATCCCTCCAGGAGTCCTTCTAGGCTGTAAGTCAAAGGAGCCTGGTAACTTAACATTTTTATCAATACTGGATACGTAGGTGGATCAAAATGAATAACTAAACTCACTGGATGCATACTCAAGATAGTCTTAAATACATTCAAACAATACAAGGCCTTCGAGAGCTATTATCAAATAGGTTGTAAATCGAAAGGATAAGAAGGTAATCAAATAACCAGAACATACATAAAAACATATATATGATGGGCCAACTAATCAGCAGTGAATGCTTATGAGATCCTTGCTCAATAGTCAAAAGTAAGAAGACAGTTACCATAGGACATTAAACAGAGATAAAGAAACAGCTTCAACTCATAAACATAGAACAGAGATAAAAAGAAGATCTGATAACAACAATGAAAGAAGCTTGGAGACTGAATATATTAAAAGAAAGTGTCTTCCTCACAAATACAGTCAAGTGTAGTACTCAACATCCAACCCTTTCTTGCTCTCAAGTTCTAGGATTTATAGCCTTTACAACATCTTCCCAGATCCTAATAAGTTGGGTCGAATCACTCAAAATAGTAAATCAAAACCGTTTTTTAATAAACTAGGGAAAACTCCTTTTTAATTTGGCCAAACTACTGAAAAATGGGGCTCAGAGATGGATTCTATTCTCCCAATATGTGACACGTGTATGAAAAATGAGAGATTTTATTGTTCTTTGACATGTTAGGCACAAAACCCTCCGCCCGTTTTGCAGAATGATTCTCCAATCGCTCAAAATCACCATTTTAAAATGATGACTCTGCACAGTAAAAACGCCATTTTTGCTGAAACTGCTGAAAAAGAGGCTCAGAGATGGGTTCATTTATCCATATATGTGACACCTGTGTATAAACTGAAAGAGGTTATTTTACATTGACTTTTTTTGAGCAAAAACCTCTCTCAGATCTTTGAAATTCGTTTTCACTTCCCCGAGATCTGCATTTCAAAAACATGTGTCAAACAGGCAGATTCTGGGATCCGAAAATTGGGGTTCAAAGATGGATTCGATTATCTCAATCTGCAACACCTGTAGGAAAACGGAGAGAGGTTATTTTTCTCTGACATGTCAGGAACAAAAACCTCCTAGCGTTTTTCAAAATGATTCTCCAGTTGCTCAGAATCGTCATTTGAAGATGATGACTTTTCATAGTAAAAACTCCAATTTTGCAGTAAAAATTTCTCGCCTCCATCTTAATAGTTTTCAGGTTTTTGACAGCTGTAGCAAACTTGGACAAGCTCAACAGCCTTCAAGGTGATGACAAGGTTCTTACACTCTTCTTTTGACAACTGGACAGTATCTTGACCAGAAATAGAAAATCCATTTGATCTTTTCCCTTCTCTGTCTCCTCAAAGCTGAAACAGAAAGATGATACATATGCCTTTAAATATTATCTTTAAATAAAAACCATCTTCTTGGAATTTGGAAGCAAAAAACCGTGATTTGGGCGAAAATAATGCCTCTCTTCCCTGTTCTGCACTTTCGGTGGCTAAAGAGCCAAAATTCTAACCTGTAAGCTGCCAAAAGCTCTGCTTTCGGTGGCTAATGAATAATTGAAATGTCCGCCTAAGCTACCAAAAGCTCTGCTTGAAAAATAGCTTTTGAAATCTGCAAAACTGAAACCTTATTTATAGCCTGGGATATTCTTCTTATTCTAGACTTATGAGGATATGTTTATATACTATAGTACTACTCAGCATTCGTACTATGTATCTATTCTTAGTTTACATATCACTAGTGTAAGCTCTTGGAACACATGTATTCAAATAAGTGATCTGAAAGAGTTCTAGTGTTGTCAGACTTCTGAAGTAGATCTACCAATCTAATTCTGTCATTCGTGCTCCTATTTCTTCAAGCCAAAAAACAGAGTATGAACTATATAAGAGACCCAGCTCCGGTAGATTAAACTGACTGTTGACTGTGTATGAGCAAATTTTGGAATGGCCATGTTTTCATATGAGTGTCTCTCTAAGTCAATGGATTTATTCATGCTTCCCTTGATAAATGAATGCCATCAAAGATACACCTGCCATGATTAAATCAGTAACTATAACACCATCCTTTATCTTGGCTGTCACAGCAGTTGGGTGATGACCATGACATACATAATCATGAAAAACCATTCCTTCGGCTATGCCAAACTGCGCTCACCATTAGACATCTGCACACGCTGTTATCTACCTAGACATCAGACATTTGGCTTTTAGCAAGCACTCTGAAACTTTTTAATCACCTGTTCTTTCATGTGGCATCTAGGCTGCACTTTGGTAGCTCGAGCTTTGAAATGATCTGCTTTCATTTTAAAATTTCTTTTCACTTTCGGTAGCTAGGAGAGCCCCGAAAATTTTGTTTAAGCTGCCGAAAGCAGAGCTTTCGGTAGCTTAGGGACCGTTTTAAACAAGCGCTTAGCTACCGAAACCTGTCTTTTGAAATTTTTGAAATGAAAACCCAATCTAATGCTTTTCAAACTTTATTACATGCATAAAGCTATCAGCAATAAGCCTTAAGAAATTTAGAAATGAATTTTCAAATGACATCCTATCATCTAAAATTGATCAACCCGACAAATTTATTTGGGGAGATAACACCAGGGGTTTCAGGTCGCAGGGCGACAAGATTTTCTGAAGTGACCGGTGTAGGAAAATACCTCAGCTATCACTGATAGACCCTGTTGAGTTCGCCCCTTTGGTGATATCAGCGCGCCTACCGCAAAATGACCATTCTGAGTTTCCCCCCAGGCACGTCGGTTGTCACCTTGTTTCGCCAAATCTCCCCCGAAAGAAGGCAAACCTCTGTGAAGGTTGCCTTACTAACCCTTACGGGTGTTCAAAGGAAAGAATTATCTGCCCAGAGATGAAAGTGGACTGATACCAGACTCCGAAGCGGGATAGTATCTGACCAAGGGTATCTGCTCGCAAGCGATAGGATCCTCCTATACTAGTGACTTCAGGCCTCAGCCCTAGACAAGGGGTAGGGACTGAGACGAAGAAACAGTGAAGACATTGATCCCAGCCATACAGGGGCGAGGGTATTGTTCTAAAGGAAATATAAACATGCTAGCGAGAAGATTATACTTGTATATAGGTCTCTCGTTGATCATTTTCCCTTTATAGCGTCTGTCAAAGGTACGTTTCCCTCTGAGCTAGGAGGTTTTCCAAAGAGGCTCGTTGTTATTAATCAGATGGGAGTTTCCTCAGTAAGAACCACCAGAACCTCGGGAGGTAAAGGAATTTGACCGCCAAATTTGGAGGTGCAACGAGCACTGGGATGAGGCTAGCCAACGTGTTGGCTGCGGTTAGGTCGACGATCGATATATAGGCCTGAAGCAGCGGGTGATAAAAGTATAGGCAGAAGGAGAATTACTCATGGAGACTATTAGGTAGCCTGAGTGGGCTGCGAGGATGATGTGACTCATGTCTCTCGGCATGTGGGAGAAACGCAAGGCTATGTATTGTGACGTAGATGAGATCATGGGGATAGGTGACTTAAGGACACCTTTCTACCACCCCAAATGATTATAGACGCAAGGGAAGCCACATCAGCTTCATTATTCGCTGCACCATCTATCTGGCAAAACTTTGCCAAGCGTGTTGCAAGTCAGCTCGGACCTTGGGCATCATGGTTACTTGATTGAGGAATCTGATCGAGTTATCATGGAAATTATAGCCACACGTAGCCGTTGTCATCATCATAGCAGTTATGGATATGGTTTTCACGTCCCTTGTCTGAAGTTGGTATATGGGAAAGATGGTGCACCTGGCAGTTCAAGCATCTTTTCTGTTGGGATTGGATCATGGAGAAAGAGCAGGAGTCCGAAGTGGTGTTCATGCCAAAACAAACATGGACTAAGGTGGAGGAAAAGCATACTCCTCCATCTCTTATGGTATTTGACCGCATAGATTCCATCTCTGCTAGCGAAGACAAGGAGCCTGATAGATGACAAGTGTCCAAAGAAATCCGACGACGAAGGAAGGAAGAGACCCTTGAAATCAAGCGTGGTGGCCAGCCGGACACAGAAATGGTTCACGATTTTGTAATCTCTACTGAAGAAGTAACACCTATCCTTCCGGATGACTCATCACAGACTGATAGCTCATTCAAAGTGGAATATTTCTTTGACTCGCAAGGTCATTTGCGAAACCAGGGTTAAGACGGCCCTCTGTCTATGATATTTCGCTCCTTGTCTTAATCAGTCTGTTTGGAACATGACACATATGTAATATTCCTGAATTTTTGGGTCAATGAGGTGTCACTCAGATATTACTATTTTAGTTTAGGCGAGTCGAGCAAGGGGCTCCCAGCATCTATATATATGCGATGTAATAGAATGATAAAGGGTCTAAATATTGTTGAAAACTTTTATGGGAATTTTTTTGTGTATTGTTCTGTACGACATTTTGAGCTATATTTTGAATAAAGATTTGCAGAGCTGAGCCAATGTTTCTCAGGGATTCTTGTGTAACTGGTCTTGTAGTTTGTTCCTTCTTTTTTCCTATGTGAATTGTGTATCTCTCATTGTTAATTCCAGTCTGTAACGTTCTTTCATACTTGGTGCAGTGTGATAGCTAAGTAGAATTCATAGAAATTATGCTCTACTTATCTTTTTCCAAGTATTGCACCATTACTTTTCTGCTAAATTTTATATAGGATTCATCATTGTATGCCTTATGTGAATGGATTGTTTCTTTCTCTTATGTTTCACCAATTAAAATCACTTTGACTACGAGCTGTTTTCTATCTCACCCCTGTGTTAATGCATTTGTGAAGCATTTGTAAATGAATTTTCAGATTTTGTTTGAATGTGACTCCATTGCCCAAATAAAGATTCATATGTTTCAGCCAAGCTACATCTAAACCATTTTGTTTCCAACAGAAATCTGATCTTTTGTATTGTTGTAATTGAATATCTTGAATGACGAATGCTGGTGTGTTTCTTCATTATTGACAATCTTGATGATTTCCAGTGTTCTGTGAATTTATAGAGAGAGCCCTCTCAGACTAAGCTGGATCAGTAGCTTAAGTCTAAAGATTGGTTAGTGGTTACCCCAGTTTTCCCTCTCCCACAACCTAGGGGGTCATTTTGGGTGTTAACACTCTTAGTCCTATATATATGAAGCTCATTCCCATTCCAAAGGGAGGAAATCTATAGTACTTGCATGCTTGTGAAATTAGCTTAGGAAATCTCTACTCATCTCTTGGGAGACCTATACTTCCTTTGGAGGCTTTGGCATTGGCTTGTTGGAGGAGGATTGCGATGTTAAGCTTTGGTTGTAATCATCTCTCTACTTTGTACTTCCCTCTTTTAATACAGTAATATAAACTCTTTCCACCAAATGTTGTTGTGTTAATAATGTTTGTGTAGTTTACTTGCTTAACCGTTTACTTAGATCTGTTACTGTTTAGATGTGTTTTACTGCTTGTATTGTTTTTTTATGTCTTGACAGGTTTTGCAGCTGATATATGACAACCATGAAGCTTGGAGCGACATCAAGGAGAAAGATCTACAATCTAAAGGTAAGACATCTAATCACTCGATCTTTCACTAGATCTAGGAAAGTAGTTTCATATTCTATCCCACTTGTTCTAGATTCACGTTGAACTAGGGAGATCGTGCCTTAAGTCTACTTTCGGTAGATTGTCCAGTAACAAGTAGTGGGAGTAATTATGAAAAGGGTGTAGTATTGTTCAAGTCTATTATTAATGAAATCACAGACCCATTGATTGGGAACTTTTCTCCCTGCTCGAATCCCATGTAATTATTAATGTGATTATTTTGTGATTAGATTCTTATTGTGTCATCGTTGAGATCAACTGAGTTAGTATTGTGGATAGGAGAGAGCCTTTTTGACGTCGTTTGTTTACCAAAATTTTGTTGTCTAGCTTTAGTTCTCATTTATTTTGGTGTGATAATTAATAATTGATGAACAGATCGTTATTTCCATGGTGATTGATTATGTTCTGAGTGATTTTGCAACAGAAATGCCTTGAATGTTGAACAGGATCAACATATAGACAATGTCGAAAGCGTGGGATTAGAGCGACCGTTGGTTTTTCCACCCAGAGGAAAATATAAATTACACCGAGAATCAACCGTAGCATGTAGTATTCAAACTGAAGATGGCATAAATCATGACCCAGTCCTGTTGACCATTGCTATAAATATTGTCCCAGTCTTGTTGCTTGTAGGTAGATTGTGGACCAAAAAAAAATGTTTAATGTTGGCTATCCACAAATTGCATTCCAAAAATCGAATTGAATAGTGAATTGATAGAGTTTCCCTGTCACCATTTGGATTAACACTATCCAAAGTTCAGCATAGAAACCAGATTACTAAGTTTATTCATTATAAAAGAGCATGGTAAATGATACAAATTAATGGTAAAGGAGGTAACACTGTGGATGTGGGATTTTTGTTATTTGAAACCATTGCCAAAATTCCATTAATAGAAGTTTTACAAAGTAGAGTTGAAATTAATACAACAGCATAAAGTTTGTTAATCCTTCATACACCAAAAACACAATGTAGCTTATGTATTTCTAGTTTATCTCATAAAGTGGGTCTAATAAAGTATGCAATGTGGGTATTTGTTGGATGTAGAGTTTAATTCTAAATGAAAAAAAAAATCATATGTTTCTAGTTTATCTTATGGTGGGCCTATTAAAATTATGCAATGTGGGTACTCATTGGATGCGTACTTCAATTATACATCCAACGACACTTGAAATTTGAGCAAACCTACAAGGAGATAATTTGAAAATACAATAAATAAAAGTAGTTTCTTTTCTTTCCCTTTGTTGATGAAATTGTCATTGATTCCAACATGGACTTGCAATGGCCCCATTGATGCCACCAAGTCCCTTGTAGTGCACAGGTATGAATCCAGTGCCTTGGAGCCCTTACAGAGATGGTGTTGAAGCACTTGTGGATGATGGAGAAGCCCTAGATGGGTTGGAGAAGCATTAATGATCCATTTTGTGGTCATTCATTCTCTAATGATGTCATGGTACCCCAGGAGAAGGCCTAGCAACCCCACAGGTGATGTCATGATGGATCTTGACCCTTGGAGGTCCCCTTGCGTGGCTAAGGTGGTTGAAGAAGCTCATGAAGTCTCCTACTTGATGAAGAATCTCTTGAAGAAGTCCTTGGAACCACACTTGGTGGTTTGATAGTCCTTGCACCCTTGAAGGAATGGTGAAGGTAATGTGGGTCACTTGTGTAGTGATGGGGTACTAAAAACCTTGAAGATGGTATTGATGATGTGGTCATATTAGTTATGATGATCCTTGGGTCTTGAACCCACACATAGCTTGTTGAGGATGATGTATGATCCTCCTTATGGTTAGATGGCTTGGGATGTTTTTGGAGCCCATAGACATGCTTTGATAGGTTGAAGAAGACTTTGAAGAAGTCCTTGGAACTCTTGTAGTTTGTGGTGTGGTCTTTGGCACCCTTATGTGTAGGGTCTTTGACATTCTGTACAAATTGAATAATTTAAGAATGAAGGACCTTGTATTTGAAAATAATCCCCTCATGGATTGATAGCCCTCGTCATGTTGTTTCCAACGGTAGGTGGCACGTCACGTGGTTCCTTACGGTTGAAGAAATATGATTTTTTTTTAAGATTTAACAATGTATTTTTTTAATCCTACTAGAACATCGGCCCAGTAAAACAATTTCAAGTTTATTAAAAAAAAAAATTAAAAGAAAAGTCGGCCCAGATTAATTTATTTTTGAAACAAGTATAAATACAAATGAAAAGTCTTTTCAAAAGTGAAAAATTGAGCTCTGATTTTCGACCTCACTGAGGAATAGGCTCTGAAATTTGGATCACTGTAGCAACCACGGTCAAGATTACAGTCAATGAAGTATGAAGGCAAGCAAGCAAGTTTTTCTTTATGTTTTTCTCTGAGAATTTTGGGTTAGTAGAAGCTCTTATGAGGCAGCAGCAGGAGTATTTTTAAGCCCTATTATCTCTGATTTTCGGACTATCACTAAGGCAGATTTTAGTGGGTGTTAAGACTGATTTTTTAGGCAGCCACAGGAGCAACTTTTGCTGCAAGTGTTGAAAATTTTAGCTCTAAATTTTGGGATATTATATCACTGAGGCAGCTGCAATGGAGGGTTTCTTGAAGGCAACCGAAATTACAGTGAAGAATTCTGGTCTGAATTTTGACACAGTGAAAGCTACAACAGCAGTAGCATGAAGGACAAGGAGGCCACAGTAAAGAACACCAGCATAAGGAGCAGGTTTGAATGTATTATTTCTCTCTCTCTCTCTGAACTCTTCCATAAAGGAACTGTTTCCATGGGTGAATAAGGTGTGATCTTTGTCATCTCATCTGAAGGATTGAACTACAAAGGTAATTGAATACTCGAAGTCTGATCTATGTCAAGTTATGATCCCTATTAAGAATCTGCAGTTGAATCTCCTTTTAGCCATAGCCACAGAAGTATTTTGCTCGAATATTTGAAGAAGATCCAAAACCATACACAGAGCATATTTTGCTTGAACTTAAAAGATGACAAATTTCTTCATGACAGTATAGGCACATAAAGGTGAAGTTGCAAGTCTGCAATAAAACTATTTTTAGATCAAGATGCAATTGAGATGGTTGATTATTGGTTGAATATGGCTACGGTATAAAGATTGATTACATAAATATTGACTGAAGCTAAAGTAGTATATGAAGAGCATTAGGGTGCACAAAGTTGACAAAAGTCTTGCTTTTTGATAATCAAGTGAAGGGTCTCAATTGTTTAAACAAATTGCTCAAGTATAGACAAGACTGTACGATAGCAATGAAGATGTTTTGAAACATCAAGCAAATGATTAAGTTTGTTCTCTATAGCACTAATTGATTTGATCATGTAGAGATGAGTGAACCTCATGAAAAATATTAAGGAGTTGCAAGTGATTTGTGATGACGGTGACATTGGTTGACAGTGACAGTTAGATTTGACAATGAGCAGCAAACAGTGATGTGTGATAGCTGGGTGACCTGACAGTGATTGATGTGATAGCTATAACAACTTGGCAGTACAAGTAGATAGACTTGTTGATGACATGTGACATGATTGATGAAGTGTAGAGTGGTGATGTAATTACAAGCTAGTCTTGCAAACTAATGTTTGGACACCTCAACATCTTCTTAGTTGGAGCTAAGAAAACCAGGCTAGGTCCGGTTAAAAGAGTTGGTGCTCTTTTCATCAGTTGGTGCTGATTGTAATTGTGAATATTGAAGTCTTCCATTACCATAAATAAAGATTACATTACTTATATTGTTGTGTCACTCTTTGATGTGATTATTGTGATTATTGTGCTTATGATGAATATGATGTTGTAATTGATAACATAATGCTAGATAATCTCTGATTGATTAATTGAAGGTGAAAATTTTTAAATTTCTCTCACACTGATTCAACCCCTCTCTCAGTGTGGCCATTGTGTCCAACAATTGGTATCAGAGCAGGCCTTCATCACAAGCCTTGCAAGCTTGAAGGAGATCCATGGACACGCAATGGATACAAAAGCAGAGTTATCAAGCAATGATGTGCCTATACTTGATGTGACAGACTATTTCCATTGGAGGAGCAAGATGAAAGCATATCTGAAGAAGTTTGGTGTTTGGGAGATTGTGATCAATCCACCCACTCCAGCCAATAAGAAGGGCAAGGCAGCAGCACAGAAAGAAGCAAAGAAAGACAATGCTACAGCCTTGAAGTTCCTCATGGATGGACTTCCCAACTCAGTGAAAGAAAGTGTAGGAGAGTACACTTTAGCTAAATACCTATGGTTCAAGTTGGAAAGCGAGTATCAGAAGGGAAGATCAGACACTGTAAAGATGAATCAGGAATCAAAAGTCAAGCCCCCGGAAGAGGTCAACCAAGAAGAAGAAAAGCAAGAAGTGGACTTCAGTAAAGGTATGGATTCTTTTTGTAATGATAGCTTGTGTGATGAAATTGAGAAGGTTCTTGCAAAAGATGATGAAGATCTATCAAAAGATGCACAGGAGATACATCTCACTTTGGTGGATATTGATCTTAGAGCAAATTGGGTCTTGAACACAGTAAATATGAACCATAGTGAATTCACAAGGTTCAAAAGGAGAATCTTGGATTCTTTGAATGAATATCAGCAGAATACCATGACAATGAGAGTATTGCTTGTGAAGCTCAAACACAAGGACAAAGAGTTGCAGGATCAGTTGAAATACAAGGATGTTGAAGTTGAACAACTAAAGACAGAATTGATCAGTCAAAAGGAAGAACAAGAAGAGCCTTGTAAAGACTCATAAGAGCTTGGAGAAACTAGAAAGGCCAATCATGATTTGAAGACTCAGCTAGAGGAAGCCAAAAGGATAGAAGATAACTTGAAGAATCAGTTGGAAAAAAAGGAGCAGACAATCCAAAGGCTGGAGATGGAGGTAGTTGGTCTCAGGAAGAAAGGTGAAAAGGATGATGCCTTTGTCAAGTTCAAAGACAGTTCAGTTGTCCTAGATAAGATATTGGATTACCAAAGATCTCCATGTGACAAGACTAGTCTTGGTTACAAGAAGAAGGGAGAAAAATATGAAGATAGCACTTGGTCTCCCAAGACTCCAGAAGCAGGTCCATCAACGTCCAAATTTGCTCCCCATGCACCTGCACATGACAACAATGACTTTGGAAGTTCAAAATTGCAACAATGAGTTAGTTCTATTCCTCAAAGCAATCTTAGAAAAGAAACAACTCCAAGATGGAATCAAAGTCCCACGTATGAAAATGGCTTTAATGGTTATTGTTATTTTTTTTCTAAATTTGGTCACAAGGCTATGGATTGTAGACTATACGGAAGAAGAAGTGTTGGAAGCTCCAATGACAAAGTTAGATGTTGAACATGTAACCAAGTTGTACATATTGCTGCCACCTGTCACACATTGAGATACTACACCTGTAGTGGGTTTGGTCACAAAGCCCAAGAATGTGCAAGTCAAATAAGTTAACCCAGGAGGAGTCCTTCATACACATCAGCAAGAAGAATCAATGAACCTTGGAAGAAGATCAATGCAGGAAGATTTGAAGATCAGAATACAAAGGCCTACAATCAGGGACACTCTTAGGCATGGAGACATGAAGTTGATCAAATAAGTGTTGGAAGTTCCAACAGCTCAGTCAGGTGTTGGACATCCAACCATGTTGGTCACAGTGCTGCATATTGTTGTACGATGAGGTGTTATGGTTGCATTGGCTTTCGGCACAAAGCTCAAGATTTTTGGAGTACACATAAACAACCCATGAGAAGTTTCCTATACATCTTATCAAGGAAAAACAATACAAATGAAGGAACAAATGATGAAAGGAGAAATGCCAAGAAGCAAGTATGGTTGAAGAAGACCGAGCAATTACAGATAGGAGAGGTTGATCAGAGCAGGGAGGATGGATTCCATATGGCAAGCCAAGCTTAAGGTCTCTCAAAGACCTTAGTACACCTTGAGTTCATAAGGCTAGAGGATGAACTCAAAAGGTTGATTACTCCAAGCATACAGACAGGTCCTAGGATCGTGCATATTGACAGGGGTAGCAGTGATCATGATTTCAGATGTAGATATGTGGACACCCTTTGCCATTGATTCCAAAGGGGGAGAGATGAAGAAAAAAGGGGAGCATTATTTGTTGTCATCAATGACAAAGGGGGATATTGTTGATGAAATTTTAATTGATGCCAACATGGACTTGCAGTGGCCCCACAGATTGTCATTGATGCCACCAAGGCCCTTGTAGTGCACAAGTATGAATCCAGTGCCTTGGAGCCCTTACAGAGATGGTGTTGAAGCACTTGTGGATGATGGAGAATCCCTAGATGGGTTGGAGAAGCATTAATGATCCATTTTGTGGTCATTCATGCTCTGATGGTGTCATGGTACCCTAGGAGAAGGCCTAGCAACCCCACAGGTGATGTCATGATGGATCCTGACCCTTGGAGGCCCCTTTGCGTGGCTAAGGTGCTTGAAGAATCTCATGAAGTCTCCTTCTTGATGAAGAAGCTCTTGAAGAAGTACTTGGAACCACACTTGGTGGTTTGATGGTCCTTGCACCCTTGAAGGAATGGTGAAGGTAATGTGGGTCACTTGTGTAGTGATGGGGTACTAAAACCCTTGAAGATGGTATTGATGATGTGGTCATATTAGTTATGATGATCCTTGGGTCTTGAACCCACACATAGCTTGTTGATGATGATGTATGATCCTCCTTATGGTTAGATGGCTTGGGATGTTTGTGGATCCCATAGACATGCTTTGATAGGTTGAAGAATACTTTGAAGAAGTCCTTGGAACTCTTGTAGTTTGTGGTGTGGTCTTTGGCACCCTTATGTGTAGGGTCTTTGACGTTCTGTACAAATTGAAGAATTTAAGAATGAAGGACCTTGTATTTTCAAATGATCCCCCATGGATTGATATCCCTCGTCATGTCGTTTCCAACGGTAGGTGGCACGTCACGTGGTTCCTTACGGTTGAAGAAATATGTTTTTTTTTTTAAGATTTAACAATGTATTTTTTTAATTCTGCTAGAAGGTCGGCCCAGTAAAACAATTTCAAGTTTATTAAAAAATAAAAATAAAAGACAAGTCGGCCCAGATTAATTTATTTTTGAAACAATTATAAATACAAATGAAAAGTCTTTTCAAAAGTGAAAAATTGAGCTCTGATTTTCGACCTCACTAAGGAATAGGATCTGAAATTCGGATCACTATAGCAGCCATAGTCAAGATTACAGTTAGTGAAGTATTAAGGAAAGCAAGCAAGTTTTTCTTTGTATTGTGCTCTAAGAATTTTGGGTTAGCAAAAGCTCTTATGAGGCAATAGCAGGAGTATTATTAAGCCCTATTATCTCTGATTTTTGGACTATCACTGAGGTAGATTTTCGTGGGTGTTAAGACTGATTTTTTAGGCAGCCACAGGAGCAACTTTTGTTGCAAGTGCTGAACATTTTAGCTCTGAATTTTGGGATACTATATCACTGAGGCAGCTGCGGTAAAGGGTGTCATGAAGGAAACTAAAATTACATTGAATAATTCTAGTCTGACTTTTGACACAGTGAAAGCTACAGCAGCAGTAGCATGAAGGACAAGGAGGCCGCAGTAAAGAAAACCAGCATAAGGAGCAAGTTTGAATGTATTATTTCTCTCTCTCTATCTGAACTCTTCCATGAAGGAACTATTTCCATGGGTGAATAAGGTCTGATCTCTGTCATCTCATCCGAAGGCTTGAACTACAAAGGTAATTGAATACTCGAAGTCTGATCTATGTCAAGTTATGATCCCTGTTAAGAATCTGCAATTGAACATCCTTTTAGACATAGCCACAGAAGTATGTTGCTCGAATATTTGAAGAAGATCCAAAACCATACACAGAGCATATTTTGCTTGAACTTAAAAGATGACAAAGTTCTTCATGACAGTATAGGCACATAAAGGTGAAGTTGCAAGTATGCAATAAAACTATTTTTTAGATCAAGATGCAATTGAGATGGTTGATTATTGGTCGAATATGGCTACGGTATAAAGATCGATTACATAAATATTGACTGAAGCTAAAGTAGTATATGAAGAGCATTAGGGTGCACAAAGTTGACAGAAGTCTTGCTTTCTAATCATCTAGTGAAGGATCTCAATTGTTTAAACAAATTGCTCAAGTATAAACAAGACTGTACGATAGTAATGAAGATGTTTTGAAACATCAAGCAAATGATTAAGTTTGTTCTTTATAGCACTAATTGATTTGATCATGTAGAGATGAGTGAACCTCATGCAAAATATTAAGGAGTTGCAAGTGATTTGTGATGACGGTGACATTGGTTGACAGTGACAGTTAGATTTGACAATGAGCAGCAAACAGTGATGCGTGACAGCTGGGTGACTTGACAGTGATTGATATGATAGCTGCAGTAACTTGACAGTACAAGTAGATAGACTTGTTGATGACATGTGACATGATTGATGAAGTGTAGAGCGATGATGTAATTACAAGCTAGTCTTGCAAACTGAGGTTTGGACGCCTCAACATCTTCTTAGTTGGAGCTAAGAAAACCAGGCTGGGTCCTATTACAAGAGTCGGTGCTCTTTTCATCAGTTGGTGTTGATTGTAATCGCGAAGATTGAAGTCTTCCATTACCATAAATAAATATTACATTACTTATATTGTTGTGTCTCTCTTTGATTGATTATTGTGCTTATGACGAATATGATGTTGCAATTGATAACATAATGCTAGATAATCTCTGATTGATTAATTGAAGGTGAAAAAGTTTAAATTGCTCTCACACTGATTCACCCCCCCTCTCAGTGTGGCCATTGTGTCCAACACCCTCCACTATTTAACCTTATGGTTGACATCATCATTTTGAATCATATTGGTTCTTTTAAAGTTGATGTTGATAGCACATTTTTTTTTTGAGGCCTAGTTTTACCTCCAAATTTCTCTAATGCATCTCAAAAGAAATATTCAGAACTAGATGAAAGGGGTCTCATTGGGAAATTCACAAGCATTTGACTTTCACCAAGATCAATGGACATGTATATGTAGAAAACCTAGATGGAAACGATAAAGGGGAAGTTGGCCTATTACTTATGTGGTGGATATTTTTATGCTTTCCTCTTAAAAGTTAAAGAAGACCGAGATCTCATCTTTTGCAATGGCCCTTATTTCTTGGACACTAGAGGAATGTATTTGGATAGAGGGATACTTGATTTTGTCCTAGATCTAGACGTTCCCTTAGTTGTTCCAGTTTGGGTACAACTTCCTTATCTTCCCCTCCACAATGAAGATTCTCTTCGAAGCATAAGGTTTACTCTTGGGAAATACATAGATAAATCAAAGGCAAATGCAAGAATATTGGCATATGCAATAATTTGTGTAGAATTAGATATGGAGAAAGGCGTACTAGAAGCCATCTCCTCACCCTGAATAATTGGAAGCACATAAAAAACTACACTGTGAACAAATTCAATTCAAGTGCAAAACATGTCAAAAATATGGCCATTTTTTCCAAGGACTGCAAAAGGAATCAACACTGAGGTCAACCAAAGGTGAATAAGGAAGACTCTTGGTAAACTATGGAAAAGAAAAGGAACAAGAAACCAAGCAATTGTTCTCATCAAGTCATATGGTATAAAACTTTCTTCTCAAACTGTAGCTCCATTTTTTGTTAAGCATGGGATTGGTACCAATGTTATTTCTCAATCTCCTAAGATGCTCATTTCACCAAATCAATTTGATGCTCTCTCTTACTTGGGAATTGGAACGACTAAACCAAGCAAGCTCTAGTGCAAAATACTCCAATTTGAATTCCTCGAGCATTTCAATAGCCCTTATTCTCATATTCTCAATTGGAAATCCTCTTATCCGATGAAGAAGTGGTATTATATAGGCAAGGGGAAACAACCATGGTCCTAAGAAACCCCAATTACAATCCAATGGTGTGATAACAAGGGAAAAAAAACAAAAGCAAATATAGGAGGAGGATATTGAAGAGGAATGACCTTCGAGGAAACCATCCAAATAAAAATAGAAAGAGGCCACAAATAAAGAAAAAGAATGGGTATTCAAACTACCATAGAAAATTCTCTAGGAATGGGAACAGAAATTCATATACTCAAAATTCCTAGTCATCAAATGCCATCAAATAATCAAGTTAGTGGTAGTACAAAACTCCCTATTGTTACAAGGAAGAAGATTTGAGAAACTTGATAATTACAGAGAGACATGTTGTTTTCCTCCTCCTAGAGACAAAACTTGACAAAGAGGATGTAATCAAGATAAGTAAAAAACAATGGTGCAGAAGCGGTCAACCCATGAGGGGATTTAGGAGTATTTTCAACATTGTAGGGAAGTGCACTGGTCACTTTAGAAGAGTCTCACCAAACTCAACACTAGGTTATGAGATGTCTTATTTATCAAGCTACATGTGATAAATTTCATTTTTTTAATGTATACATGCCAATTCTTTACTAAGAAAAAGAAGTTTGTTAGCAACCTCAACAAACTCTTAAGGACACGGATCTAATACGAAATAGCATTTTAGTTATGGATTTTATTGTTGTTTTTTCTAATAAAGAGAATTTAGGAGGAAACATAATCAAGGATCCTTTCAGAAAAAATATGGAAGACCTCATAATGGATTGGGATCTGGTGGATATTATTCTCTTGAAAGGAATGTATACATGGACAAAATATAGGTTCCTTGGCCTAGGTAACATAGAGGATAGACTTGATATACTTCTCCTTCAAAGTTCCTTTCTTCTAAATAATCAAATCATCACGTCAAAGATCATCCCCTATGGAGTTTCATATCACAAACCCGTTTCCTTCCTCTTTCATCAATCTCAAATTTTTGGCACGTTCCTTGCAAATTGAGTCCTTTGTGGTTAGAAAATCCAAAAGCCTTTGAAATCATTGTATATGAATCGGACAAAATGATCTATGGATCTCCAACTTTTGTATGGGAAAACAAGCTAAGACAAATTAAGCACACACTAAAGAAGGGAAAATACATATTTCATTCCACCTAATCAAGAAAGAATAAATCTACAAAAGAAAGCTTGATCTTCTTTAAACCAAAATGGAAGTGGAATAAATTACTAAGCAAAGCCATATGGAAGAAGCAGATTTATGTTTCAATATACATAAAGCTTATAGGAAAGAAGAGGAAATGTGGAGGTCAAGTCAAGAAGTCTTTGGCTATGCTCAATGCACAAGAACATGACTTTCTTCGATAAGCACTTCAAGGCCAGACTACATTAAAATATGGTTAAGGATATAATGTTGGAATATGGCATGAGGTTGGATGATTTTGCAACTATTAAAGAGGTGGGATATTCCCATTTGAAGCTCTATTCAACAAAGAAGAAGAGGTCGATCAAAACTCAATCTAGGGAATGGTTCCCATGTACCCATGGTGGCAATGGAAACTCAATATAGCATCAATTATTCAATTCTCCCTCATATGCATTGTATGCTCGGACATTTTGGTATTAGAGCAAGGACAATCAATTCGCCAAGCTTGTTGAGTTTTATACATGAGGAATTATGGATACTTCAGTGTTGTTTGCAACCATTTGAAATTTGGTCGAAATCTCAAAAGCTCAAGACGACCACTCAGCACTCCCTATAAATCTATGGAACCATCATCAAGCTCTTTGTTGTTTATCTTGGATTTAATTTATTCAAACATTGTGATATCAATTGGCATTATGATCTATGACTTGAAGACAACACATACAATAAGTGTGTAGTCAAATTGCACAAGAACTTTTTCAAATGACTTAGACTTCTTCACTCTATTTGCAAGACAAACAAAATTGGGGCTTCTTGTTGTCCCAGGAATTTGTTTCTTGGCATTTTGAGTCTTTGTATTTGGGATTCCACATACTCTTGGTACCTACAGTTTACCCTTGACATCATTGAGATTCTATTGTATTTGGTTGTTTTTTTTAGGATATCGACTCATTGTTGTTTCTTGACATGTCGAATCTTTGTATTTGGGATTCCACATACTCTTGGTACCTACAGTTTACCCTTGACATCATTGAGATTCTATTGTATTTGGTTGTTTTTCCAAAGTTTTTTTTTTTGGAGATCGACTCATTGTGGAATTTTAAAGTTGTTTTTGTTGTTGAGTGTAATGGATAGCAACCACTCCCAACCTGGGTGGTTCCCATCCACAAGGTTTTGACAAGGCATGAAGAGATTATTTTGGGAATATCACATCAATATTTTATGTGACAAGTAAGGTGCATTCACAAGCATATATACACAACCGTTCTTACAGAGTGAAGAGGAAGCTAACAATAAGTACATGTTCACGTATTCCCAATTGAATTCAATGTTTTGTAAATCAGAACTATTTTTAGATGTCTTTTATCAATATATAAATTAGGATATCCTCTGTGAAGGATAAAAGTCATCATTTTGTTGTTTTTTAATAATTTGGACAGTTTTTGAACTGGTCAAGGATGGTCAACCTCTCATATTTTGTATTTCTATGTTGACCAATGCAATTGTAACAATTTATTAATATAAAATCTAACCTCCTTTATTAAAAGAAGAAATCAATAGGATGGATACGCATAGACCTTCACGATTATCATTCCAATTTTTATATTCCAACCTCCACATCAAGAATGAACCCTTCCCTCTAAAGGTATCCTAGGCTCCTTTAAAGTGTGAAACTCCCCTTGGACTAACTACAATTTTCTTCCCTCCTCAAACAAATGAGTATGGGGGCATTCTAGAACTAGGTACACAATTAAGGCAAGGTATGAATATTTGTTGAAGGAAACACCTTCACCGTCGATATCAACAATCTAGAAACATATATGGCAAGGCGATGGGCTGCCAAAGGTCAACATATTATGTTGGACAATGGCTCACAACAAAATTCTGGCCTCTGAAAATATTTAAAAAAGACTAGGCACTCAAGGCCCCTCATGTTGTCCTCTCTGTAAATCAACAGAAAAATCCACTTCCCATTTATTTATCGAATGCAGTTTCTCCTTAAATGTATGGAAGGAAGCATTTATCAAATTGGGCAAGTTCCCTCAACCCACAAATTGGATTGAAATGCTTGTAAGTTGGAAGAATCAATACTATGGGTCTTTTGAAGGTAAAATTCTCCTAAAAAGCATGCTTGGGTAGCCCTCCCAAAGTTCCTCTACTGGAAAATTTGGATTGCTCGAAATAAAATTATATTTAGAGATGAAAAGCAATCAGTGTAACATCCCCCTCACCCAATCTGACCACCGGGAGGGAACATTAGCTAAATCCGGGCTCTCAGATTTCGCCCCAAATGCATAATACAAATTCCAGATATGTGAAATGTGTGCAAAAACATAAATAACATACACAACGAAAATAAATTCTTTCCACACACACCTAACATGCATTTATACAATCATAAACATTACAGGCATGAAATAAAAACATTTCGGATTCGAATGCATGAGAATACTTTTCTTTATCCAACACAAATTCCAAGCAGTTGGTTGTGTAAGAGCGATTTTCCACCCAACCATAGGCACTCTGTCCAACATATAATCTTTCTGCTGAGAGGCCACCCCCAAGTTGAGCTATGAGGCCACTACGATGAAGGAAACACCAACAATATTTTATCTCTCGACCCACAACCCATTCGGCTCTCTATGCTTAGTCAAATGCTCTTACAGAGCTCTATAGTGGTCTCACGCAGCCACAACAGCCTTGGCTTCCACAATACCTGCCCCACAAAATACCCTGCTTGGATCAGGCATCCCCTTCACTGATCCACGGTTCTCTTGGGAAATCCATCTTGCCTGGTGCTTCTAGTGTGTGCATAGAAAAGTCTAGTCTGATATATACTTCTATAGAACCACCTGTAGCTTCAATTTGTGGCTTCTCAAGCACCTACGAGTAGCAGAACTCAATGGGTAAAGGTTCCTAGCTTGCCCAACCTCTCTACTCACCTAGAGCCATCATTTTTCCCTTCCAAATCTGCAACTTGGTCTCCAAATTCGAATTTATGGGTTAGGAACAGCATGGTATTTTCACGAATAGCAATGGAGAGCTCTGCATAGTCTAAATCTGCATGCAAGAATGAGAGAATGAGGGTTGACTCCAAGGGATATGAGAAAATGGTGAAAAGACAATTGACATAACTTGTGACAATAGAAGAAAGGACTCATGGTGGCTGCAGACTGAATTCTGTCATGACAAAACTATCACAAAAGTGCAGTCATCCCCATGCTTCAATAACTACATAAGGTGACTTTTCCCACCAACCTCACACATGCATTCAATGATTGGAGAATAGTCAAAAAAAGAGATAATTGGCTTATTCAATGCACATGACAGAATTTTGGGTGAGTTCTAAGGTTGACACTTGGCAACAAGGATTTAGTCTCCCATAGACCCCCTTTCATCTTCCCCTATGGTGGAATCATATCCCCTTTGGTTCTCTTTACCCAACCATTCTTGGACCATTTTATTATTTATGCACATAGTATTTACATATTTTATAAATCAGCATAACAAGCCAACCAAACAGTCCAAATAAAATATATACATCATACATGCCTAGCATTCACTAGTCGGGCCTTGCCCTTGAGCTCCACACTAGGAATTTGCACTAGCATATTTACATCATTTACATAATTTTGGATAAATACATTCCGAGTCAGAACTAGGGGTATTACACATAGCTTCAAAAAAAAAATGCACAAAGTTTAGCAACTAAAGCGATTAAATCAGAGGTTCAAAGAATTGTATGTTGATTGGCGCCTCGAGGAATAAGTAATTTCTTATGCTTGAGGATTATGAGAAACGACCAATAGCATTGCAGAAGCCTTGGCTCCATATCAAGGATTGGAATTGATACGGGAAGTGATGATGAAGATTCATGGCATTGCAATGTAAGATTCATGGCATCGCAACGTAATTTCAACGTATTGGTTTTTTCCACGTCCTTTTTGAACTTAAACCACGAAGTTGATTCTGTAGCAAACACGGGAGTCTCACTTGCGCAAGGTTACCTAGAACAAATGAGAGGGTCTAACTGTATGTCATATACCATGATCGTTCTCCAAAGTTCAAATCCCAACTCCAATTATGATGTCAATGGGAATAGGTGGTGGCTTGGAGTAATGGACGCTTATGCAAATTGATTTCGCATCCTCCCACCAGTACTCATACCGACCTGTGCTTTGAATGTAGATTATACCGTGAAATAGTTCATTTTACCTCACGAATGTGGGAGAATGCAGGGCTCCTCTGCTACCTTTGATCCTCAATTCAATAGACAGTGTGTAGAGCTCTCCAGAGGAACATTAGGACAATTTGGGTCTCCATAGATGTTGGTATTTGTGGTCTGTAATAAAAATAATAAACAAAACAATGGACAAAAAAGACACATAAAACTCAAGAATTTTAACGTGATAAAACCCCAAATTGGGGAAACATCCACCCAGAAAAGTATTGATGTCTTATTCATTTCTATAACAGAGATTACAATCAGGCATTCCTCTCATCCATACATTTCCCTCTTACATTTACTCCTCTCCAAGTTTACATATAAATACATGGGAGAAGGAGTTACATATATGGGTGAACTACCACTAGTTAGAGAAACTTCCAACCAACCAATGGTTAGACAAACCATCTTAGTTATTGTTAATGTTAATTAGTTTTCACAGTTTTTAACAATATCCACCTTGAAAAAAAATTATCTAATACTTTGTCGAAGACTATTCATCACTTCTTTTTCAAACTAAGAGAAGCCACACACCACCGTAGTTTCTCTAATAACAATGGTTTTGTAAACATATCTAGAGAATTTTCTTGAGTATGAACATTTTTCAGATCTACTCCACCTTCACTAATGGCTGGTCTTAAAAAATGATACTTTACATCAATATGTTTAGTCTTACTATGGTAAACAGGATTTGTAGCCAAATGTATAGAACTTTGGCTATCACAGAAAACAGGCACACTGTTCTGCAATCTTCCAATTTCTCCAAGTAGACCTTTCAGCCAAATTGCCTCTTTGCAAGCATCTGAGGCGGCAATGTATTCAGCCTCTGTAGTGGATAAAGCAACTATTTCTTGAAGCTTTGACATCCAACTTATTGCTCCACCTACAAGAGTAAAAACATATCCAGAAGTAGACCTTCTCTTGTCCAAATCACCTGCAAAATCTGAATAAACAAAACCGCATATAGAATCACTTTTATTATTAAAAGTTATACAATAGTCACTTGTGCCTCTTAGATAACGAAGCACCCATTTCACTGCATCCCAATGTTATTTTCCCGGATTTTCCATGTATTTACTGACAACACCTACTGCATGTGAAATATCAGTTCTAGTACACACCATCGCATACATTAAACATCCTACTGCAATGGCATATGGAACACAAGACATAATATCCTTTTCTTCATCACTACTAGGACATAAACCTGAAGAAAGCTTAAAATGGGAAGCCAACGGAACATTCACATGTTTTACCTTATTCATTCTGAATCTTACAAGTATTTTCTCAACATACTTCTCCTGTGAAAAGCTAAGCTTACCATTTCTTTTGTCTCTGTATATTTCAATACCCAAAATTTGTTTTGCAGCTCCAAGATATTTCATATCAAATGCCCTATCCATCTGAGCCTTCAACCTGTCAATCTCGTCCATGCTTTTACTCACAATAAGCATATCATCAACATGCAATACTAAGATAATGAATATGTCATCCAACCTTTTGAATTACAAACAATGATCATACTCACTTCTAGTGTAACAGTGACACACCATGAAAGAATCAAACTTCTTGTACCATTGCCTAGGTGAATGTTTCAGGCCATACAATGATTTTTTGAGCTTGCAAACTAATTTTACTTTACGATGTTGCACAAAACCCTCTGTTTGTTCCATAAAAATCTCCTCATCTAAATCTCCATGAAAAAATGTTGTTTTAACATCTAGTTGCTCTAACTCCAAATCAAGCAATGCAACTAGCGCTAACACAATACGAATAGATACAAGCTTGAAAACTAGTAAAAAGATCTCATGATAATCAATACCTTCCATCTAAGAATACCCTTTTGCGACCAATCTAGCTTTGTATATTTCAATCTTACCATCAATACCTTTCTTCAACTTGAAGACCCACTTACATCCAACAACTTTTCTATCTTTAGGGAGTTCAGCCAAGTTCCATGTCTTGTTCTTGTTCAGAGAATCCATTTCTTCTTTCATTGCCATCTTCCATTTAGCATTGTCAACACAATCAATGGCTTCCTGAAAACAAGAAGGTTCTCCATCATCAGTAAATAAAGCAACAGACGAAACAAAATCGGTATACCTTTTAGGATAATTTCTCTCCCTTGTAGATCTTCTTGGTGTAGGTTGTGGAGTTTCCACAATTTCTTCATCTTCTATGACTTCTTTATCACCAGAAACTTCTTGTTTCTTTGTGTCATTAGAAGATGGAAACTTCAACTAAACTAGTTGTTTTGATGGTACCTATTCCTATTCCACATCAACTTTTACATTTTATGATTTAATGAGAGAAGCCTCATCAAAAATTACATATCTGCTAATGACGATTTTATGAGCAGTAGGATCCCACAACCAATAACCTTTCGTTACATCATCATAACCTACAAAGATGCACTTCTTTGATCTGGGGTCTAACTTAGAACGCTAATTTTTAGGAGTAAGTGCATAAGCTTCACAACCAAAAAATTTCAAATTTGAATAACTACAAGGTTGACCAGTCCATACCTCTTCCAGAATTTTAAAATTTATTGCAATTGATGGTGACCTATTTATTAAATAACAAGCAGTAGAAACGACTTCTTCCCACAACTCTTGACCCAAATTAGCATTGCTGAGCATGCTCCTTGCTCTCTCTAGAAGAGTCATGTTCATGCATTGTGCAACGCCATTTTGCTGAGGAGTGTATACATTTGTTTTATGTCTTACGATCCCTTCTTCTTTGCAATACTTTTCAAACTCTAAAGAAGTAAACTCACCTCTGTTATTCGTTCTTAAGCACTTGATTGTCCTTCCAGTTCTTTTTTCAACCATAATTTTAAAACGTTTGAAAGTATCAAACACATCAGTCTTTCTTTTTAAAACATAGACCCAAACTTTTCTTGAAAAATCATCCACAAACAACACAAAATATGCTGCTCCTCCATAGTAAATAGTAGGGGGTGGACCCCATACATCAGAATGAATGTAGTCGAGAACACCTTTACTTGCATGAATCCCTACTTTGAAGTTTGAATTTTTGTCTACATTGTTTCCCAAATATACAATGTCTACAAAACATCAAATCTAAAGATTTCAGATTTGGAAGTAATTTACGATTCATTAATACCTGTAGTCCTCTCTCACTCATATGACCAAGACGTTGATGCCATAATCGAGTGGATTTTGATGCCTCTTCAGATATCAATGTCGTTTCATTAACTTGAGTTTTTCCAACCAGTTTGTAAAGGTTTCCTATTTTCAATGCCTTCATGACCACTAGAGCACCCTTAGATACTTTCAATACCCCATTTAAACCTGTAAACTTATGACCACAAGAATCCAACACTCCCAAAGATATTAAGTTTTTCTTTAATTCAAGCACATGTCTAACATCTGTTACGGTTCTTATAGCTCCATCAAACATTTTAATTTTAATACTTCCAACCCCAACAGTCTTACATGAATAATTGTTTCCCAAAAGAACCGCACCGTCATTAACTGTCTGATAAGAAGTAAACCATTCTCTATGAGGGAAAACATGGTGCGAAGCACCAAAATCTAACAGTCATTCTTCATTGTATTCAGAAACATTACAAATGGACAAAACCTCATCAATCATACCTAAATAAATTTCAACTAAATTTGCCTCAGATTTGGAATCTTCCTTTCTGGATTCTTGTCTTTTCCAACAGTCCTTCTTGAGATGACCATTCTTGTTGCAGTACCAACACCTGAGTTTTCTCTTTTTTCCCTTTGATTTAGATCTGGAAGAACCTCTTGATTTTTCTCCTCTTTCTTTGGATCAACCTCTAACAAACAAAGCTTTTGGTGTAGAGGACTTAATACTAGCTTTATTTCATAACTCCTCAGACAACAAAGCTCCAACCACAATGTCAAATTCCAAATTTTTAGTTGTGCTAAAACTAATAGAAGACACTACATGACCCCAAGACTCAGGTAGAGTAACTAAAATATTTACTGCTTTATCTTTATCATCAATCTTAACATCCATACTACTCAACTGGAAAACAAGAGTATTAAATACATTCAAATGTTCTGCAATCTTCGTACCTTCTTTCATCTTCACACCGTATAGTTGTCTCTTCAAGTAAATTCTGTTTTTCAAAGACTTCGTCATATACAAGCTTTCCAATTTTCTCCATAAACTCGTTGTTGTTTTTTCTCCAACGATATTAAACAAGACATCATCCGCAAGACATAATCAAATTGTGCTAAGTGCTCTGGAATCTAGTTCCTCCCATTCATCATATGTCATAGACATGGGTTGTTTTTTCTTTCCATCTAAGGCCTTCTGCAACCCTTGCTGAATTGACAGATCTCGCATCTTAAGTTTCCACAATTCAAAGTTATTTTTGCCATTAAACTTCTCAATTTTGAATTTAGAATTAGACATTTTTTCCATTAATTTTGTTTAATACAGACTTCCAGAATCTAGAATCTTTTCACAGAAAAAATTCATAAGCCAGAAAAATACTTCCGGCTGTGAAACTTTTCTTCACCGCTTAGCCTCTACTTGATGGCCTACAGACTCGTGGTTGGCTCTGCTTTACGCAGGAACTCTCCTTCACGGATGCTGGCTTCCGCGGCTCTCTGTTGGGCTCAGAGGCTCTAGGACGAGCTCTCTACTGCTCCAAAAAAGCGGCTACAGGACGCAGCGACTATCTGCGTGCTCTCTCTACTGTCAGCAGATCCGGCTCTCTCTATCAACGGATGGGTTGCTCTCCTCCTTCACGACTGGTGGCTCCTCCACGCAGATTTCCTCTTGCACGACTGGCTCATGCACAGCCTTGGAGGTTGGCCTTCATGCAGGTCTCCTGTCAACGCGGCGGCTATCTCCACCGACCGTCTCACGCATAGCCTTGGTGGTTGGCTCCTTCACGCAGGTCTCCACTACTCCGAAATGCAGTTACTCCACCATCAACTCGGCGTCACAACAGTTTTCAGGGATGGCGGCTCCAGCTTTCAGGAATGGCAACTCTCTCTAGATGGCGGTTCTCTCTCCCACTTCACGCGCGGATCAGGCTTCACCTCTTCCTCTGGACCGTGGGCTCTCTCTATTCAAGAAACCTCGCTCTGATACCACTTGTTGGTATTTATGGTCTGTAATAAAAATAATAAACAGAACAGTGGACAAAAAAGACACATTAAACTCAAGAATTTTAACGTGGTAAAACCCCAACTTGGGGAAACATCCACCTGGAAAAGTATTGATGTCTTATTCCTTTCTATAACGGAGATTACAATCAGGCATTCCTCTCATCCACTTGTTGGTATTTATGGCCTGTAATAAAAATTATAAACAGAACAATGGACAAAAAAGACACATTAAACTCAAGAATTTTAACATGGTAAAACCCCAACTTGGGGAAACATCCACCCAGAAAAGTATTGATGTCTTATTCATTTCTATAACGGAGATTACAATCAGACATTCCTCTCATCCATACATTTCCCTCTTACATTTACTCCTCTCCAAGATTACATATAAATACATGGGAGAAAGAGTTACGTATATGGGTGAACTGCCACCGGTTAGAGAAACTTCCAACCAACCAACGGTTAGACAAATCATCTTAGTTATTGTTAATTTTAATTAGTTGTCACAATTTTTAACAATAGAGGCCTCTCCAAAACTGAGCTTTCAGCTCAGAAGCTAAACCTCATCCCATCTCAAGCCTTGTAGTTAATTTTTTCGGTTTCCTTCGTGAATCGAAATAGATGCTCAGGAGGGCATGCATGCGATATGGGTAAGATGAGAAGGGTTATCAAGCCTGGCTCAACAGCTAGAGGGACTCGATCATACCCTCAAGTTGCAGCATTGTCCAGTCAACAATATGAAGTTGTAAAGAATAAAACTGATGAAACTGAGAACACCGTGATGGTTCAGGGAGAGCAATTGAAAAGATTCGTCTAGAACAACAATGCTCCTCCAGAAGTAGTGCGTAGCTCTGCGATTTTGGTGGCTTCAACTATGCAGCATGGGGGTGAAGAGAACATAGTCCATCACTATGGTAATCCAATGGGCGTGGATGAAGTTGAAGGAGAATCTCCTCCATAGAACCAATATGCTCTCCTCTTGTCATTTTACTATTTTGTCATGTTTTACAGATGTCAATATATATCAAACCAGTTCATTAGAATATACAGTGGAAAATTTTGTAATATTTTAAGAGAGGCAAATATTAGGAATGTATATAAATCCCCTACCCATTTTGATTCTATAAATTTCGACAACTCTAAAACTAAGCCATATATATATCAAGCCAGTTCATTACTAGGATATACAGTGGCAAATTTTGTAATATTTTAATAAATTTTGACAACTCTGAAACTAAGCCATGGATATATCAAGCTAGTTCATTAGGATATACAGTGGAAAATTTTGTAATATTTTAAGAACAGAGGCAAATATTATGGATGTATATAAATCCCCTACCCATTTTGATTCTATAAATTTTGACAACTGTGAAACTAAGCCATCTATATATCAAGCCAGTTCATTAGGATATACAGTGGCAAATTTTGTATAAATTTTGACAACTATGAATCTAAGCCATCTGATGTACTGCTCCACTGTTTGGCTCTGGTGCAACTATATTTTTAATACAAACCTGTTTTGGTTTTAAAAAAACTACAGTTTTCTTCCCACCAACACCAAATCAGGTGTCACGTTTCAATATATTGAAAATTTATAAACCTGGTGAGATTTCCATTGGACCAAGTAAAGTTTTCTTCCCACCAATACCAAACCAAGTGTCACGTCCCAATAAATTAGCAAATTGATAAACCTGATGGCATAGAGCCATAAAGTACCATTTCATCTCTTAATGCTTAGCCTCCTACAATATCTATGAAATGAGGTAGATACCATTATTTATACAAAAGGTCACTCATTATAACTTATTTTGGGAATAGCACATCAATCAATTATGTGACAAGGTGCACGTACAAGAAGACATACACAACAATGCTTACGAAGTGGTTATGAAGACACTATTGCAGCAAAAGAAACAAATGCATGTTCTAGAAACATAATGCAATTCGGTTTTCAATATTAGCGAGGGTTCTCAATCTGCAACTTCAAATGTAAAAATGTCTATAGCACCAGCTATAGGAAACCTTAAAGAAGAGATTGTCTCCTAACTACCAGCTCAGATGAACTAAACCCAGTTGAAATCAAACTCTAGAAAGACATGAAGAAGACAACAATAACAATAAGTACGTGTTTCCTTGTTCTCGGTTGAATTCAATGTTTGTAAATCATAACTATTTCTAGTTGTTTTTTGTCAATATATAAATTAGAATATCCACTCAAAGGATTAAAGTCATCCTTTTGTTGTTTTTAAATATTTTGGACATTTGTTGAACTGGTCCAAGATGGTCAACCTCTCCTCTTTTATATTTCTACACTGATCAATGCAATTGTAGAAATTTATTAATACAAAATCTGACTCCCTCTATTAAAAAAAAAATCAATAGGATGCATAGACCTTCACAATTATCGTTCCATTATTTCCATTCCAACCTCCACCTTAAGAATGAATCCTTAACCACTCCAAAGGTATACTAGGCTCCTTTAAATTGTGAAATTTCCTTCAGACCAACTATAATTTACTTCCCACTGTTAGGATATTCCTATACTCCATCCTAGTCCTATTAGCATTTTCATCCTTTGCATTTTCAGTCATGCATGCACTTTTAGGGTTTGCATGCATTAGTTAGGGTTTGCATGCATCCCAGTCATCAGTCCCAGCACATAGCCCTGAGTTAGCTAGCCCCCGGAGCTTCTTTCCACTCAGTTTCATCCCTCCTAGAGCTTAGTGCGACCTCCTTTCATCTACCAGTTGAGAAAGGCGCCCTTCCTTACCTACCATTCAATTATCTTCAATTATCTTCAATTCTTTCCTTGATTTAAGGCTAGATTGACTCTCAACTAACTGTATCACTCCGATGGACCTCCCGTGAGACTTGACCGCCCATTCTGACTTCAGTTAGCTCCTCATGCGCCCTCCACTGAGCCTCATTCATTCAGTTAGTTCCAGTTACACCTACCACACTCAATTAGACTCAGTTTGACTGATGGTTGATAGTTACATGAGCATTAATGACTCCACGATGATGAGATAGACTACTAGTTGTGCTCCGATGACACTCCAGTGATCTTTTGATCACTCCATGAAGGCTAATTTGAATTGCCACCTGGGCATTCGAATCCTCATGCATTGTACTACTTATCTGTCCATATTGTGATTGATTAATTAGTGTGTGTGAAGTATTTTTGCTTCTATCCGAGTTCTACTGTATTATTATTCTGTTGCTCATTACACTGCATTGACCACTCTTCTTCTATCTTCCTGCTTAATCATAATTACTCTTGTGAGGTATACATCATCTCTTAGATCTACTGTGAGGATTTTCACATGGTATCAGAGCATGTTGAGAGTATTGTTTATCTCCATTCCTGAGAGTTTTTTGCAGGTTATTATCAAGATTTCGAGTGCAGCAGTTTCTGCATATTTTGCAGCAGTAGCAGTTGCAAACTTTTCTATTGTTTTTGCAGGTCTTCTACAGCTTCCATGTATTCAGAAGAAATCCCTCCTCTTTCTCCATTCAACTATGATCTTCTTTCTCCATTCAACTATGATGAATGGAAACCGAAAATGATAGCATATTTGAAGAAAAATGATCTCTTTGATCATTGTTTTGAAAGAGAGTTCGAATCCTCTGAAGAAGAGATTGACTGGTTAAATAAAGGTGACAGAGTTTATGCAACAATGATGTTTTCTTTGCCTTAATACATGATATACCAATACATTGATGTTGAATCTCCAAAAGAGCTATGGGCCCACCTGGATGAAAATTTTGGCAAGCAGAATGAAGGGATTGGTCCAAACCCTTTCAAGAGCAAGCAAAGTGATGCATTCACCCTACTTGATGATCTCATTGGTCATGAACCAGTATCAAACATATCTCATATTGAAGTTGTCCACAAAGAAGAAGAACTTGCAGATTCTACACTCATGCTCCAAATTTCTTCTATTTCAAATTCTGTGCCAGCTCACACTCTAGAAATTGCAGAAGGTCCTAAATCCTCTCTTGCACCAGAGTTTGTTGGTTTGCATCATGATCACATGAATGTTTCGGAGGTAAAATCAACCATTGGAGGTAATGCATTCGCTCTCCTTGATCTATCACCTCTTATTCACTATTATATGATCATTATTCCATGCTTTCAGAAGGTTATTGAAGAATATGGCCATTGCCATTCATTTGGGATAATTTCTCATGCACATCATGGTTTTGATCTCACCTCTTATGGTTCAAAGGAGATCTCAAGAAACCATTGCCATTCGCTTGGGATAATTTCTCATGCACATCATGGTTTTGATCTCACCTCTTATGGTTCAAAGGAGATCTCAATAAACCATTGCCATTCGCTTGGGATAAATTCTCATGCACTTACTGTTTTTTATCTCACCTCTTATGGTTCAAAGGAGATCTCAAGAAACCATGATTCAAGTCTTGGATCTAATTTGGATTCTAAGCAATCACTACTTGGGATAATTTCTCATGCATATGATGGTTTTGATCTCACCCATGCTGGTTCAAAGGAGATCTCAAGAAACTATTCTTCAAGTCTTAAATATGATTTGGATTTCAAGCAATCATGTGATGGTTCTTTTTGGCATAATCTCACCCATGATGTTTCGAAGGAGAAGACAAAAGACTATCTTCACATTCATATATTTGATCCTACCTCCAATGATTCGAATCACAGGTTCAAGGATCATCCTCATACTACTGGATTTGTTCTCATCATATTCGATCTGAAGAGCAAGTACAAACACATGCTTTTTGAGCATGATCCACTTCTTCCCAAGAAGAAGATACCTCCAGACATATGACCAAGCATCACACCTGCTTGAGTTTGGAGCATTTTTTTTTGTGTGTGCCTTACAGTCTATTTTGAGGGGGGGTATTTTTCCCATGAGATTTTCCCCATTTCCTCGGTTTATTGACTGTTATTATTATTCATTGTATTGGGTGACCTTTGGTCTCAGTTACCAGGGCCCAGGATGGATTAAGGGGGGGTGTTAGGATATTCCTATACTCCATCCTAGTCCTACTAGCATTTCCATCCTTTGCATTTTCAGTCATGCATGCACTTTTAGGGTTTGCATGCATCCCAGTCATCAGTCTCAGCACCTAGCCCTCAGTTAGCTAGCCCCCGAAGCTTCTTTCCACACAGTTTCAGCCCTCCTAGAGCTTAGTGCGCCCTCCTTTCATCTACCAGTTGAGAAAGGCGCCCTTCCTTACCTACCATTCAGTTATCTTCAGTTCTTTCCTTGATTTAAGGCTAGACTGACTCTCAACTCACTGTATCACTCCGATAGACCTCCAGTGAGACTTGACTGCCCATTCTGACTTCAATTAGCTCCTCGTGCACCCTCCACTGAGCCTCCTTCATTCAGTTAGTTCCAGTTACACCTACCACACTCAGTTAGACTCAGTTTGACTGATGGTTGATAGTTACTTGAGCATTAATGACTCCACTGATGATGAGATAGACTACTAGTTGTGCTCCGATGACACTCCAGTGATCTTTTGATCACTCCTTGAAGGCTAATTCGAATTGCCACCTTGGCATTCGAATCCTCATGCATTGTACTACTTATTTGTCCATATTGTGATTAATTAATTAGTGTGTGTGAAGTATTTTTGCTTCTATCCGAGTTCTACTGTATTATTATTATGTTGCTCATTACACTGCATTGACCACTCTTCTTCTATCTTCCTGCTTAATCATAATTACTCTTGTGAGGTATACATCATCTCTTAGAGCTACTGTGAGGATTTTCACACCCACCAACACCAAATCAAGTGTCACATCCCAATCCAGTGTCACATCCTAATAGATTAACAAATTCATAAACTTGGTGAGATTTCCATTGGAACAACTACACTTTTCTTCCCCACCAAAACCAAATCAAGCATCATGTCCCAATAAATTAACAAATTGATCAACCCAATAACATATAACCATAAAGGACCATTTCATCTCCTAATGCTTCACCTCCTACAATATCTAAGAAATGAGGTAGATACCGTTATTTATACAAGAGATAATTCATTATAACTTATTTTGGGAATAGCACATCAATATTTTATGTGACAAGTAAGGTGCACGTACAATAAGACATACACAACAGTGCTTACGAAGTGGTTATGAAGACATTGTTTCAACAAATAAAAAAGAAATGCAAGGTCTAGAAACATAATGCAATTTGGTTTCCAATATTAGCAGGGATTTTCAATCTACAACCTTAAATGTGGTTGCAATAATGTATGTGGGGTCAGCTCCAAGAAACCTTAAAGAAGAGAAGATTGTATACCAATTGCTAGCACAAATAGACATGGATGAACTAAACCTAGTTGAAATCAAACTCTATAATGACAAGAGGAAAGCAAATAGTAAGTACATGTTCCCTTATTCCCAATTGAATTCAATGTTTTGTAAATCATAGCTATTTCCAGATGTCTTTTATCGATATATAAATTAGGATATCTTTTGCAAAGGATAAGTTTTTGAATATTTTGGACATTTGTTGAACTGGCCGAGGATGGTCAACTTCTCCTCTTTTGTGTTTCTAAACTTGTCCTCCTTTGTGTTTCTACGTTAACCAATGCAATTGTAGCAATTTATCAATACAAAATCTAACTAATTTTATTAATAAAAAATCAAAAGGATATATCCACATAGACCTTTACGATTATCATTCCATTATTTCCATTTCAACCTTCACGTCAAGAATGAACCCTTGAACACCACTCCAAAGGTATACTAGGCTTCTTTAAAGTAAAATTTCTTTTAGACCAACTACAGTTTTTTGTCCAACAAATCAAGTGTCACTTCCCAAGAGATTATCAATTTTATATACTTGGTGGGATTTCCATTGGACCAACTACAGTTTTCTTCCCACCAACACAAATCAAGTGTCATGTCCCATTAAATTAGCAAATTATTAAACCCAATAAAATAGAGCTATAAAGGACCATTTCATCTCCTAATGCTTACCCCCCTACAATATCTAAGAAATTTCATAATGCTTAACATCTTACAATATATAAGAAATGAGGTAACATTATTAATAAAAGAGACCATTCATTATTTGGGTGCATTTTAGTGATTACCACATCTAAGGGAAACTCCATTGTTGGTTTAAAGATACAAGGTTCTTTGTAAGTGTCATGTCCCAATAAATTAGTAAATTTATAAACTCGATAACATAGAACTATTAAGGACCATTTAATTTCCCAATGCCTAGAAGCCTCCCATAATATCTAAGAAATGAGGTCCATAATATCTAAGAAATGAGGTAGATACCATTATTTATACGAGATCGTTCTTTATTTGGGTGCATTTTGAGGAGTTATTACTACATTTAAGGCCGATACAATTGTTTGTTTAAAGATACACTAGGTTTGTAATGCCCCGTTCTATCCATATCACTTGAATTATCATTAACTATTGTATTTGCTTATTATTGTGGAACTTCGTCAGTTGATTACATTGTGGACATATGAATTTACTATTTTGCGGAGTTTACATATATATGGGTGTGATGTTAATATGATGAATTATATTCGTGTTTTGATTATGTCTCTAAAATGCAAATTTTATAAATGATGGATATGTGGATACCAAGTTAAAGTTATATGTTGCATGGATGAATATGATACCAAGTGCATGGTACATAGGAAAATGATTTATCATTATTGTTCATTAGTAATGAAATGCATACAAATGTCAATGATTGCATGATATTCTCGATCTTGTGATTGGAGACTAACCTACAGGTTAAAAGAGATAAGTGATAGTTGAGTCTTACGAGGTGGGAGTACCACTGGGATATGAATTCTAAAAGATAAATGGTATGCAAGTGATGCATTATTGTTTAGCATGATTATTGTGTTATTATCATGATGTGTGGGCAGGTGTAGGGTTTCGGGAAACTCAACCACCCAACTTGGTTATTCAATGACAAAACTTGAGTACAACAGTCACCACGCAATTACTATGTCGATGTAGGCATAGTCCCTTGTTCCATTAGGGGGGTGGAGACATTACCCACCATTTATCCCCGAAACCTGAAGTCATAGGAGGGTTGTGCTATGGCACGCTCCCCAAGGTGTGTGATGATGACTGGTGGGTTCCTGTTGGGGAAGCTTGGTCGATGTAGTCGACACTTCTGCTTACGGGTTCTAACTGGAGCCGGCCATGGAGTGACACTTCAGGGTAGTCCAGCAGAAGAAGGATAGGATGTGGAAGTTAGATGTGAATTAGGTAGAAGGAGGTAGGTAGATAGGAACGTCTTGGATGTTTTAGAGGGAAGTTAACTAAGTGTGTGTGTGTGTGTGTTGAAACCTCTATCTGATTCTTGTGTTGTAACTCAGTATATTACATTTGTGTCATAAATTATTATGATTTGAGTTAGTGGTAGTCACGGTACCCTTCCTTGTAATTGATTGATTAAACTAATGTGAATATAAAGATAATGATATGAAACCTTATATGGATAATTGTTACAAAAATTAATAATGCTAAAGTAATTAGGTCATATGTATGCTCGTTCTACCTGCATGGAAGATTATTATTATTAGTTAGCAAGTATGCTTATGCGAGATAATGTTGCTTATAGTACATATCCGACTTGTGCATACACTGACCACGCATACACACTTTGCACATGTGCACTACTATCGATATATGAATACTAGACATGTTAAATAATTGTATAAGTTGTTATGAATAACTAAGTTAATTGTGCAATGATCCAATAGAGATAATGAACATTTAAGTTGTTAAGTATATGTGAACATTTTAATAAGCAATTGATAAAGTATCTTCAATTAGAATTGTCATAAGGAAATTATCGTGAATAAAACATAAATACTATTCCATATGCATTAGTGTCAGTGGAATTGTATTGTTTAATTGTTATCATGATTGTTTAAAACCCTTCAGGGTGATTTGTTTACAAATACAAGAATGTTGTGTTGGTACTAGGGTACTTGTCGATTAAACAAATAAATATTATTATTATTTATTAAACACTTATTATTATTTATTATTATTATTATTTATTATTATAATTATTATTGTTATTATCATTTAATTAATGTTAATGATAATAGAATTGTCCTTTACCATAAACTATAGCGGAGCAACTCAATTATTATAAAGATTATCGAGTAAAGTAATTAATCAAAGTATTAATCGAAGCAATTGTGAAAAAAGTTAAAAATAAATATTTAAAAGATGAGATAGGATGGCATTAAAGTAATAGTGTTATTAATTTATTACCATGTAAGACAATTGATATGGATGGGTAATACATTTAAGATACCACTACCGACTTGAAAAGTCAACACTAATAACTATTATATTATTATTTTATTCAAACGTATTTAATACTAAAATAGTGAGTGGGACTAGTAATTAACCCACTGTCTCGTAAAAATCCCAAGTGAACATATCAAATATTTATTAATGAATGTGCAGCCAACTCACCCAACTAAATTAATTGACATTTATGCCATTGAACTACTCGAGAAAATAGGTACCTAAAAATATATTATTTTATTAGGATGGAAATAAATGTTTTGGGGTTTGGAGTGATTTGACGGAGGCGGTGCAGTAAAGCCCGTGTTGATGTATTTGTAACTTCGGAATGTATTCACTTGTATATTGTATTTGTATTTTATTATTCTACCTCCGACGGAGATGTTTATTCCTCCGGTCAGAGAAGTCATTATTGTACTTGGGTCATGTAAAGTCATTGAGGTCAATCCTCCCATGTAAGTCAGGGCATTAGTCCCCTAGAGTCATTTGTATTGGGGTGTTTAAGTCCCCTAAAGGAGTCGGCCCAATCAACTTTAGTTGAGGCCGACTTGTCAAGTGGTTAAGGCTAAGTGAAAGGTAAAGTATAAATAGAGAGGGTGCTCCTCTCTATTTGATCATTCACACACTCACTCACTTCGCATTAGTGAGAGAGAGAGAGGAGTTCGCACAAGTGGAGGAGGAGGAAGCTCCTGGAGACCATCTATTTGTTTTGGGGTTTTGTACTATTGCTCATTCTATCTCTAAGGAAGTTGCAGGATTTTCTCCTTTATGGTTTCCCCGGTGAAATGCTTTGTCTCTTGTCTCTTGTCTCTTGTGTTTGATATGTTGTACATATTGTTCTCTCAGATAATATCCTAGATCATATTGAATTAAATGATGAAAAACTAACATGGTATCAGAGCTAGCCTGAAGGAAGGCATGTATGGCATTTACGACACTTGTCTCACTTGCGACAATTTGAAAACTAGAGCTTTGTATAGAAAAACCTAGTCATCGTGGAACTTTTGCTAAAAATCAATTTTGGCGAAGGTTCAGGATCTGAAAATTTGACAGGCCGAAGATGAAATTTTCCTATACCTTGTGTCTGAATTTCAACCTCATATTCGTTGTACTTTTTAGGATATGATCTGTACAAGTTAGGTTTTCTGCCTCTTCCAGAATGAATCCCTAAACAAGTGACCTAGGCAAAAAGGTCATATCTCATGATAGGAAGCTCCAAATGGAATTCCGTAAAAATTGACAGTTAGGGCACGGACTATAGTTTCACAGGTCCGATTTTCAGAGGCCGAAGTTGAAACAGTGACATGTGGCGCTCCGTACAAGTTTGTTATGTTGTTTCATCCCTTAAACAGGTCATGTTGGGAAACTAAGCATATCTCCCTGATGGAGAATCGAATGAAGCTCAAACCTATGGGGTTGGAAAGATGACAGGTCTGGCTACCGCATGTCGAAGTTTCAAATCCTGCAGATCCACAATTTTAGAGATAAACCAAAAACAATACGGCACATCTGAAATGGCTCAACGGATAAAATCAAAGAAGAGGAGGACGAAGCTCTCACTTAGGGTTTTCAGTTTTTAGGTATGGCATGACCTGATACAATGTTGGAGATACCTGATGCAACATTGGAAACTTTGAAAATGGATTTGGAATCCATTCATCATAGATATTAATCCTCCATCAAAATGTTGTGGGAGGAAGGAGATTGAAAAATTAGGGTTTCCAAGTAAGAAGAAACCCTAGCAAAGTTGGGAGACTCATAGGGTAGCAATGAAGGAGGTTTAAATGGCACTGATATTCTATCATCCTAGCACCATGAAACTAAATAAGATGTTTACAAGTGATCTACCTTGGATGGTTAGGGTTTTACCCTTATAGAGAAGACTACAAGCAATCTCAACAGGTATGACTTGAGAAGATACAGGTATGTTTTGAAATCTGTTTCATGATTAAGTTCATGGTATGTTTGTCTTCATATTATTGAGGTTAGTACAATCATGATCGTCTTATCACCTTAGTAAAAGTATGAATGCATGTGAATAATAGAAGACATTCATTTATTAGGGTTATGACACTTATGAGTGTACTAATGCACTATGGTGTTGTATGAGGATGATGTTGTCCATTAACATGAAAGGTACATCAAGAAAGACAAATCAAGTTCTAGATCAAGAATATATGACCATGTTGAAATGAAGACAAAAACTCATCCATAGTCATTGATCACATAGAAGCTCTACTTACGAGGTATGTATGATTTGGTTCTACAATGCTTAACTTATGAAGATATGCAGGTTACTAGCACAAGATCTCTAAATCATTGAAGAGAACAAAGAAGATATTGTTTGGGTATGTTAGACATAACTAGCAAACATGATAATCCAGTTATGTTTTCCTATATCGAGTTAGAATCCTACCTTGTCTTAGGATCTTATATAAGCATACTTTTGTATGATTGATAATGATTATTCATGAAGTTATAAGTTTGAGTAATCATGGGTTTATGCATATTATGCTTTTTAGTTCGATTAATGATATGACAAACTAGAAGAGTCCTATGGTCAAATAAGAATATGCATGAGTAAAAGAAGTACTCATTGAAACCTTGAATACTAACACTTCTAATAAATTACCTGTGTATGAAATGATCATGACCATACATGTTAAGATTATAGGATTATAATGTTTTGATAGTATTGAGATTATACTAATGAATGTATGATTATGTATGAGATCTTGAGGATGACACAATGATAAAACTAGTGCACACTTAAGCGTGCATAGTGGTCCAGGATGGATAGAAGTTCAAAAGACATATAATCATGATGTTATCACAAAGGGAAAAGAGAGATCAAGAGGGAGCACACTCCAGTAGTTCCTGCAAGGAAGCAAAGATTGAGAGGGAGTCCACCCCACAACCAAACAAAAATAAGTATTTGAATTGTCATTTCTTATATATATGATTACTTAAATGATGTTGTTCAGGCATGTACATACTTATATTCTTAGATTTATGATGTATATTATGCATGTTAGAAAAGTTGCATTAATGAACAAGATACTACTAATATGCAAATAATGGGTAAGTGGCCTATGGTACTGTACAACACTCCATTGCTACTGATCTAGATTGAAACCTCTTTGCTGACATGTTGGAGTACTGCACACTCTTAACAATGTTCTGGTAGAGATGGAAGGCATCTAGAAAGTTACGGGATATGGATAAATGTTGTATTGAAGCATTGGCTAAGATAATTGCATGACTGTAAGGCTTATGTTTTTTATGCATAAGAATTTGTTTTGAAAAACTATGAGATGCTTCTAATCATGCAATTGAACTTGACTTGTAGGAAAGATCGTATGCATAATAAGTTATCATTGAAATGTCAACATAATTTGATAATTATGAAGTGTTACTAATCATGTAATTAAATTTGATTTGTAGGAAATATCATGTGCTATGATCTACAAAAGAAGGATGATGAACACTTGTTCCAAAGAATAAGTGATGGATGTTCAACAAGAAGACTTACAAATCAAACGTACTATAGAAGGCTCGTGGCTAGAGGATTCTCTTAGAAAGAGGGAGAGGATCATGGCGAGATGTTTGCTCCAATGGCTAGACACACTTCCAAAGATAGATTACACCCATGGATGACAAGACCATTCTCTTGAATGGTGTAAATGAAGAAGAAGTGCATATCCAGCAAACTTCCAAGATTCGATAGAGAATCACATGATTGAAGAAAGCTTTGTACGGGTTCAACAGGTACCCAGGATCGATAGTCATTTGATGAGCTTGATGATCACCACAAGTGATGCAGATTTCAACCTTTGCTACAAAGTTGAAGATGGTTTGTATATACAAATGGATGCAAGAAGGAACTCACCATAGAGTTCGAGTGATCTTGAGGCTCATATCAGTAGACCCATCTAACGAGAGATGACATGGATAGATATGCAGAAGATCACTCAATGCAGAGTGTGAATGATGTTTAGTCACAGAGGGAGGACAATACTCAGATATAGAAAACTCCACTTCAGAGGGAGTAGAACTCCGAGTTAAAGAATCTTGGCATGATTCTTGTGATTAGATATGTGGTTGAGATCAAATGAGATTTTTCCTTAGCCAAGGAAAATGTGAAGTAGAGATCTGGGTATGATGCACTATTTTCTAGGCATGGAGGTGTGGCAGAGTGCGGATGGAATCTTCCTTGGACAAAGAAAGTATGCAGTAGAGATCCTGAAGAGGTTTGGGATGATGGACTGCAAGGCCATGGCCACACCTATGGCATCGAACCTGAAGCTATTGAGTGATGCTTCATTAGAGTCAGTTGATGCCACGATGTATAGTCAGATGATTGGGTCCTTGATGTACCTGACGAATACGAGACCAGATATTTGCTTTGTTGTGAACACATTGAGCCAGTTCCTGACGGATCCAAGACATGTTCACTTGATTGCTGCAAAGCATATTCTGAGGTACCTAAAGGGTACGGTTGATTATGGGCTCAAGTATGATGCAAATCAAAAGATTACCCTAGAGGGTTATGTTGATTATGATTGGACAGGCAGTGCCATTGATAGGAAGAGCACTTCGGGGTGTTGCTTCAGTATGAGATCAGATGTGATCTCTTGGTTTAGCAGGAAGCAGTCCTGCGTGGCACTGAGTACAGCCGAAGCAGAGTATGTCGCAGCTTGTTCGGCTAGTTATGAGGCAGTATGGCTAAGGAAGCTATTGTCTGATTTGTTTGGTCTCCAGTTGGATGTGACTTGTATATATTGCGACAACCAGAGTTGTGTGAAGTTGTCTAAGAACTCGGTGTTCCATGACAAGTCGAAGCACATCGAGATCAAGTATCACTATATCAAAGATATGGTGCAGAGAGAAGCAGTGAAGCTCTAGTATGTTGCGACGGACGAGCAGATAGCCGATGTATTGACCAAACCGCTAGCCAGAGTGAAGTTCGAGTACTTCAGAGAGAAGCTTGGTGTACTTCAGATCGAGGTTCCTTCCAAGGAAATGATTGTTGATGTATTTGTAACTTCGGAAGATATTCACTTGTATATTGTATTTGTACTTTATCGTATCCCCAACGGAGATGTATTATTCCTCCGATTGGAAGTGTCGCTAGTTATATTGTAAGTGTCATAACTTATACTTGATGGGCTATTAGACCACCTTGATGGGGTCAGCCCTGTATGAGTCATGTGGGTCAAAGGGTTATTAGACCACCCCAGTGGGGGTCGACCCAGTCAGCATTATGTTAAGTGGTTAAGTTGAGGCCGACCTAGTTGAGTAAAGGTCAAGTCAAGTTAGTGTATAAACAGAGAGAGAGGAGGAGTGCGCACAAGTGGAAGAGGAGCATGCTGCTGAAGATGTCTATCTCTTGGGTTTGATCATGGTGATCCTTGTATTGATGCTTATTCTATCTATGAGGAAGTTGCGGGGTTTTTCACCTTCTTGGTTTTCTCCGATGAAATGTTTTGTGTCTCTTGTCTCTTGTCTCTTATGCTTGATATGTTGTACATGTTGTTCTTTCAGTTAAGATCCTAGATCAAAATGAATTAAATTTTGAAAAACTAACAGTGATGAGTTTGGAAGACACAGATGCACACGGGCCATTCTCACATAGTGGTAGGAAAGTCCTCCTATGGTGTAGATGCAAGGGCGGGGCCATTCTCACATGGTGGTAGGAAAGTCCTCCCATGGTACAGATGTAAGGGCTGGGCGTGGCTTTTCCGACATGGTCAGAGGTTAGTCCTTCCATGGTCGTTGATGTAATTGTCGAGGCTTTTCCGACATGGTCAGAGGAAAGTCCTTCCATGGCCGTTGATGTAATTGTCGAGCTTTTTCGACATGGTCAAAGGAAAGTCCTTCCACAGTCGTTGATGTAATTGTTGTAGCCTTTCCGACATGGTCAGAGGTTAGTCCTTCCATGGTCGTTGATGTAAGTGTTGAGCCTTTCCCGGATGGTCAAAGGAAAGTCATTCCATGTCAATGATTGTAAGTGTTGTGTTGTGTGCATCTGGGTTGTGCTCCGTTGACGACGAGATGATCTGAAGATGATGAGGTAACTGTATGGTACACAGGTTTTGCATAGGCATATAATTAGTCCTAGGATGCTCCTTCAAGTTTTGTAGTGGCATATAATCAGTGCTGGGAGATCTTGCAAGTTTTGCAAGTGGCATATAATCAGTCCTGGGAGATCTTGCAGGTTTTGCAGAGGCATATAATAAGTCCTGAGATGTACATACTTGATGGCTTGCTCGCAAAGATGATGAAGACCTACATGGAGGCTAGGCCTGCATCCAGCATAAAAAAGGGTTGGCTCTGTAGAACTTCCTCTGACGAGTAGATTGGAGATTGATGGTCGAGATAACAACAACAGTGACAATGATGATCCAGCTTTGATGATGGTCCAGCTTTGATGATGATCCAGTGAGGAAGACTTGTGCTGATCAACTGTGTCAAGAGAATACCTTCCTAGTTAAGAGGGAGTGTTGATGTATGTGTAACTTCGGAATAGATTCACTTGTATATTGTATTTGTATTTTATTATTCTAGCTCCGACAGAGATGTTTATTCCTCCTGTCGGAGAAGTCATTATTTTACTTGGGTCATGTAAAGTCATTAAGGTCAATCCTCCCATGTAAGTCTGGTCATTAGTCCCCTAGAGTCATTTGTATTGGGGTCTTTAAGTCCCCTAAAGGAGTCGGCCCAGTCAACTTTAGTTGAGGCCGACTTGTCAAGTGGTTAAGACTAAGTGAAAGGTAAAGTATAAATAGAGAGGGTGCTCCTCTCTATTTGATCATTCACACACACTCACTTCGCATTAGTGAGAGAGAGGATTTCGCACAAGTGGAGGAGAAAGTTCCTGGAGACCATCTATTTGTTTTGTGGTTTTGTACTATTGTTCATTCTATCTCTGAGGAAATTGCGGGGTTTTCTCCTTTATGGTTTCCCCGCTGAAATGCTTTGTGTCTCTTGTCTCTTGTGTTTGATATGTTGTACTTGTTGTTCTCTGAGATAAGATCCTAGATCATATTGAATTAAATGATGAAAAACTAACAGCCCGAAGGTTGAGTAGGATGAAAAGAGTATTTTTCGGAGGAAAAGGGAGAAGGGGAAGGGGGGTTCTCGGGAGAAGAAAAAGGAACACTATGAGGGAATGAGGAAGTTTTGGAAGGGAGTTTTCGAGGAGGGGGACAACTCGAGGTTTGGAGGAAAGGAAGGATGCAGGAGAAACAGCAAAGGAGGTATGTTTCTTATATTTTTTTTTAGGGAAACACTAAGCTGGTTGGATGGGTTGTACTCAAGTTTTGGGCTCAGGGGTCCAATAAAAAATTCTTCGAGCTAGGAAGTCGGCGAAACTTTCCTAGTTGGCAGGGTGGTAAACCTATTGTAGCGGGTTGAGTTTTACGCTTGAAAATATATATAAACTACTGAAAAAAAAATATAGATAGAACTGAGGTTGCTTATAACTGTTCATAATTTATTTCTACCTGTTAGAATTGTTGTTTATATCAATAACAAAAGTATTTTACTTCTATCTATATTAGAATCCAAATATTTACAATACAACTGAATGAAAAAAACAAAAGGACTCAAAACAAAATTCAAACTGATAGAAAATTTCCACTAAGTTGCTAGATTTTCATTAAATCAAACTAAGGACCCGAGAGGTCCTTACAAGGTTCTTTATTTGCTATCAGCATAGATCCATCTTAAACTCAAATCTATCAAGCACTGAGAATATGATCCAATTTCTTGAGGTCTAATTTTCTTTTTTGATGTGTAAAAAGTTTACACCTCCAGAAATTGGATCCCTCTTGGTGCTTGATAAATCTAAGTTTAAGATAAACTATGTTGGTTATAATTTTTTTTATTTATGAACCAACATGTTATTATTTTGTGATGTGAGTTATAATTAATACTCTCAAAGCAATAATACACTTCAAGCATCCAGGACTAGTAGTGTTTCCTTATTCAAGAGTCGCTCAACATAAGGAAAATTTGCTCAACAAGATTTCCACCAATGGTTCTAAAGTCTAATTCATCTCCTTTCAACCTGTAGGTGGTTTGAGCAGAAGCACCGTATAACCAGCTTTGTGATAGTAACTTTGTCCAAGAATAGACCATATATCGGTGGTTTGAGCAGAAGCACCGTATAACCAGCTTTGTGATAGTAAATTTGTCCAAGAATAGACCATACATCCGATGAAGCAGTTGGACTACTAAATCATGAATCGAGAAGTGTTTACTCATTCCGCTAAACAATAATAATTTTCCGTAAAAGTCCTCTAGAGAACATCAGTCTACTTAAGTTTCGATCATATAATACAAACAAATAATAAATATCTTAAACAATGACACGGATTTGGAATTAGACATTATATATAAGAGAAATAAATAAAAAATATCTTAAACAACGGCAGATTACAAATTACACATTATATAAGATTTACCCTATCATAATAGGAGATAAATCCGAATCTAGTACTGCTTAGCTCACTGGCAGTTTCAGGTTATGAATATAGGTTTGCCCATTCAACCATAGAATTATATTCGGTCAGTCAATCTTATGTAAGATTAAACAAAAATGGTGATGAACCTGTAAAGTTCACAGATCAGCTCTCCCTGGATATCCAGGTACTGCTTAGCTCACTGGCAGCTTCAGGTTATGAATATAGTTTTTCCCATTCAATCATAGAATTTTCTTCGGTCAGTCAATCTTGTGTAACATTAAACAAAAATGCAGCTGAACCTGTAACGTTCACAGATCAGCTCTTCCTGGATACCTAGGTACTGCTTAGCTCACTGGCAGCTTCAGGTAATGAATATAGTTTTGCCCATTCAACCATTGAATTATCTTCGGTCAGTCAATCTTATGTAACATTAAACAAAAATGCAGTTTAACCTGTAACGTTCACAGATCAGCTCTCCCTGGATATCTAGGGAAGGGGATGACATCTCTTATATTTTCCAGACCAGTTGCAAAAAGTACCATACGCTCAAACCCGAGGCCAAATCCAGCATGCTTTACAGTTCCATATCTACGCAGATCCAAGTACCAATCATATGGCTCTCTTGGCAAGCCCATCTCTTGTATCCTGCATTTACAAATGTTAATCATAAGGGGATCAATTGTTGACAACCAGAGCATCAAGTAATAAACACCATGATATAACATTAGCCCAAAAAGTAGCTCGCTGCAAAACCAGGAATAACCTGGGTTCTCTTCTTATTCTCGAAGCAACTTTAAGATAAATAGACAGAATTATATCATGTTTTTGTTTTTAATCTTGGAATTCATGTTGAAGTCTGTGCAGAGTACGCATTTTTACCCCCATGCATTTTTGCAAGAGAAACAGTAAAATACCAAGAAATTTGTGAAGTTTCCTATGTCACATAAACTATTTAGAAACTTCTGTGAAATTTCCAACAGTTTCTTATGCCTTTCAGCCCGCATTTTATACTTTCAACGGTATCGGTCATGCATAAAACAAACAGAATTATATAATGTTTTTGTTTTCAATCTCGGCATTCATGTTATGGTCTATGCAGAGAACTAAACATTTTGACCCTATGTATTTGCAAGCGAAACAGGAAAATGCCAAGAAACTTGTGAAGTTTCCCATGTCAGAAACTACTGAGACATTTCTGTGGAAGTTTCCAACAGTTTCTTCTGGTTTTCAGCCCCCATTTTTTATTTTTGGTGGTAATGGTCATGCCTTGTGGGCTGTCTTGTGGCTGTTACCTATGTAATTTAAGTAAAAGCTATTACTACAGTGGCATATCCTATAGTGCGAATCGCGATTCTATTCCACATTTATACTTTCTCTACTCTTATCCTCGGGTGTGGTGAATAATCCCACCTGGATAACAATTGTGAAACAAAGATGGTTTATGAAGCATTACCCGCACCAAAAGCATTGCCAAACCAGATGTTGCCTTTGGAGTGCAAGTCCTCAGGTTGATGTGATAGCACCCTCCCTCACTCAGGTACCATTGTTGGCACTATCAGTGTCATGCCTTGTGGGCACTGTGTTGTCACTAGAAAACCTTATCCTACTAACTGTTAACAGCCAACACAAAATTAAAAAGCATTGAGAGAGAATGGCAGCCTTAATGAATCTGAATCGTGATGTGAATCTCTGATAGCTAGCTATATTCGAAACTTGATATGAAGAATCTATAGAATAACATCTATACATGAAGTTGCATTTTTGTCTATTACTAGTTTGAAGTTTCATTGGTTGTTGTTATTTAAAATTTTCAATTTATTTTCTTATTTTAAATGGAAGTTTCCTTTCCTGTTTCCTGACATTCCTGCCGTTTCCTACACATATCTATGCCAACTTTATGGTCTAATTGGACCCCAGCTGTTGCTAATTCTGGAATCCCATTTTCTGTTTCCAATTGTTGATGAAACAGCAGATTAGAGAGAAAATACTGTAACTTTAAACAAGTAATTTACAAAATATGAATATAAAAAAGCATAGTGCTTTTACCTTCTTACAATGACTTCATATCGCTCCTCTCTTTGGCTCCCACCAATTAATTCTCCAACCTGTGAAGAATACAGCAGCTTAACTTCTGTCCAAAGAATGAGGATAAGACTGCAACCATATGCTAAAGCCTAAGGCTTATTATTATTATTAACCAGCTTCAATACGTTCCTTGGAGAACCAATTCATGTTATACTGAATGACAAGAAGAAAAAAGCATACTTTAGGTACAAGTACATCCATGGCAGCAACAGTCTTTCCATCATCATTGAGCCGCATGTAGAATGCCTTGATACCTTTTGGATAGTTGTACACAATTACTGGCTTTTTAAATATCTTCTCTGTTAAATATCTGCATCAATTTAGACAGTTAAAAACTTAAAAGTTTAAACAACTTCCCATCTTTTCACCTTCCCAAATACCTGGATGCAACAACCTAAAAAATGTAAAAGGTATAAGAAAAACAATATTTTGCTTTTCGATTTTAACATAAAGTCCTGGTATGTCTTTCTGACTTACGCACCTCTCATGCTCCGATGCTAAATCAATGCCCCACTCGACCTTGTTATCAAACTTTTTATCTGTAACCTGTTTGTTTCAACCACGTCACATTTCTCAAGCCTTCCTTGAGTCTGAAAACTTGGAAATCCCAGAAACTCATAACTGTAAGTATCTATGCATACACCCAAGCCACAAAATATTACTAACCTTCTCTAGAAGTTGAACTGCTTCTGAGTAGGTAATGCGTGCAAATGAGGTATTTGCTACTGAACGAAGGCGATCTATAGCACTCTTATCAAACATTTTTGACATGAATTCCATATCATCAAAGCAGTTGTCAAGCAACCATTGACACAGGAATTTCACATAGTCTTCTGCACAATTCATGTCATCCTGCAAATTAAATTACAGCCAATCATATAGTCAAAGCAGCAAATTCAGAATTCATGAATTTCCATGAATCATGTAGAAAGCAAATGCAAGTTCCTTTGAAAATGGATCTTTGACCAAGTTAGAAAATCCATAACATGGAGAATAAATGCATACAATACGTGGGGGTTTTATAACAGATCTTACCTCTAGATCTGCAAAGGCAATTTCAGGCTCAATCATCCAAAACTCTGCAAGATGCCTTGATGTATGAGAATTTTCAGCACGGAATGTTGGACCAAATGTATACACACTACTAAGTGCACAAGCATAGGTCTCAACCTGGAGCTGACCAGAGACAGTCAAGAATGCTTGGCGAGTAAAGAAGTCCTGGGAAAACTCAATCTTCCCATCTTTCTCTGGAATGCCAGGTTTCAATCTAGACCTTTCTTCCATCTTTAAGAGCTGATCTTTAGACTTTCGAAGCTCAGATACTGCAGCAACAATGGCTGCTTTATCAGCTTGGTTGACCTTCAGATCTGACACCCTCTCGCCTTTCTCTTTAACAAGGAGCTTAGTAGCTTCTAGATCGGCTTCAGAAGGTGGGGGGTTTTCTTTCAATTCACGCTCTAACTTATCTGCCTCACTAAATAGTGTTGTAACTTGAAACATCTCCCCAGCACCCTCGCAATCACTTGTTGTAATAATAGGTGTATGGACATAATAAAACCCATGATTCTGGAAAAATGTATGTGTTGCATATGCAAGGGCATTACGAATTCGAGCAACTGCAGAAATCTGCAATACATACATCCAAAATATCAACCATAACAGTATATGAATGTAACCACAAAGGATTTTTAATCGAAGAAAAACAAAGACAGCTTGCAAACCCATTGCAGTACCATCATAATTAAATTTTAAAAAAATTAACAGAATGTTACCACTTAGTTACTGGTCAATACAATTATATCTCTACAAGATGAAAATGATTTAAAACGGGCTTTTATTTCTTGCTACATCTAGATCACACTTGGGCCGAATTGACCTTGGTAGAATTCCATCAAGGGGTTTGTACATGAAAAATAGAAGTTGCTGCAAGATACAGGATAGTGTGCCAGACAAATATGAAGCCTTCTGCGGAATAAATCAAATAAATTACTAGGTAACAAAACGTCCATAAAGTGAGAAAGTAGAAGCACTTCTTTAGTAACACACTCTTAACAGATTTCTAAGCCTTTTAAACCCCAATGGCCCTGTTTTGGTAGGTCAGAAAGAAAGAAAAACTAACTCTAGGAGTGCAAAAACATATTTCATAACCTACAAGCATTTGTACTTTCACTACTTATCACCACTGACGTACTGTTTGATACCATTGACCTACTTTTTTTAGTAATTAGTGGACATTAATAAAATTATCTTATCTCAAGTGAGTACCAATTTGGAGCAACATAACCCTAGCTCTCTAGCATGGAGGATTAAACAAATAGTATAACCCTACACACCTAAGGTCTCACGAAAAAGGAGAGAATATATATAGTCCAATGGGTTACTCTTCACACGCCCCTCTACAGTAGGTTCTCATGGGTAACCAAGGTCTAGACCCTAGGTGTTAATGACAGTTGGAAACCCCTAAGAAGGTCACATCAAGAACCAAATGCATAAACAAAAGGGGTTTAAGCAAATTAAAGGCCAACTTAAAATTAAGTAGGTATTGCTATCACTTTTAAAGTTTTATCCCATCACCTAATTGTTCTCAGCTAGTATCCGATCCATGGCAAAATGGCATCTCCAGAGTAACTGATACAACAATCTAAGCAATACTGACTTTTCAAGGCTAGCAACCATTTCATAAACATAACCATAATCAATCATCGCATTACAAATTGTTAAGTCACATTCACCATCTTTGTTGTGAGGGTTCCCAGTTACGTTGGTGCTCACTGAGATTTCTGTTATATGACACAGTTGTTGAAATTTTGAACCATGTCCAAGTAACAATGAAAAATAAAAGGAACAGTCCAAGGGATGGACCAAGCAAGGCTTCCCTTCTTCATTTGTTTATAGAGGATGGAAATTTCTCTCTTGAATCACAGCAAGTCGGTATGGAGACTTGAAACTAATGCAGATTGTATGTTATGCAATTAGACATGAAAGATGGTTGCTATGCCAATTCAAAAACGAGTAGATACTAAGAATAAAAGACAAGTTTGCTGGAAATAAATGCTAGAGTATGATACAAATTTCCAGTCCTATCTCCAATGCATACTGAGTGGAGCAACTCAAATGAAACTGGGTGGTATCCATATCTATCGACAATCAATACATATTACAAACCATGATGTGAATCTCAACTCAGAGAAGAATAGCAGAAGAAGTAGCACACTCGTGAAATACAAATATCATTACAAATTTCAAAATAGAAAAAGTGCCACCCTCTATAAACAAAGCAATAAAGTAAGTCATGCTTAGGTCCATCCCTTAGCATGCTCTTGTTTTCCTGTTTGTCTATTTTGTTGCTCGGGCACAGTTCGAAATTTTAAGTGCCACAAAAGTCAACAGCTGGCCATCAAGCAGGGCCAACAACAACCTATATGCACAATTAATGCCACAAAATAACCATGTCCATATTAATGGCAATAAGCTCAAACATATGCAAGTCCAACTCATCAACAATACTACAGAATAACCAAACACATCTCTTATGCAGCAAGTCATGCCATAGGGTGTAGGTGTACTACAAATCATAGTTATCAGAACCAGACCGGTCATCGAACTGGCAGACCCCGGGAACTGGAACTGGACCAGAACCAAACAAAAACCAGAAAAAAAACGGACCACAAAGCCCGTCGACCAAATTATACATAAAATATTCATAATTTGAAATAAAAATAAAATAAAATATATATATATATATTCATGTGCATCCATCAGAATTCAAACCATTATACACAAATATGCAAAGTTTCTCATGTATATACTATATACTTATAGCAAGTAAGAGTGCATACAACCAAAATAGCATCGAGTGCAATCCATATCCGAAAATTCTGAACCAAAGTTCATAAATAAAAAGGCTATAAATGGCCTCTGCAGTCAAAATATAAGCATATAACTATAGTCAAAACTCTAAAGTCTAGACTCTACAATCTTATCATATATCAAATCATTTGAATCCTCATGCCCAAAGTCGGTGTCACAATCGGCATCTATGTCCTCAACTAACATAGACTGAGTGTTGAAAAACTGGAAACTAAAGGACTGTAGTTTCGTCAAACACTTAACATATAACAGATTTCAGACTTATACAAGTACCCACATTAAATGCAAATAATTCGCACGCATTCCCAAGTAACTTGAAAGCTGAAATACTAACACTAGGTGTAATTTGCAGCGGAAAAACACTAGTAACAGCAGTAAATAAACTCAGATAGACACCAAGATTTTGGCTGTTCATCCCGGGAAAAAAACCCCAAAGGGGAAAACCCAACAAGAGAAATTTAATATTAATTGCAGAGAGTACAAAAGCTACAGCAGCAATCCATTTGGCATTAAAATTAACAGTCTGAAAAACTCACTTGCAGACACCCAAAATAGTCCCAGATTTCTGCCTTGAAAAATGTGGCCAGAAATTGACTATACAGCCTGTACGGCCCAGCAGGTACAGCAACCTCGAAAAGTGTGCCAAACCTCTGCTGTACGGAACAGTATGGAACTGCATGCAACAAAGAAACTTCACCTCGAAATTCGTTCCCTAGGACAGCCTCGAAAATCGTGTATGTACTTCTGCTGTACGGATCTGTATAGTACAGCCTCCCAGATGAACAGTACAGTACAGCCTCCCTGCCGATGAAAAACAGTCAGCCCTTGTCTCACAGAAATTTGTCTTGGGATTTGTGCCCCAAATCTCTTGGGAAAGATGTCAAATCTGCTAGAAAAATCATTTTTCTCCTCTCAGCCCTCTCTCAGAAATTTCTCTTGTAAACTGTGTCTTGCACACTACCCTGGGCTCTCTCTTATAATTAGAAAATGACTTTTTAGCTTCCCAACCCCTAAATCCAACGGTCAAGATCTAATCTTGTCCTGATAAGATCAAGGGATGTGATTCATTCCATCCAAAATAAATCACTTACATTTTAATAAAGTTATTTCACTTTATGTCATAAGTGTACTTTATGAATTAAAGTCACTTTATAAAAATAAGAAGAATGACACTTTAAAAAAGTCACATTAATACAACTTTATAAAATCAACATTACAAAGTCAAGTAGCCTAGATAGTGTAAATGCAAGGTCACTTCCGCATACAAGACAAAACTATGTGGAGTGCCTCCTGAGCTAGAAAGCTAACACTGAGAATAGGGAGTCTGAGGCTGGCTTGATTAGTGTGAGACAAATAGAGGCCTCTAGCCTCTTTATATAGAATTAGAAGGCACCTAAGGTTAGTTCCCCCACCCCTTACCTATCTTTTTTATTTTTCTAAAGAGAAAGTAAAAAAAATGAAAAAAAAGCACCCATGTATGGCTTGTACAAAACCGACCGGTTCCATACGGAACTAGCCATTTCCAGTTTAGTGCTCCAGTTCGGACCACTAGGGCTTGTAAACCAGTCAGACCAACTAACCTATAAACCAGTGGTATAATGAGGATTGTCAGGCCCGCAATAGCCAACATTGGTATGCCTTTACTCATGCTCACTCCTCCTACCCGATCTCAAGAACTCCTACTGTTGCCTCCTCCACAACAAGAAACACTTCTTGATCTCTCTAAGGAGACGTGAACTATGTGGATCCCTTCACCATTCTCCCAACACCTTTTGCCATACCATCTCCCCCCAACACTCCCCTCTACCTCCTGATCTCAACCCTAGCAACTATGATTTACACTAGAGGAAGCCAACTTTCCTAAAGAAAATATGTGACAAGGGAGTCTTCCTAGTGCTTAGTGCCTCCAATAATTCAAATGGGATGCCTCCAATAATACAAATAGGCTGGAAGAAAGAAGTAGTGATCCTAAGAGTATTAAGCGTAAAAAGGTCATGCAAAGTCTCTTCTATGTGGATAATCACCTCAAGGACATACAACGCTAGGTTTCTTTGATCATGGAAAGGAAACTCGCAAGGGAACCTCACAAGTGACGAAACCCAAAACAAGCAGTGGAACCTCCCCCAGATATCATAATATATGGGACACTTGAAAAGCAAGTGTTCCTCAAACTCAATCTTCTAGAGATGGCATACCTCAGATCCTCTTAGCCCTAGAGATGTGGTGGTCCATCTTGATCCATAAGTGGCAGGAGCAAACCCACTACTAGTCGAATAGGATATTGAGACCATGAACCCACCAAATGTAGTCAAAACAGAAAACGACTGTCCTCCAGCTGCATGAAATGCTCATTATAAATGGCCATCTTTGGGTCAAGAGTTTGAGGGGGTGAGAACGAAGTACTCTGAATGTACCTCTGAAAGATGTTCCTGACTACCCTGTTGATTCCTTTAGTGGGAAGGAAATGACCAGGGGCATGCAATGAGTAACTAAAAGGAGGGACACGCTCTATAGAAATGCCAATGGACTGAAGAAGTGAGGTTTCTGAGAACCACTCCTGTTTGCATTCAAAAAGACCCAGGGAGGCAACCCCCTCAAAGGAGCAAAGAGCAAAATAAGGGTACCTTTCCAACCATGAAGCAAAATCCCCCATGGTGTGGATCCTATGGAGAACAAAGTCAAGACTGAAAATGTTTTCTGGGTATAATAGATGGGCCCCAAACTTAGCCTAAATAGTTTCACACAGCATGATAAGTTCTTATGCCATAAGTTGTAGAAAGAAATGATTTATCAAATAGCACTACAAGATATAAGTAAAGACATGCATTTACCAGTGACGGGTAACTATTATTTACACTGGAGGACGCCAACTGTAATCTTTCCTAAAGAGGATCCGCAAAAGAAAAAAAGGTATTGAAAGTTGTGCAGGCTCTGTTAATTCAAAATCAGCTATTCTATACATTGCACTGGTTCTTTTTACTATGCTAGGAAATAAATGAATCCGAAGTCTAGTGTGTGTAGACATAACAAGAGGGATTCCAACTAAAAGCTTCTGTGTCTTATATTGTTTGGGAAAGTTGATGCTCTGTGTTACATTGTTGCAGATGCTCTACTTAGTGCAGATAAGCTATCCTACACATTATTGCAAGTTCCAGTATGTATCAAGAACAAATTGGTCCTAAACCTTCTAGCTTTACATGTTTTAGCCTACATTGTTTTAGCCTATATAGGCCATAATAGAACTTTCAAGCTCAAATTTGGTATTTATGCAGATAACTAAGTATCATATATTATTTCATCCATATTTATGAAGCAAGAAAAGGATATCCCCAAGTGGATTTAGAGAACATAGGCTGCACATTTGCTGAAATTGATAGTTGACAAGGTGTAAGAAAACCCAGTACAGCAGACCACTTTATAGATGTAGCTACAATTAAGTTATGATGTCAAAATAGAGGAGTGCAACAAGCGTCTAGTTTTGTAGTGGAACACATGTATAAAAGTATCAAAGTTGAAAGTTACAAAGAAGACATTAAGAAATGAGCAGAGATCTTTCAGATATTAGACAAGCTGATAAAAGCTAACAACTTCTCAGGGACCAGTGAACTTCTTAATGCAAAATGCTTCTAGAATCTCCTCAAGTTCTGGCCAACTAATTTAGACAGTTTCTCTCTGTTGCAATAGTAGCCCATGAGAATAAGTAGAAATAAAGAGGAACCAACTATGACAAATTTTGCTAATTTGACTTCCTACAAAAGTCCTTAGGTTTTAGTAAGTCTATTTTGGTAGCATTTTTAGAAATATCTTGCAGAAAAAAATAAGCAGGCATACCGTGTTTGTTCTAGATCGAAGATGCATAAAGCCCCTCAAATATTCCATAGACAATTTTGTTTTTGCTATTGGATATTTAGGCTCAACAGTCCCCACTTCCAAAATCTTCTCAACCTGTAACTCAACCCTTTGCTTTGTTCCTTCAGGTGGTTGCTTGAGCTCCCCTTCTACCATAATGCACGTCCCTGTTGCTGTGAGATGACTGTGAGAAGCAGCAGAACAGTCCACCAACACCTGCACTCACCACACAATCATAAGCATAAATGATAACACCACTCTCACTGCTTGCTTGCGGAAGTGGTCTCGTCATAGATACATACTTTGCCAATTCAACAAGAAAAAGTCCCAAAACTAGGTGTCCAGAATCACAAATTCTCAACAGTTACCTAGATATCTACTATGGATGTGAGCAGTAAGTGACCATAACATAACAGTAAGTGAATTTCAAACAAAAAAAATTACTATGCTTGAGTGGAAATTGGTTAGGGCCATAGATGAAAAAATTGCCAAAAAATTGGCAACAACATGAAAAATCACGATATCAAACAGGAAATGAGAAATCGCCTTGGAAAAATCACGATTTTTGGAAAAAAGCATCACAATTTTTTTACAATATCCCGAAAAAATCGCTAAGTCTTGAAAAAGGGCCAATATAAGCCTGAAATTTGATTTTTTTGATCATTTCTCTGACTTAATATTTTATTGGAAGCAATAATCAGCAATATTAACTAAATAGATAACACCATTGCCATTGAAGTTGATCTAGTTACCAAATTAGAGATGCTTATATAGCTTAGTAGCAATATCCATATAGTGATGGATACAAATATATTTCAAAATCAATATTACAAGCTAGTCACCATACAGATGCAAGCTTATGAATGTTGTTAAGTTAGGATTATAAAATATAGAAATATAAATATTTCATTATTTGCTTACAACTTTATCAAAATCATACATTTGCAATCTGTAAGAGTTCAAGAAGATCATCCATGTGATATTGGGATTCCCTAAGGCAGTCATTGCTCGTTTAAGATTTGGTGGGCAAGAACTATGCTGTTGGGAGCGGGGAGTGGGAAGCGGGAGCGAAACGAAAAGCGAAATTTTCAAAAGCTTCCAGGGTGGGAGAGTTTTCGGAAGCGTTTTTTATATAATATATATTTTTATATATTTTGATTCATATGCCAACAAAACCATGTGCATCCATCAGAATTCAAATCATTATACACAAATATGCAAAGTTTCTCATGTATATAGCAAGTAAGAGTGCATACAACCAAAATAGCACAGAGTGCAATCCATATCTTAACCAAAGTACATCAATAAATAGGCTATAAACTAGGGATTCTTCAAAAACTAGTTTTGAGGCCACCAACATCAATCTGAACAATTAGCAGCAGCACCACCAACATCAATCTGAACAATTAGCAGTAGCACCACCAACATCAAGGTACATAGAGGGGTTGATGTGTTTGATTGAATGTCAATCCCATACCCTCATACATGATAGAATCCAGTGGAAACATTGCAATCCTGAAATCCTAAAAACTGTTAAGTCTGTTGAATTTTGAATGGGATCAAAAATTCTACTTTTTGCATTTGAAGTCCGATGAGGTTGGAACCTCTCAAACATCCTGAAACAATTAATGGTAATGTTAAAAATTTAAGTAAAAGGATAGAAAATGAAAGATAAGGAGAATGTCAACTTTTACTTTAAGAATTTAATATTACCATTTAAAACTACTAATGATTACTAAGGTTAGGTTTTTAACTTTTTTGCTATTAGAATAGGTATTCTCTCCTTTATATAACATTAGCATAGGCCTAGGGTTATTAGTCCCCCCCACCCATCCCTTAATTTTTTGGTTTTTTTAAGAAAAATTGAAAAAAAAGGAGGGAGCGTTTTTTTTGCAAGGAAGCAAGCTTCCTGAAAATGCTCCCATATGCGCGCTTTCCCAGTGCTTCCTGGACGCTTCCTTCGGAAGCGAGCTTCGCGAGCGGGGGCGGAGCGGGGGGGCGCTCCCACGCAACATAGGTCATCCAGCAGCATTTGACAATGAAGACTTATCTTGGATGGACTTGGACCCACTTCCACAGCGAAAGGATGTGGGCATTAATGTTACAGTTGGACAAGTGCCTTCAGGACCAAGAGAGTCAAGCCATGCTCGGGATGACCATTTTGAGCTTACTCATGTTGAGGATGTAGATGATGACTCTAAGTCTGAGTCTAAGGACTCAGATAATTTTGATATATGATTAGATTGTAGGTCTAGACTCTGGAGTTTAAACTTTAGACTATAGTTATATGGTTATATTTTGAGTCTTGACTTTAAAGGCCATTCTTAGCCTCTTTGTTTATGTACTTTGCTTCATCTATGGATTGCACTCAATGTTGTTTTGGTTTTATACACTCTTACTTGCTATATACATGAGAAACTTTGCATATTTGTGTATAATGGTTTGAATTCACATGGATGCACATGGATTGCACTCATTGTTTTGGTTTTATACACTCTAACTTGATATATACATGAGAAACTTTGCATATTTGTGTAAAATGGTTTGAATTCACATGGATGCACATGAATATATATTTAGTTTTTGAAAATATGAATATTTTATGTATTTTTTCTCAACCGGTTTTTTTATCCGATTTTTTTCCTGTTTTTTCCGATTCCGGGTCCTGGTGTTGGCCAATTCGACCACTGGTCCGGATCTGATAACATTGGGGACAGTACACCTTAAATGACTTCAAGGATTTCTACAAGGAGGAAAGGATCAAGAGGGAGAAGACTTTTTCGTACCACCCACAGCAGAATGGTGTTGCGGATAGAAAGAACCAGTCCATCATCAATACTACAAAGGCTAAGATTCATGATCAAGGACTGCTACAAAGGCTAAGATTCATGATCAAGGACTGCCTATGTTTCTTGGGGCATAGGCATGTAACACAACAGTTTATTTGCAAAACACAAGCCCTCACAAGATATTGGAGGACAAGACTTCTGCGGAGGCATTCACGGGAGTGAAACAATAGATCGATCATCTCAGGATCTTTGGTTGTCAAGTTCTATGTTGTTGGGAGTGGGGAGCGAAAGCAGGGAGCAGGAAGCGGGAGTGAAGCAAAATTTTCAAAAGCTTCCGGGGTGGGAGCGTTTTCGGGAGCGTTTTTTATATAATATATATTTGTATATATTTTGATGCATATGCCAACAAAACCATGTGCATCCATCAAAATTCAAACCATTGTACACAAATATGCAAAGTTTCTAATGTATATAGCAAGTAAGAGTGCATACAACCAAAATAGCACAGAGTGCAATCCATATCTTAACCAAAGTACATCAATAAATAGGCTATAAACTAGGAATTCTTCAAAAACTAGTTTTGAGGCCACCAACATCAATCTGAACAATTAGCACCATCAACATCAAGGTACATAGAGGGGTTGATGTGTTTGATTGAATGTCAATCCCATACCCTCATACATGATAGAATCCAACGGAAAAATTGCAATCCTGAAATCCTAAAAACTGTTAAGTCTGTTGAATTTTGAATGGGATCAAAAATTCTACTTTTTGCATTTGAAGTCCGATGAGGTTGGAACCACTCTCAAACATCCTGAAACAATTAATGGTAATGTTAAAAATTTAAGTAAAAAGATAGAAAATGAAAGATAAGGAGAATGTCAACTGTTAATATTACCATTTAAAGCTACTGATGATTACTAAGGTTAGATTTTTAACTTTTTTACTATTAGAATAGGCTTTTCCTCCTTTATATAGCATTAGCATAGGCCTAGGGTTAGTCCCCCCCCCCACCCATCCCTTAATTGTTTGGTTTTTGTAAAGAAAAATTGAAAAAAAAGGAGGGAACGTTTTTTTTGCAAGGAAGCGAGCTTCCTTAAAACGCTCCAATACGGGAGCGTTTAGGGAGCGCGCTTTCCCAATGCTTCCTGGACACTTCCTTCGGAGCGGAGAGGGGGGGGGGGGGTGCTCCCATGCAACGTAGGGCAAGAATACTAGAATAATGTACTAAATTTTAGAATAATTATTTATGAGAAAACATTGACATCATTAGCTGATACAAGAGTAATAATTGGGAAAATATGGAACAAAAGTTTAAGCATCCCATTACCATCACTAATTGGATTTTTTTAAATATTAAAATCTGAACAAGCTCTCACATGGCACCATTTATTGGATATTGCCTTCAACTCTATTATATTGTCAATTTTTATTTTTTACATGAACCAAATTGTATTCAAATTATAGTATTACTAGCTGACCCAATGTTATGAACTGGATAGTTTAGGAATACATATTTCACACACGAAGTGCAGAATAAAGGCCTACAAAGCACACAAAGATATATATGAAATACATATTTGATATTGAATTGATTGATGACAAGATATATATGAAATACATATTTGATATTGAATTGATTGATGACTGATACAATTACAATAGAGTTTTTATAACTTTATAACCAGCATAGATCCATCTTAAACCTAGACCTATCAAGTACCGAGAAGGATCCAATTTCTTGAGGTGCAATTTTTTTTAATCTTAAACTCAAGAAATTTGATCCTCTCTTGCTTGATAGTTAATTTTTTATTTTATGAGCCGACATGGATTTTTTTAATTACTTTTCATAATTTTTTATTTTATGAGACGACATGAATTTTTTTTGATACCTTTTATTTTTGGTAATGTAAGGTTACATTACGTTACCTTACCTTACCTTACATGACAACATCTCCCCCATACTGGGTTGTAGAACACCTTGCTCCTCTCGATGCAAACATACACAAAAAATGACAACTCATGCCTTTTGGTAAAAGGGAGACTTATCAAAATTAGGGTTTCAGGAGCAAGGGTTTTGGAAGCACTCCTGCAATAGAACTACACTCCCAAGTGATTCTACTACAATGATATGGGATTGGCATTTAATCAAAAGCACCTGGCCCTCTATGTACCCTTCACTCAAGCCAAAAGTTAAAACCACTAATTTGACATGCCAAACTTTCTGCCTGATTCTAACATATGGTTAGCAAATTTCATCAAAGCTGGAGATTGTTTTCTTGAGAAACAACTGGGTGAATGGACTTGTATCCACCAATAGCACCAAGCCCTCGTATTGATGTCCCTAGAGAAATGAGGTAGAGGCCAAATAAGGAGACAGACAATGCTTTTTGCCTGATTTTAATACATGGTTAGCAAATTTCATCAACTAACCATGGGCTTGGAGATTGTTGACTTGAGAACCAACTGGGTGTATGGACTTTATCCACCAATAGCACCAAGCCCTAGTATTGATGTCCCTGGAGAAATGAGGTAGAGGCCAGATTAGAACCTTAATGATCATGTATTTTGTTTCAAATATGGATGACAGTGTGTCATTTTGCTATATTCACCCTTAGTTGCTACATACATGAACAAACTTTGCATATTTGGTGTCTAATGGTTTTATATTGATGTATGTATACATATATATGTCCACACACATACACATATATATTGAAATTTACATGGTGGAGGGTGGAGACCAAGAGGCTTGTTATGGATGAGGCATTTGAATGCTTACATAGATAGGGGGAGGAGGAGACTGAGAGTCAAGACATTGATGTCCCAACTTCAACACAACTTTTCACACAGAATGAGACACCCACCAATGGTCATGTGTCTCCAGCAATAGGGCTTCTTCTATGAGAGGACAAGCCAATCCTTTGCCCTTAAAAGGGGTGTAGGGATTTCGTAGCTAGCTTCTAAAGTTCTAAGTTCTAGATTAATCATTGTAGATAAAAGATACATTTATTATATAATGTAATTTTGTATTTATTAGTCTTGAATGGACAACTATCAGGGTTCAGTATCAAGAGTTGATGAAACATGGACTTAGTCACCGCATGTGTCAATTTTTTCAATATTTTGAATCTCAATTGGGTCGAATGGACAGTTCCAAGGAATAGTTTGCCATGAGGTCTTGAGTTCTAGTCTGGATGAGTCTCACTGTGTTACCGGCCATTATTGTGGCTGTCAGTTGAGCCACCCTCCATCCATGTATTCCAGGGAAAAGGGCAAGATCAAACGAGACTTTCCTTGGGAAAAAAAATATATGTGTGTATATGTATATATTTAAGACTTTCATGAGAAAAAATCCATAATTGCTTGGAAATCACCATGAATGAAATCCTTAAGTGCCAGCTGTTGGTTTATCCAGCAATACTGAGAGTGGGGGGTGAATCAGTATTGCCTTCTTTTTCTTTTATTAAAACAATTAGTATTTAAACAAGATATGCTATGAATCAAACAAGAAAAGACACAGAATTTTATCGTGGAAACCTCAAAGAGCAAACCACAAAAGCAAACTCATTAATAAGATGATTTCTACAAAATTGTTTTTCTGCTACAACAAAAAGGATGCACCAACATCTCAATTTTTTATCTGCATCAATAGATAAGGATGCCACAACACCCTTGTTTTCCAGCTACTACTGGAAGGAGGTTACAACCTCCTTAGCAGGCTTCAACCTGTTGGATTTTGTGCTAGAAGGAAAGCTAACATGTGTTAGATTTCATTCATATTGGATTTTGTGCAACTTCGGAAGATATTATTTATTGTATTTCTATTGTATTTGATTGTACCTCCTAAGGGAGATGAACTTGATGTAAATGACTATGTAAACCCTTGAAAGAATCAATGTAAACCTTGGGGAGAAAAGAAGCAAAGTAAAAGATTAAAATTAAAATTATTATTTGCCCCCCAAGTGAAGTCGGCCCAGTCAAGTGGAGAAAAAGAGCCTTGGGAATTCCGATTTTAGGGAGGCGCATCTTTTGATGAAGACAGAATTCAATTCCGAGAATTTTTTACCTAACTCTAAAGCTGGAGCAGAAATTAGGGTTTCATTTTTTACCTACTTCTCTCCACAGATTTGGATCAGCCCTACCTCAAATCAACTCACCTTGGCAAGGCGCATCTACCTGTGGAATCAGTTTTTCCAAATTCCAACTTTCATTTTTGACCTAGCTCCTGCTAGGGTTTCTGAACCAGGTCTACAGTCAAGATGATTGGGATGAAGGTTGAAGATCGTTTGGAAGGAGCTTCCAACTTTATCTCTTGGAAGTCTAGGGTTCTTCTACTTCTAGAAGAAAATGACCTACTACAATATGTAAATGAGAAGGTCCCTGAGCCAAAAGCCGAAGAAGAAAAGTCTCGATGGAGGAAGAATGATGCCAAAGCAAGAAGGATTCTGGTGGACTCAATAAGAGATCATTTGGTTCCACAAATTTCAGGAAAGAAGACTGTTAGGAAAATGTTCAAGACCATAAAGAAGTTGTTTGAACACACTAGCCTCAATGTATCCATGACATTGAGAAACCAGCTCTCAAATATGAAGATATCCAAATCAAAATCCATTGCCTCATATTTCATGAGGATCACAGAACTAAGGGACAAGCTTAGTACCAATGGAGATCCCATTGATGAAAAAGAGCTTGTCATCACTACTTTGAATGGTCTTCCACCATCTTGGGAGTCCTTTATTCAAAGCATAAGTGGTAGATCTAAACTACCCAAGTTTGATAAGCTATGGGCAGATTGTACTCAGGAGGAGACAAGGATTGCAGCACGACAAAGACTCCATGGCACTCGACCAGAGGAGAATCAAGCATTCATATCCCATGCCAAGAAAGGCAAAGGAGAGGGAAGAAAGATTTATAAACACAAGCACCAAGATAGGAGATCTAGTCCTTCCCCAAATCGAAAGAAGGAGAAGGAGGACTTATCTCAAGTTCAATGCTATAGGTGCAGAAAATATGGACACTACGCCAGTAGCTGTCGAAGTTCAAGTAAAATGAAGCATGAAGCCTCAACAGTTGATGTAGAAGAAGACCATCATCACAAGAAGCCAAGGGATGATGATCTTTCGGAGTTCTTCTTATAGGAGATATGAAGATCCAGATTGCAAGAACAAAAGTCTCTCATGGTTCCCACAAGAATGCGATGGGAGCCCACACACAAAAACAATAAGAGATAAGTATTTTATTTTCTTGCTTACATAGATCTGTTTTGTCTTATCTATCTTCATTATATGCAGATCTATCTGGAAGTGTATTAAGCAGTTGATATAGTTTACCTTGTTGTATTTATTATGCATATGAGCTACACAACACTTCATTAACACATAATGGAGCTAGCCTAGATGATATCTCCTTCCTGCATGCTTAGAGTAGTGCACACTCGTGACGGCATGTTCTAGTGGAGATAGCAGACATCTAGATGGTTTCCAGATGTGTTTGGAAGACATGTTTATAATTGTTGTGCTAAAAAATTAGCTAAGATGCTTGTGTAAACTATTGCCATTACATTTGATTATGCAATGTCATTGATCATTAGTCGGGATTTGACTTGTAGGGAAAAGACCATGTGATTTGGCCTACAAGAGAAGACTTGTTCCGATGGACACATGAATCCCGTTGATGTTCAACAGGAAGCTTCCAGGAATACGACTCTCAGCCTAGAGGGATGACCTCGGAGGAAGCTTTCACAGAAGTCAAACCAGAAGTGGGCCACCTTCAGATATTCGGTTGTCCAGTCTACATACATGTGCCCAAGGAGAAAAGAACAAAGTCAAAACCTTAAGGCTAGAAGGAACTTTCGTGGGACACAGTGAGTCTTCAAGGGCGTATAGAATCTACATCCCAGGATCCAGATAGATTGAAGTCAATAGGGATGTGACCTTTGAAGAAGAGATGGCTGTCAAGAAGGGCAGAGGATCAGACATGGAGATCGATGATGAAGAAATGCTCGAGATGAGACCATCTCCCCCTCCAGTTCAAGAGGGAGCTAGCAAAAGAGGATGAACCCATGGATTCTATTCATCCAGTTGAGCCAGTTGAAGTTCCCAGAGATATTGCATGGGCACAATAGAATTTGTATGGAGCAAATGAGAGTGTTGAAAAACATAAGGCCAGATTTGTTGCCAAAGGATTCTCTCAGAAAGAGGGAGTCGTTTATGATGAGACATTTGCTCCTGTGGCTCAATATACTTCCATCAAATCGATCATTGCTATTGCTTCAACCATGAGATGGAAGGTGCATCAGAATGATGCAGACCCCAACCTCTACTACAAGGTTGTAGATGATGAGCCACTGATTTTAGTACTATATGTTGATGACCTGTTTCTCACAGGAAATGAGAAACTTATTGTATGGTGTAAGAAGAATCTCACCTCTGAGTTTGAAATGAAGGATCTTGGATTGATGCACTACTTCTTGGGATTAGAAGTATGGCAGAGGCAGAAAGAGATTTTCCTAGGACAAGGAAAGTACACCATAGATATATTGAAGAAATTCGGAATGTTGGATTGCAAGTCCATGGCCACTCCGATGGATGCAAATTGGAAGAAGTTGAGAGATTCTACTTTTGACTCAGATTTGATTGATCCCACCATGTATCGCCAGCTGATTGGGTCCTTGATGTATCTGACAAACACCGGACCAAATATATGTTTTGCTGTGAATGCTCTCAGCCAGTTCATGTGCGAGCCGAGGCAGATTCACTGGATTGCTGCAAAACATGTGCACAGATACCTGCATGGCACTGTGGGATATGGATTGAAATATGCTTCAGAGTGTGGCCTGAGATTGCAGGGGTTTACAGACTCAGATTGGGCCAGTTGCGTTGCAGATAGGAAGAGTACTTCCGGATGTTGCTTCAGTTTGGGTTCTGCAGTTATTTCCTGGTGCAGCAAGAAGCAGAACTCAGTAGCACTCAGTACTGCAGAAGCCGAGTACATGGCTGCTAGTACAGCAACTCGAGAAGCAGTTTGGCTTCGTAAACTCTTGGTAGGATTGTTTGGACAAATTCCAGAGTCAACCATGATTCACTGTGATAACCAAAGCTGTGTGCAGATGTCAGTGAATCCTGTATTTCAAGACAGGTCGAAGCATATAGAGATTTGATATCACTTCATACGTGATATGGTGCAGAAAGGTGCGATCGAGTTACAGTACGTGCCGATAAATGACCAGGCTGCAAATGTTCTCACCAAGGCTCTTCCCAGGATGAAGTTCAAATACTTTCGCGGAAAACTTGGAGTAGAAGAGAACGTGTCCCTCCTTGGGAGGGAAAGATGACATCGAGATGCTTACCCTGCTTTCACCTTGGTGCCTCTACTCGTCCAGGTACTCAGGCAGGTATGGGAGAAATTCCATTGGCAAATGAGTAGGACAGGCAGTAGATGGTCAGATTCACCCTGGTGCCTCCACTCGTCCTGGTGCTCAGCCAGGTATGGGAGAAATCCCATCCGTAGATGAGTCGGACAAGTAGTGGATGGTCAGGTTCACACTGGTGCCTCTACAGTCCAGGCACTTAGCCAGGTATGGGAGAAATCCCATCGACAGATGAGTCGGACGGTCAATAGTTGGCCGTGTGATTGCACAGGTACCTCTACAGTCCTGGTACTCAACCAGATATGGGAGAAATCCCATAGGCAGATGAGTCAAACAATCAGTAGATGGTCGTGCCCATTTGCTCGTCTAGGATCTTAGCCAGGTATGTGTTACACCAAAATGTCGTTACCCTTGTGCAAGTGTCGCAAGTGTTGCAAGTGTCGTCATCATGACCTAGTGTCGTCACCATGATTGTTGCAAGTATCGTCATTATGACCAAGTGTCGTCATCATGACCGTTGTGATAATGTCATCATCTTGACCATTGTGTAAACTCTTTGCTCTGACCCCTAACCTCATTCTAGGCTAAAACACATCCAACTGAGAGATTTCCCTGCCTAGCTGACCTCTTTGAGTAGGTTGTCGCACTTCTCCTTCATCTAGGGTGCGACGTCGCAGTTCTTGGTCAGCTAGGGTGAGACACTGTCGCAGGTTGTCCTTAGACAAAGTGCAACGACCTCCTCTGTCGCTCTGTGTCCTCTACCAGGGTGCGACGAGGTTGGTTAAAGGCTATTTTGGGGAGTCTCGAGGTCTTTCTAGAAGTTTGTTGAGGTAGAGGCCTATCCCTAGGTTTAGGTGAGGTGGCATTTCAGTTCCTAACCTAATGGGAAGATCCCTTAACCATCTCCCCCTAATCCTCAACCTACCCTATCTCTTTAGCCCTATATAAACACCCACTCTCTCCATGAGAATGGGGGGAGAAGGTCTATGGTATCCTTATGCTGATAGAATCCATATTGGTGATTGGGAATCTTATACCACCCTGGAGGCTTGGCTTGGACATGTTGGATGGAGGATGCGACGTTGAGGCTTTGGTTGTAGCCTCATCCTTTTTATGTATTCCAACTTTTTAATACAATTAATATAATCTCTTTCCATGAATGTTGTCTCATTGATGATATTTAGAACTTTCTTCCTCAACTATTAGTTTAGATCAGTTATTGTTTAGATATCTTGTACTGCTAGTATCATTTCCATATTGTCTTGACAAGTCTTGCAGCTGGAGATTTGGCGACCGCGAGACTTGAAGCAACAACAAGGAGAAGGATCCGCGATCTGAAAGGTATGATATCTAAGTACTTGATCTATAACTAGATCTAGGAAATGAGTTTTGTATTCTGTTCTATTTGTTCTAGATTCACTTGAACTAGGGAGATCCGACTCACGTCCGCTCGAGTGGATTGTCCGTAACAAATCTGGCGACTCTAGGAAGGAATTCTTCTTTTCGCTACTACTTAAGTACTTTTGGTTTGAAAGAAAGAAAAATCTCTCCTTACCTTAAGTAGTTTTCATTGAAAAGGAAAGGAAAATGTCCATTATCATGTAGTTGAGGATTGCATTATGTTTACATTTATGTACTCACCTCATGCATCCACCTAACCGTACAAGATAAAATTAACGCTAGCTTAGGTTAAAATCAGTTAGTAACTGTGTGTAAGTTAGAGACGTGTTCTGACGTCTTTAAGCGTGGCAGCTGTCGTTATTTGCCAACACTGTATTCCGGGGGTATTGTAGTCTTCCACGTACTTATCGGTATATCGAAGCTCTTTCACGTACCCACCAAGTCCCTTAAGTACTTGGCGTATATCGAAAGGTGTTTCACGTACTCGATAGTATATCGGAAGGTCTCTTGCCGAACGGTTGTGCATTAGACAACACCACTACGGATTTGAGCTCCCACGTACCTTGAATATATCGGGAGACACTATTAGGAATCCTGAAACCATCTGAGTTATCCATTTGGCCATCTTAACATTGTAATACACCGAGAACAGCACTCGGGGAGATTACTACGCACGTACTGTCCAGGTAGTCGGGTATTCAGGCAAGGGTACAGTCCCAATCCTCCTTGTCGTGTTTTACTGTTGGACCCTGCGGTATATAGCGATTTGTGATGTTTTGACAATCCTGTGAGATTCCTAACTTTGAATCCACTCCTATTTACACAGTTTGCTCGTTGCTTTTAGACTTGAGTAGTGTTTGATTTGTGTGGTACTTTAGAGACTCTTAGGGAGTTTAGATATGGAAGATTCTTCCGGGACTACCAACCAGGGGGCCCCTTTCCAGGATATGCCATTTGTTATTCCCCCTTGTGGAACTATTGGTCCTCCCTTTATGGCTACGTTGAGTCTTCCTGGATTGACGATAGGATTACCAGTGTGGTTATTCTCCAATCGGGTTACACCAAGTGCACCAATTGTGTCAAACCTAGGTCCTTCATCACATGAGCATCAATCTCATGGTGACCATTCTCCTTCTTCGTCGAAATTTGAATCGGCTTCCGTCTCTTCTTCTTCTCCTACTGAAAACTCTGATGTTAGTAAGAAGGCGGGTGAGAAGAAGAAGAAGAAAAGGAAGATTAAGAAGAAGAAGGATAAGAAAGAGACCAAGCGTCAACCATCTACCTCTGATGGCACTCATTCTATGAGAACACCCCATAAGCCTAAGTTCCCTTGCAAGGGTGATCACCTTCTCAAGGATTGTCCCGGTCTTTCCCATGTGTCAGAAGTGTGGTCTAAAAACCCCAAACCGCTTGTATCGTCAACCTCTGACCATCATGTTGATGATATTCCCTCGACCAGTGACCCATTGGTAAAGGGTCAGAAGGGTAGAGCTGCAGACCCTTGTTGGCTATGCAAGGGCATGCATCGTACTTACCTTTGTCCAAGCATGGATGAAGCTTCACGGTGATTGGAAGATATTACTAGTTCTCAACAGGTGCTTCCAACAAGCGATAGTAAGTTGTCCCTCGACCCCCCGCTGGTTGACCAAGTGATCGATTCAGTTTCATCTGTAATCGATCCCACTCTTCCTTCCGAGAGTGAAGTGATCGAGTCGATCTCATCTCCACTCGATCCCGTTCTTTCATTGGAGAAAGTCCAAACTGAAGCAGTCACCATGACACAATCTTCATCTCATTCTTATCTTCCAAGTGAGAGTGAATTGGAAACCGCTGATGTTTTCCTAGTCAGTTCAGAATTTCCTAGGCAAGGGGAAACCCTATCCATTTCTACAGAACCCCCCCAAGTACTGAGGTCATTTCCTTTGATTGGAATGGTCTAACAGAATCTCGTCTTCCTTCGAGTATTCCTTTTCAAATATCTGTAGGAGTTTCCGATAAAGAAATCTTTCGTACGATAGTTGATGAGGGAGCTTCTGTTAGTATTTTATCCTCAACTGTTTGGCAAGCTATAGGTTCCCCTCAGCTTGTGCCAGTAACTGATCAGATTTTGGCCTTTAATCGAAGGCCTACCGGACCTTTAGGGATTCTCCCGCAGTTACCTATCACGTTGAGAGGTAAAACTGTTTATGTTGATGTCATGGTTGTCCAAGGCCCTTTAGATTTCAATCTACTCCTTGGACGTGATTATGTCTATGCTATGAAAGCCATCGTGTCCACACTCTTTCGAGTGATGTATTTTCCCTACGATGGGAGGATAGTGACCGTTGATCAACTTTCCTTCGTGACACCCAATCATCGCATGAATGCCAGTCATCAGACTTCCCTGAATGTTCCGCATGTTTTAGTGGTTTCTTCCCCCTGAGGGTGAGGGGTACGAGCACGGTTTATGTTATGTTTCAAGCTCGTTAAAAAATGAAACCGACCACTCTAACATAGTTTACCTTTGGTTTCAAGCTTACATAAAAATGAAACCAATCCACTGGAGCATAGTTTTATTCTATTTCCAACTCGTTAAAAAATGAAATTGACCCCTCTAAGCATAGTTCACCTTTGGTTTCAAGCTTGCATAAACATGAAACCATCCACTCGAGCATAGTTTTATTCCATTTCAAGCTCGTTAAAAAATAAGATGGGCACCCTCAAGCATAGTTATTGTCTATTTCAAGCTTGTGTAAAAATGAAATAGATCTCCCTCCCATCAGTTCGAGTCTCTCGCTAGAGTTAGAACTTGAACCTTCATTTCATCTGATTCTCGTTTTCCCCCCTTGGTGAACATTGTCATATTAGTAGCCAGGTTGGTAGTTGGGTTAGCAAGCAGCATTTTCAGACGAAATGAAGCTTGGGGGGCATGCCACATGTCGTACCATCAGCAATCATGTTGAGGGAACACCACCATGTTAAGCCGCTAGCAATCATGTTGGGGGCATTTACCAACCTCTGGGCATCATGTTGGGAAGGAACCCGTCAATGGGCCTTAACCACGAGCATAGTTTATTTTCTGTTTCAAGCTCGTTAAAAAATGAAACCAGTAGTCTTAGCATAGTTCCCTTTCTATGTCAAGCTCGTTAAAAAATGAAATAGGTTCCCGCGAGCAGAGTTCTAATCTTGTGTCAAGCTCATTAAAAAATGAAACAATTCCTCTCCCTTTGAGTCGAGTCTTCTCGTAGACTTAGTACCTGAACCTTCTTTCCATCCGCCTATGCCTCAAGAGAATGCAATGAAGCTTGGGGGCATGTCTTCAACCTCTGGAAGTTACGTTGAAGTCAACTCGATTGCCTCTCCACACGACGTTGGAGCTAAGTCACTTACTTCTAACAATCATGCTGGGGGCACACACCAACCTCTGGATTTCATGACGCGAAGAAGTTCACCATTGGGAACATTTTTTGAGCATACTTTCCTTTGAGGTTTCGAGCTCATTAAACCATGAAAATTATCCTGAGCATAGTTCATTTTCTGTTACAAGCTCGTTAAAAAATGAAGCAAGCATCATGAGCATTCTTCCAACCTATCTTCGAGCTCGTTAAAAATAGTAAGATAGTATTTGAGCTTACTTTACACCTTTTTCGTGCTCTGGTTGAAACATGAAAAGTGGCATGAGCTTACTTTTTACTTTTTCGTGCTCTGGTTCAAATATGTTTGTCTTTGAGTCCCGTCAATTCCATGAGTCTTGTCACTCCTTTGGGTCCTCCGAAGAATGTTTCCACCATCAGTTGCATTAGGGGTTGGTATCGTTCTCGTCATGTCAATACCGCCAAGTCATGCCATGCCCATATTCAAGAGGTGTTCATTGCTCATTATCTGTAGTCAGTATACCTTCGATCATGTTGGTCTACCTTGAGTCACTCTTGCACATTACTCTACCGTCCAATCTACACGAAACATCTGTTATCGAGTTTCATGTCGATGATGGGGGATTCATCATGGCCCTCCTTCGACGGGTTCATCCTCGTCGACTTCAAATCATCATCCGAGGATTGAACTTAGAAACCAACCAAGTACCTTGGGCCTGCATGCCTCAACGGCAGGTTACCTCGCTTTCAACATGAGTTTACCTCATTGACTCTTGATTGAAAGATTCCATTAGGCGTTCGACTTCAACGCATTGACTCACGCTTGATGGTATGTACTATGATACCTTGGGGATCATTGACATTAATGGTGATTCCCCTCGCACTTGTTAACGGTATACATTAATGACCAATAATCAAGTGGTTTCTACCATGTTCGACTCCAAAACATTGTAATCACATGGATAGATTCTTATCATTGCGGGTTCAGCTTGAAGACCCTGGGGAAGTTATTTGCTACCCGGGTTGCGATGGAGATTGTTTGAGACGCACAGATCCACTTTGTATTGGTCGTGGCTGTGTTGTCAGTTCGGAGTTACACGGATCCACTTTTGTATTGGTCGTGGCTGTGTTATCATCTCATCATGGATCTACGATTGTGTATAGTAACCATGATTGTGTTCAGTCGGTCTTTACTATCATGGATCTGCAATGTATTGATCGGCAGCCATGTTTTGTGTTGTATGAGACTTGTGGGTCTCAGGTCATTTCTGCAGCAACTCCTTCCAACCAACAAGTCCTTCCCATTTTTCTTATTACAAAGCATTTCACCTGTCTCATTCCGTCAGCTTCATACTTTGGGGGGGCATTCTGTTACACCAAAATGTCGTCGCCCTTGTGCAAGTGTCGCAAGTGTCGTCATCATGACCTAGTGTCGTCACCATGACCGTTGCAAGTATCGTCATTATGACCAAGTGTCGTCATCATGACCGTTGTGATAATGTCGTCATCTTGACCATTGTGTAAACTCTTTGCTCTAACGCTAACCTCATTTTGGGCTAAAACACATCCAGCTGAGAGATTTCCCTGCCTAGTTGACCTCTTTGAGTAGGTTGTCGCACTTCTCCTTCATCTAGGGTGCGACGTCGCAGTTCTTGGTCAGCTAGGGTGAGACACTATCACAAGTTGTCCTCAGACAAAGTGCGACGACCTCCTTTGTTGCTCTGTGTCCTCTACCAGGGTGCAACGAGGTTGGTTAAAGGCTATTTTGCGGAGTCTCAAGGTCTTTCTAGAAGTTTGTTGAGGTAGAGGCCTATCCCTAGGCTCTAGGTGAGGTGGCATTTCGGTTCCTAACCTAATGGGAAGATCCCTTAACCATCTCCCCCTAATCCTCAACCTACCCTATCTCTTTAGCCCTATATAAACACCCACTCTCTCCATGAGAATGGGGGGGAAGGTCTATGGTATCCTTATGCTAATAGAATCCATATTGGTGATTGGGAATCTTATACCACCCTGGAGGCTTGGCTTGGACATGTTGGATGGAGGATGTGACGTTGAGGCTTTGGTTGTAGCCTCATCCTTTTTATGTATTCCCACTTTTTAATACAGTTAATATAATCTCTTTCCATGAATTTTATCTCATTGATGATATTTAGAACTTTCTTTCTCAACTGTTAGTTTAGATCAGTTATTATTTAGATATCTTGTACTGCTTGTATCGTTTCCATATTGTCTTGACAGGTCTTGCAGCTGGAGATCTGGCGACCGCGAGACTTGGAGCAACAACAAGGAGAAGGATCCGCGATCTGAAAGGTATGATATCTAAATACTCAATCTGTAACTAGATCTAGGAAATGAGTTTTGTATTTTGTTCTATTTGTTCTAGATTCACTTGAACTAGGGACATCCGGCTCGCGTCCGCTCGAGTGGATTGTCCGTTAACAGTATGGGAGAAATCCCATCGACAGATGAGACAGACAGGTAGCAAATGGTATAGCTAATAATCTCAGATATCCAGGATTGAGTGATTCTCCTGGACACACAGAAGGATAGGTGTAGATGATGCATGAAGACACTTCTTGAAGGACTGAGACTGTGCCGACAACCTTTAGTATGTATAGAGATGATGGAGAAAGTATAGATGTACAAAGATGAAACCTAGATGATCGTGATGTTGATGAAGACCGAAGAATACCTTCCTCGTTGAGAGGGAGTGTTGGATTTTGTGCTAGAAGGAAAGCTAACATGTGTTAGATTTCATTCATATTGGATTTTGTGCAACTTCGGAAGATATTATTTATTGTATTTCTATTGTATTTGGTTGTACCTCCTAAGGGAGATGAACTTGATGTAAATGACTATGTAAACCCTTGAAAGAATCAATGTAAACCTTGGGGAGAAAAGAAGCAAAGTAAAAGATTAAAATTAAAATTATTATTTGCCCCCAAAGTGAAGTCAGCCCAGTCAAGTAGAGAAGTTGGCTCACCTAGGGTAAAAGAAGCAAAGTAAAGGATTAAAATTAAAATTATTATTTGCCCCCAAAGTGAAGTTAGCCCAGTCAAGTAGAGAAGTCGGCTCACCTAGGGTAAAAGTCAGTTTTACACTTGTATAAATAAGAGGTTATGTCACCTCATTATCTTACTCACTCATTCACTCAAGTTCGCATCACTTGGAGAGAGAGAAGTTCGCCTGCTAGAGAAGAAGACTGTTTTGGTGTTTCTACTTTTGGAAAGCATTTCCATCTTTTCTCTTTTATGATTGTACTCTGATCTCGGAATTATCATCTCTATACGAAGGTTGCTGGGTTTTCTCCCGTTTGGGTTTCCCAGGATAAACTCTGTTGTTATTGTTTTGTGCTTTGTCTTTCTTCTAGTGATCATGTTTATGCAATTGAATTATTATGCTATGAATGTATGAAATCTAACACAACCTACCCCTTGTTGAGAGATTGTAACTTCTAAGAATATTATATTTGTACTTTATTATGCCGGAGATGTTTCATTCCTCCGATGAGACTTTGTCATGTATCCGGAGATGTTTATTCCTCCGTGGTAACTTGGGTTATTAGACTTCCCTAGTGGGGTCGGCCCTGTATGTGTTATGTGGGTCAAAGGGTTATTAGACCACCCTAGTGGGGTCGGCCCTGTCACATTATGTAAAGTGGTTAAGTTGGGGCCGACCTAGCTTGTGTAAAAGACAAGTCAGAGTTGTGTATAAATAGAGGAGGTGTGTTCCTCATTTAACACACATTACACTCACTTGTGAATAGCGCATAGGTGAGGGAGAGATCTGCTATGGAGGAGAAGGAGCTCATGTCTAGGGTTTACATCTTTGTATTTGTTGGTCATCTATATTGAGGAAGCTTTGCTGGGTTTTCTACCCCATGAGGGTTTCCCAGGATAAATCTGTGTCTCTTGTGTTTATGCTGTGCTTGTTATTCTTTCAGTGATCCTGTATATGCTATTGTTGTGAAATGAAATGCAATGCTGATATTTTCTGTCTTAGCATATTGAATCTTAACATGGTATCAGAGCTAGCCTAAAGGAAGGCAATGTATGGCACTTACGACACTTGCTTCACTTGCGACAATTTGAAGGTTAGGGTTTTATATAGCAAAAAACCAGTCATCGTGGAACTTTCGCTATAAAACCATTTTGGCAAAGGTTCAGGATCTGAAACCTTTACAGGTCGTAGATAACATCCCCATGTACCTTGTGTCCAAAGGACAGCCCCTAATTCGTTGTACTTTGTGATTTATGATCAGTACAAGTTAGGGTTTCTGCCTCTTCCAGATCTAAGTCATAAACAGGTGACCTAGGAAAAAAGGTCACAACTTGGGCTAGGAAGCTCCAAATGAAATTTAGTAAAAACTAAAAAGTGACAGGTAGAGAACGGACTGTAGTTTCTCAGGTAACTTTTTCAGAGGCCGAAGTTGAACAGTGACAAGTGGCACATCGTACAAGTTCGCTCTCATGTTTTATCCCATAAACAGGTCACATTGCGACACTTGGCATAACTCTCTCTCAGAAAATCCAATTGAGGTCAGACCTGTGGGGTTGGAAAGCTGACAGGTCAGGCTACCACACGCCGAGATTTCAGACCCTGTGAATTCGTAATTTCAGAGATGCACCAGAAACAATCAGGTGCATATTTATGTCAAAACAGAATTGTTTTCTGAGCACCTTCATTCTTGGCTTATCTCTGCTACGGGAATTTAGAGCTTCGGAGAAAGTTGGAATTTTTGGAATCGGAGTCCACGGCTGAATGCTCCTCATCAAAATCGAAATTTAGAGACCAAGATCGAAATTTTTGGTTGGTCAGAAGGGTGGGCTTGATCAAACCCTAGTTCAGGATTTTGATCGGAAAGATGGAAAATTAGGGCTTCTGCAAAAGTTGAAATTTTTAAAGTCTGTGACCACGGCTGGAAGCTCCTCAGAAAAATTGAAGTTTAGAGCTTTGGATCGAACCTTTTGGTTGGGCAGAAGGGTGGGCTTTATCAAACCCTAGTTCAGGGTCCTGTCCAATGAATCCAGAAGTTTCAAAGGCAATTTTGAGGGGTCAAATTTTGCAGTTTTCAAAATTGAATTATACCAGCTTGATCAACTCAGAAAGCCACATCTTTCCATCCATTCAGAAGTTTGAAATTCAAAATTTGAATTTTTAGGGTTTCTCTAACAAACCCTAATCCAGCTCCAGATCCAGTTTCAGCAAATCAAAGTTATGATATGATTGTCTTCATGTTATTGAGGTTAGTACAATTATGATTGTTTGATAATGAATGCATGTGAATGATAGAAGCATTCATTGATTAAGGTTATGACACTTATGATTGTACTAATGCACTTGTGGTGTTGTATGAGGATGATGTTGTCTGCTAACAAGATACAGGTACATCAAGAAAGACAAATCAAGTTCTATAACCATGATGACATAAGGACAAAAACTCATCCATAGTCTTTGACCACATAGAAGATCTAGTTACAAGGTATGTACGACTTTGTTCTACTATGCTTAACTTATGAGATATGCAGGTTCTAGCACAAGGTCTCTAAATCATTGAAGAGAACAAAGAAGATATTGTTTAGGTATGTTAGACATAACTAAGCATGTCTACTAATCCAAGTATGTTTTCCTATGTCAAGTTAGAATCCTACTTTGTGCTAGGATCTTAGTATACCCATGTATTGAATGATCATGACCATACATATTCAAGATTACTTAGAATCATAATGTTGTGATAATATTGAGCTTATACTAATGAATGTATGATTATGTATGAGATCATGATGATGACACTAGTGCACACTTAAGCATGCATAGTGGTCAAGGATGGATAGAAGCTCGTGACATGGAAGGGAAGTAGAGACCAAGAAGGAAGCAACCTCACAAGACATAAAAAGATAAGTATTTGAATTGTTATTTGAATTACTGAACAGTCTATGATATTCCTCGTAATAGTTGTATGCATATTTGTATTCCTAGAATATAACATGCTAAGTATTCATACAGCATTGAACAGTATACTACTAATATGCATATGATTGGTAAGTTGGACAAACATTCCATTGTTGCTTGTCTAGAATGAAACCTCTTTGCTGACATGCTGAGAGTTGTGCACGCTCTCGATAGTATGTTCTGGTAGAGATGGAAGGCATCTAGATAACCACTGTATGCATACAGGATATGGAAAAGTGTTGTGCCAAAGTATTGGTCAAGATAGTTGCATAACCATGTGAATCATATTTGTATGCATAATAAGGTTATCATGTCAACATGATTTGATGATTATGAAGTATTTCTAATCATGTAATTAACTTTGATTTGTAGGTAAGATCATGAAGAATGATGAACACCGAACAAGTGATGGATGTTCAACAAGAAGACTTACAAATCAAACATACTATAGAAGGCTCGTGACTAGAAGATTCTCTTAGAAAGAGGAAGAGGATCATGACGAAATGTTTGCTCCAAGTGGCTAGATAAGACCATTCTCTTAATGGTGTAATTGAAGAAAGCTTTGTATGGATACCCAGGATCGATAGTCATTTGATGAGCTTAATGATCACCATGGGTGATGCGGATTTCAACCTTTGCTACAAGGTTGAAGATGGTATCTATACACAAATGACATTCAAGAAGGAACTCACCACAGAATTCGAATGATCTTGAGGCTCATATCAGTAGACCCATCTGACGGGAGATGGCACAAATCGATATGCAGAAGAACACTCACTGCAGAGTGTAGATGATGTTCAGTCACAGAAGGAGAGCTGATAGCTTCTTGAAAACCTTGGGCTTTACCAAAAGTAAAGATGATCCTAACCTTTACCTTAAGGTTATGGATGATACTATTATTGTATGTGGATGATCTCTTTCTGACAGGGAATGAGAAACAGATCATGGAAAGAAAGAAGAAGCTACAGAATTTGAGATGAAAGATCTCGGATTGATGCATTACTTCCTAAGTCTGGAAGTATGGCATGGCTCAGAAGGAATCTTTCTCAACCAGGGAAAGTATGCTGTGGAAATCCTGAAAAGATTTGATATGTTGGAATGTACAACCATGGCCACTCCCATGGATTCCAACTTGAAGCTGTTGGTGGATGACTCATTAGAGTTAGTGGATGTGACTCTGTACAAACAGATTATTGGGTCACTGATGTATCTGACGAATACAAGGCCGGATATATGCTTTGCTGTGAAACACCTTGAGACAATATCTAGTGGAACCTAGGCATGTTCACCTGATAGCTGCAAAGCATGTGATGAGGTACCTAAAGGGTACGATAGACTTTGGTCTATGTTATCTTGGAGATCATGATTTCAGATTGTATGTCTACACAGATGCTGACCAGGCAGGAAGTGTATCAAACAGGAAGAGCACATCGGGCAGATGTTATTGTCTGGGATCTGCCATGATCTCGTGGTTTAACAGGAAGCAGTCTAGCACAACTGAAGCGATATATATAGCTGCTTACCCTGCTAGTTGTGAAGCGATATGGCTTCAGAAGTTGTTATCAGGATTGTTTGACTTAGAGATGGACCCCGCTGTGATCCTGTGTGACAACCAGAGTTGTATCAAGATGGCAGAGAATCCAGTGTTCCATGATAAGTCAAAGCACATAGAGATCCGATATTTTTATATACGGGCTATGGTGCAGAAAGGAGCTATCAAGCTCGAGTATGTGAGCATTGACGAACAAGTTGCTGATGTATTGACCAAACCTCTGTCTCGAGTAAAGTTTGAGACAAGCTTGGTGTCGTTCAGAAGGACCCTCCTCGAAAGGGGGAGTGTTGTGGATACTTGTATCGATGATGAGGATACTTATGTCGATGATGAGGATACTTGTATCGATGATAAGATTGCCTGCATCGACAGTGAGGATACCTATATTGGTGATACCTACAGTGAGATTGGTGAATGGTCCTTAGACAGGGTCTAAGTTGACGAGGGGATTGTATCATCCTTGAACACATGTTCTAAAAGAGATCCGTAGACATATGTCTCCGAGAAAGAAGAGGGATTGTATCATCCTTGAACACATGTTCTAAAAGAGATCCGTAGACATATGTCTCTGAGAAAGAAGTGGGATTGTATCATCCTTGAACACATGTTCTAGAAGAGATCCGTAGACATATGTCTCCGAGAAAGAAGAGGGATTGTATCATCCTTGAACACATGTTCTAAAAGAGATCCGTAGACAGATGTCTCCGAGAATGTGGGGATTGTATCTTCCCCGGACTTCGGTCCCGGAATTGATCCATAGACAGATGTCTCCGAGAATGTGAGGATTGTATCATCCCCAGACTTCGGTCCCAGAATTGATCCGTAGACAGATGTCTCCGAGAATATGGGGATTGTATCTTCCCTAGACTTTGGTCCCAGAATTGATCCGTAGACAGATGTCTCCGAGAATGTGGGGATTGTATCATCCCCGGACTTCGGTCCCAGAATTGATCCGTAAACAGATGTCTCCGAGAATGTGGGGATTGTATCTTCCCCGAACTTCGGTCCCAGAATTGATCTGTAGACAGATGTCTCCGAGAATGTGGGGATTGTATCATCCCCGGACGACGGTCCCAGAATTGATCCGTAGACAGATGTCTCCGAGAATGTGGGGATTGTATCATCACCGGACTTCGGTCCCAGAATTGATCCGTAGACATCTATCTCCGAGAATTGATGATAGGACTGCATCATCGCTGGACATTTGGTTCAAAATGTACGTGACTGGATTGCATCATCCATAGACATGAGACTTGTCTAAAATTGATAAGGATTGATCATCCTGGAAGTAGATCTAGATTGCATCGTCCATAGACATGAGATTTGTCTAAAATTGATAAGGATTGATCATCCTGGAAGTAGATCTAGATTGCATCGTCCATAGACATGAGACTTGTCTAAAATTGATAAGGATTGATCATCCTGGAAGTAGATCTGGATTGTATCGTCCATGGACCTATGTCCTAAAGTGAGAGGGATTGATCATCTCGTAATAGGATCTTGTGTATTGCAGAGTATGCTGCTATGACGATGTTGTAGATCGAGATGATCCAGATGTTGTAGATCGAGATGCTCTAGATGCTGTAGGTCAAGATGATCCAGATGCTGTAAATCGATATGATCCAGATGCTGTAGGTCGAGATGATCCAGATGTTGTAGATCGAGATGATCCAGATCCAGATGTTGTAGATCGAGATGATCCAGATGATGTAGATCGAGATAATCCAGATGATGTTGTTGATCAAGAGGATCTAGTTGATGATGTGATGCTGTTGATCGAGATGATCGTGATGATGATACTATTGATCGAGATGATCCAGATGATGATGATCGAGATGATGATGCTATTGATCGAGAGATCCAGATGTTGATGCTGCTGATCGAGAGGATCCAAATGTTAATGATGATGATCGAGAGATCCAAATGATGACGATGTTGTAGCTGATCGAGTGCTATAGAAGGTGAAGACTCAATACTGACGATGCTGATACTCCAATATCGAAGACCTGAAGATATTCCAGTAACTGGTTGAGTTACTGATGATGTTGAGAACGCTTCCAATGATTTATAGATGTATCATGTATGATGTTGATGACTCCTTGCTCCTGCAGATGTTGTTATGATATCCTTCTCGTTAAGGGGGAGTGTTGAGATATTGTAACTTCTAAGAATATCATATTTATACTTTATTATGCCGGAGATGTTTCATTCCTCCGATGAGACTTTGTCATGTATCCGGAGATGTTTATTCCTCCGTGGTAACTTGGGTTATTAGACTTCCCTAGTGGGGTCGGCCCTGTATGTGTTATGTGGGTCAAAGAGTTATTAGACCACCCTAGTGGGGTCGGGCCTGTCACATTATGTAAAGTGGTTAAGTTGGGGCCGACCTAGCTTGTGTAAAAGACAAGTCGGAGTTGTGTATAAATAGAGGAGGTGTGTTCCTCATTTAACACACATTACACTCATTTATGAATAGCACATAGGTGAGGGAGAGATCTGCTATGGAGGAGAAGGAGCTCATGTCTAGGGTTTACATCTTTGTATTTGCTGGTCATCTATATTGAGGAAGCTTTGTTGGGTTTTCTACCCCATGAGGGTTTCCCAGGATAAATCTGTGTCTCTTGTGTTTATGCTGTGCTTGTTGTTCTTTCAATGATCCTGTATATGCTATTGTTGTGAAATGAAATGCAATGCTGATATTTTTTGTCTTAGCATATTGAATCTTAACACCCCTAGCACCACCCAACCTCCCTTTGACTTCTAGATTCTTTTCTTATTTCATCAGTTTTGCCTCTGGAAATTCTTCATTTTCTGGTCTCTTTCTTCCTTGATGCTTTTTCGATCTTCGTTATTGAGACATCCTTCTTCAATTTCAAATATCTGTTTATATAACATCATGTATCGCATATTTTTCAGGTCGCATCTCTTCATTCTGAAGTTCGTGTCTTTTCACGTCGTGTCTTTCCAGAAGAATTAGATCTTGTTTATTAATTACTGAATTAGATCTCTGTTTAATTTATTTATGTAAACAAATTGTAAATCTTTCGAGTATATTGTAAACCTTTCGGGCATATTGTAACCTGTGATCATATTGTAGAGCCTACGGGCACATACAAGAGCCTACGAGCATATGTATGAGCCCTGCGGGCAGATATATGAGCCCTGTGGGCATATATATGAGCCTACGGGCATATCTTTAAGCCCTACGGGCATATCCTTAAGCCCTGCAGGCATATCTTTTAAGCCCTTGTGGGCATATCTTTGGGCCCCTTTGCGGGCATATTCTTAGGCCCCTTTTGTGAGCATACTGTAGGCCCTCTTGTGACCCTCTTTGTGGGCACCTTCTTATTGTTGACATCAATGCCAACACATTATTCAACACCTCCTGTGTTCATTGAAGAGCAGACATCCCCTGCTGAAGAAGGGAAGAAGCCACCAACAAGATAATGTTTCAGTACACTAATCTAACTATGGTCTTTAAATATGTCAAGTATGTATGTTAACTGGATTCTGTATAGCGAATATTCAAAAGACATGGACTTAATCACCACATATGGCGATTTTTTCAATAAAATTCCAATTTTGAATCTCAAGGGAATTTTTAATCTCAAGTAGTGGCAAATATAATGTGCCGTGCTTATATAAGTTTCAAAAATATGTGTTAAAATGCAGTCATACATACATGGTTCGAACAGAATGTTGCAAGGCAGAATTTGCCATGAGGTTTTCAGTTAGAGTTTGGCTAAGTCTCACTGGGTTACCAGCCCATCCAGATTTTCTGAAAAAAAGGATGGGATCCAAAGAGGTTTTCTTGGAATATATATATATATATGAGACTTATTACATTTCAAGTTAAAAAAATTTGCACTTGAAAAGTTTATATTGAAATTTGCTTAACTGTTTTCATTGAACGTAATGGCAATTGTTATTATATCTTTTTGCAAGGCCGAATTATCCACGATTCAAACACCGAACACGAACCAGTGGACTTAGGTCATAGATGACAGGAATGAAGGCTTTTTTGCTTCAAGACTGTCAATTTTGCCATAAATTTGAGCTGAATATGAATAGCTTTGTAGGTTGACAGTTAAGAAACATACTAGTTCACATTTGAGCCTGAATTTGTACTTGGTATTCTCAGAAATGAAATCTCTTAATATTATAAATAAACTCTTTAAAAAAAACGTTACTTTAACATAACAGCATACAAAGAGAGCGTCAAGTAACCATGGGTATTTTATTTGCAGTATGCATACATACCTGAAGATTTGTAGGGCAAGAGCCATCATTGATCTCCAGAAATACAAAAGTGTTTTTGCCTTGCTCTCTACCAGTCTTGACCCATCCTCCTACAACAACCCTCTGTCCAACCAATCCCTGGCCGCCATCAGGGCGTCCTACAATCTTTTTGATGAGAACCCTCTTTGAGTATTTCGCCCATTCAACCGCAACCGCATCTTTCCCACTCCCGACTGCCATGCAACCCATTTGAGTGGCTAGCGATTTCTCCTGTGTATCCATTTCAATTTCAACCCCCCTGCTAAAATTCAATACAATAATACTATTATTGGAATCTTCGGGACAATGCTTCTAAGACATCAACTTCACAGAGCTTCTACTTATTTCCTTTCCTTGATAAAATTCACAGAGATGCGATGAAGAGCTTCCAAGAGAACTCGGCCATCAAACACGCTGTCGCTTTCAAAAGCAGTTGAAAGGCCTGAACACAATTCTCATTCCGCTCGTTAGTCACTTAGAATGGGTTAAAAGCCACTCAACAAGGAACGCTAATACTTTAAAACGTCTAGGAAAGAGTGAAAAAATAAGGGGTGAGTTAGAACGTAGTCCGACGAAGGTAAAGTTTGTTATTGATTTGCGATGAAGAGCTTCCAAGAGAACTCGGCCATCAAACACGCTGTCGCTTTCAAAAGCAGTTGAAAGGCCTGAACACAATTCTCATTCCGCTCGTTAGTCACTTGGAATGGGTTAAAAGCCACTCAACAAGGAACGCTAATTCCAAGGAAAAACAAGGAACGCTAATACTTTAAAACGTTTAGGAAAGAGTGAAAAAATAAGGGGTGAGTTAGAACGTAGGCCGACGAAGGTAAAGTTTGTTATTGATTTACTTTTTTTTTTAAGAATTAGAATTGAATTGTTTGGTTGTTGTAAAATTTTAAAATAGTTCAAAACTAATAAAATCATATCATAGTTATGAGGTTAAAATTCCATAATTGAGTGTAACTATAACTTTTTACAAAATTTGAAATTGGAAAAAAAAAACTGAAAAAAAATGAGTTTGTTTAATAATTAAGTTATTCTAATAAAAAATTTTAAATAAGAGGTTTGTTGTGTCAATGTACTAAATTCACTTTTCAATAAAGAAATTATCATATTTTGATATGACATCATCTTTATAGTCCAACAATGATGGAAGCAATAAAGAAATTATCAAATTTTGATACATCGCCTTTATAGTCCAAGAATGATGGAAGGACTAGGGTTTAGGATATTATGAATGGGGCCAAAGCTCTCCAAGCAGGGTTAATGGGCCTAATGCTTAAGAACATGTGTTTCCTCCTAGGAGGTCACAAGTTCAAATCCGGAGGGGGTAGGGTATGTACACCTTTGTAGACTTTAGCAAGGGGGTCCCTTGTCCCACAAACAAGGGGGTCTCACACACCAATTTAGGGTCTGGCTTGGTCGTGCCCTTAAAATTAGATTATTATTATTATTATAATATAAAAATGTATGTGGTGAGTCCACATCGACAATGAAACCCCCTAGTACCTAGAAGTCATTTAGAGACAAAGATGCACAGTCTATACATCTAAGATAACTAATTGAATTTGTGTTTGGTTAAACGATGGGATGAAGTTCCAACTCTACATATTTCCCCTTCTTAACTTAAGATCAAGTTTGGAGTTTCATGGATTAGCCCTTGTGGGGAAATTCACTATATTACAATCGTTACCTGGAACCTTTGAAGAACAAATCTAACACACTTAGGGATTGCTTCCCAAAGAATTGGCATCTTGCACACCTTGCAAAAGAGAGTTTGTGGTGATCTTTTCTATAAAATAAAACAAAGACCAAATCTTTGAGGGAGGGCCATGGTTTGTGAGAATGATGCTTCTAGTATCAAAATTGTTGGTCTATAAATTTTTATCCCTTAGAAAAAATTTGCACTATGATTCGAGTCAAAGCATTTTCCTCTAGTATCTAAATTGTAGGTCTTTAAACTTTGATCCCTTGGAAAAATTCCATGATGTGGTCATAGTTTAGGTTCACCTTCTAGTCCTACTTTACACCTCTAGGACAAAGCAGTTGATCCAAACTCATGCACCTAACGGAAATTGTTCATCCAAGACAACAATTGCATTGACTTTCTCTTGGATATGCAATCAACCAATTATGGCAAGATAGAACAAAATTAATCATTAACATATCATTCTCCACTTGCCATTACTATTTGGGAAAAATATCAATTTTCAATTCACATTTAATTAAAAATTATGTACAATAATGATATGTACAACATGAAGATTTACAACCCCAACTAAGACCAAAGGGACCACTTTTCCAAATAATACAAGCATGGGGACTTGCTTGGGCATCAAATTAATCTAAGCAAATCAAAGAAATGTATATATAAGTTGGGATGTAATAGAGCTATGTGGGTTAGCTCGAGTGTTGAGTACTAAGAATTACAACAGGAGGTTGCCAGGTCAAGTCCCCAAGCTAATTGCCTCTAGAATATTGTGGGCCTCACTCGATGTCCCCATCAAGTTAGGTTGTCAAAATTGCAACAAATCAATTTATCTCGGGTATCATCCTTGAAATGAAGGAAAGTGCTAGAAGGGTTTCCCAGTATGTTCATTTCATTGTAATGTTTTCTTAGAAAAATGATGTAATAGATAAGTATTAGTAGTTAATTGAGATTGTGACAGATAAGTGGTGATATCAATTATGTTATTGAAAGGCACTATAATGGTAAGGGTTTGATAAAAAAACTAGCAAGTCAAAATTGAGATAAATTCATCATCAACTAGAGTGGGTTATTTTTCTCATCTTGGGGTTTTTCCCACTACGATTTCTAGTGTTAATTGATTTGGATGTGTTCATGTACATCTATATAATTGATGGTCAACGTAATGATATGGGACTTATGATGTTTTTTATGTATGAATGGAATGTGTTATGTGTATGTTATATTTAATTCATGGTGGTTTCAAGATTGTGACTATATTTATAGCCCACAAATCCCTTGAAAATATTTCATGTTATGGTCCAAGCCCAGTTTCATCTTCCATTCCTAACTTTACACCTCCAAGACAAATTAGTTGATCCAAACCCATGCACCTAGAGGAAATTATGCATTGATGACAACATTTGTCACATGACTCTCTTGCATACACAATCAACTAGTTGTGACAAGATAACTATTAAGAAAACATATAAAACAGAATGCATTGTTATCACAACACTCATGGATAGGAATATTTGGGAAAAATATCACTTTTAAATTCTAATTAAATAAAGAATTGTGTACAATGATGATACGAACAACATGAATATTTACAACACACAATTATCTAACTATGACTCACACCATTAAATTTCATCCAGTTGGATGCCTAGGGCCATCTCATAAATGGTCTCGATAATGGTAGTTTCAAGTCCTAAACCTCTAGCATATTTTATAGGGCCTTCCCATGTGTTTTTTGTGATTCTTACTCATAAATAACAACATTCACACTCAATTGTAAATTATCTTTCCAACTAAAGAAGACCTAAAATGAAGCAAAAAAAAAAATTGTCCCAACAAGGCTCCATTTTTTCACACAACTCAATGGTATCTAGCACAACATGCACACTCACCACTAACTTCATGTTAGAATTAGGGTCCTTGCACCTTATGGTTTTTATCTCTTAGGATTTTTACATTATTATAAATGTAGTTTTAGCATCTCTTCATGGGTTTTTGCAACTAAGCATACTTTACACAGCTCTTCTAAGAGATAACTACATCTATTATAGCCATTATACTTGTATGGTGTTTTTAAACATTATTTTGTTGATAAAAAATGGTTTTGATTGTATCTATGTGTTACTTTTCTATGTTGATACTATCTTTCATTTCATTCTCAACATAATCTAGATCAATTGTATCATAGATGCTCTCTACTATTTTTTTACACATTGTAATAACCTAGTTTTGACTCTTGAAATGTATTAGAACATATTATGTATAATTTATAAATTTATGGTTATAATGGCAATTATCTATCCATGAGAGCTTAAATAAATGACCTTGCAATGTAAATGGTGTAAATATGTCTTCTATGGATTCCTAGTGTAGAGCTCAAGGCCAACGCCTAGCTAAAGAATTCCTATATATGTTGTAAATATGATTTATATTGGACTAGTTGGTAGAGTTATCATGGTGCATCACTAAACTATGAAAAAATGCAATGTGGAATATATCTATAATATCTAGTGGTCCAAATTGGTTGCAAAGAGAACATGGGGGCTACGAGTCCATAAGAGGGGAAGATGAAAGTAGGGGCCATGGAAAAGTAATCCTCTATTACCAAGTACCATATTTTTCATCATGAACCTTAAATTAAGCATGAAGAAATTGATGATCGAATTCTACCTCATACAATTATGGAGAATGGGAAAAGTATAATCATTTTGGGAAACAAGAGAGTTATTCCTTTCATTCCCCTACCTTAGAATGGGAATTCATTAAAACTACCTATTTTCTCCATCAAGCTCTCCACTTCCATGTTACGTTGTCTTTTTTTTCCATGTAACCACACACTGAAAACCCATGGAGACTTCATCATCATCAATGGGTGGTAACCAAGTTAACCCATCGACATAGACTATAGTACACCTCGCCTATCATGGACATTGAGTATTAACATTTTAGATATAGTTGGCCGAAGGACTTGACCCCAAAACCTATTATTTCAATTCACAACATTGAACCACTTGAGTTAACCCACCATGCTTACCATGTTAAATTCTCTATAGTTACTCAATGTACCAAATCTAAAAATGACCAAAACTGACACTATGATGAGTTTTGTTAATTGAGTCTAGCTCGAGTGGTTGTGGGAAGGAGTGTTATCCTCCCCACCCATGTTATATTCATGTAAGTGACATGTTAAGCTCATAATAAGTATATTGTTGTAATAGTTTCGAGCCTTGTTGTTGACTTGGCCCCGTGCCTTGAAGAATCTAGGGTTTTACATGGTAACATCCTCAAAATGAGGGAAAATGCTCAAGGGTTTTCCCCAAGATCATTTTATTGGAAAAAAAACACTACGACAAGAAATTTGTAGACCTTGGAAGAGAGATAGAATGTTACAATGAGCATAAAGGTTGGGAATCTTGGGAAACCATTTCCCTCCCTTGATAATGTTTCTCATTATTTGTGTTTGAGACCCATGATATTACTCTAGCAAGTTATTCCTAAAAGGAAATCAATAGGTTGTTTTCTTGGCCCCAATGGCCTCATAACTTGACTTGGGGGTGGCATATGAAATAAATGCCTATGTTTGGATATTGAATCACTTGTATGTAAACAATTTATTGGACCATCTTTTCTAAAATATAAGTGTTTCAATCTTTGTTTTCCATTTATGCAATTCAATACTATATTGTCTATGTTGTGGAGATGAATTTGTCCATGTTGTGTATATGTGCGAATTTGTTTAAAATTAAAGGGGCGTGTTTTTTTCATGATTGTAGCTAGCATATAAATTATTTTGTTGCATTGTTAATTTTACACTCATGAATGCAATTGTAGTATATTGGGCTTTCCTTAGAAATTGAAGGTGGACTAGGCTAGTAAATGGATCAAAATTTTAATGGGTTCAAGTGGTGTGTCCATTTTTGGTCCAAAAAGCATGGATGGGTTTTCCACAAGCTATTCCCCATAAGGTTAGAGTATAACAAGTTGGGATTTTAATGGTAACCATGCATAGTGAACATCTGCCTTGCTAACCCAAGTAGGCTCACATGGAAAACAAAAAGAAAGATTATAGACCAAGAGATCTTATCAAGTTATTGCTCCATAATCCTTAGTGCGATAGAAGAATAAGATGATGGATTAGTTCACACATGCTCCTATCAATGACAAAGGCACCTTCAACAAGTAATGATTTGGAGGAATGACACCTTTCAAGATACATGTTTATTTTAATATCCCTGTGTTTGAAGGAAAGATAAACATAAAAACTTTGGTGATATGGTTATATTAGCTAGAGGGGTATTTATTTGTTCACAACTTTTCCTACAATGAAAAGGTTACCTTTCTACTCCGCGCACTCGTATGATCTTCCGTCAATAGTTATGTTGTGCGCTACCTTCGTATGCAGTCGATTCTCTATCACTATGTTGCATACATTACTTGACTTCTCATTCCTCTCAAATCACACTTTTGTTGATGTCTTTCTTTGTGTGCTTGTTGATACTGCAGTCTGTGTCACTGATTATCTTATCGTTCTGCTCTGCGTGACTACAATGACCAACTGATATTTGTGCTTTCAATTGATAGTTTGTTGTTCTTAAATAATGCACTAATAGCATATGGAACTGCACACTTACTGATGGGTCCGTTTTGTATAAGTGCCACAGTCTTTTAGACAATCTGCGACAACATGTGCATCAAAAGATTCATCTGTTCGGTTTAACGCACTTGTCTCAGATCATCTACATCATGATGCACACGCTGGATCTTGTTGTTTTTATGTCATCATGCATCATATGGTCTTCTCAACTTCACACACTTTCACTTCTACTCATATGCATCATCTAGACATCTGTGCAACATCTGATATACTTTGCTTCTGTCTCTACACTCCTATCTTTCAACATCTGTGACTATCTGTGTGTTGACTGTAATGTTGTCCTTTCAAAACATCATGCACCTGCACATACTTCAATATTTCTTCCTTTCAGTACTTGTGCATTAGTCACAGATCTATGGCATCATTCTGCGCACCATCAAAACTTCATTCTGTTGCATGTGCACATTCGGCTCTTTGCTAGATCATTCTGTTCGATGCCCTGAAAATCAAACTGAAACAAACACTTGAAGCTCACCATCAAGCTTACTACAAATCTCCAACTTGCACCTCTATTTATACAAGTCCTGGATGGATTGTATGTCCACAAGTCAGTCGCGGCATCCCTTCTTCCAAACTTCACGGATTGTGCATTTGCCACATGTCATCTTCTGTGCTATTGATGTGTCATCCTTTGTGTGTCTTGTGCCTTCATGGTACACAAATTAGTGGGACTTTACACCTGGGTGGTGTACTCTTGTGCTCTTGATGTACCATTGTTTGAGATATGTGCGCATCCTTGTTTTTCAACTTGGTGTATCTTCAACCTTTGATGTACCATCCCTTATGGGTAATGCACCCTTGATGTGTTGCTGCTTTGTGGAATCTGCGCATACTCCAACTTCTACTTGGTGGAACTTTGACCTTTGCCTTGTCATCACTTGTGTGACTTCCACACCTGCTATACTATTGGTTGTGGAATTTGCTCATAGACTTACTTCAACCGCTGTACCCTTCTAGGAACTTGTGCACGTTCTACTAACTGAAAGCATCTACTAATTGGATAGATTTGCGTGCTTTCAGGACTGTTCGACCATAGGCTGTTTCTTACTGCTTGCACACTTCCAACCTTTTATCAAGCAATGCTTGTACATACCAGAGACTTCTTTCAACATGCTTGTACACTTGTGTTATTTGCTTAACCAACTCCTTGGATTCTTATGCACAGGTACCTTTTTCCAACCAGTCTTTTGACTATTATCATAGAGGTGTATGACATGGTGGACTTGTCTTCTGCACAGGTACAACATGTAGTGGGATACATTACTTGTGTTCTTCTTTGAACTGAATCTACATGATGTATCCTTAGACACACACCTTTAGACTGAATGCACCTTCTAGATATACGTATTCACACTGGAATCCATGTCCTTCCCCATCTTGCATATATGCTTATGGCACTCATGTTCTTATTCATCTTGTGCATATACTTCTTCAAAGTGGCTTCCATATACTTCTTCACACTTCTGTAGGATTGTTCATATCCACTTTGACATCAATTGATATCAATGGCTCAGACTGAATCAATTGACATCCTCTTTGACATTAGTTGACATCAATGACAACCAATTCTCAACAATTTTTACATCACATAATTGACAATATAGCATCAAGATAAATATTTTTCTAAAATTTAAATTGGTAATTAAAGGATATTATAATATGTCATAACTTTATAATTGCTATATTATTTGTTGCAATATTTTGTTTACCTAATATTGATTTCTCATATTTGGTCATAATAGTATGTTTATCTAATTTGAAAGGACATTATACTTTTTTATAATTTTTTGATTGCAATATAAATTTTTCAGTATTTGTCAATTGGATTAGCTCATGTGGTTGTGGGATGGAGTATTATCCTTTCCACCTAGGTTCTATTCTCGTAAGTGACATGTTGAGCTCATAATGAGTATATTGTTGTAACGGATTTGTGCCTTGTTGTTGACTAGCCTTGTGCCCTGAATATTCTAGGGTTTACCCTAGGTACCATCCTTGAAATAAGGGGAAGTGCCCAAGAATTTTCGCTGAGATAATTACCTAAAAATATATTATTAAGCTTATCTAATATTAATTTTGTTGTTGAGGGGTCAACAACTCTAATGGTGAGGTGGTAAGTTTCACACTCTCCCCACCCAGGTTCAAATCCTAAATGGGACATTGGCCTATTGTGCCAAGGCTAGAAGGGTAGGCACCCCCCGCAAGTGGGACTCCCGTATGGGTGTGTCTCCAGGATGTCTTGACCCTTGTTAAATCATGAGTTATTGGTATATCTAGCTTGCAGGTTGTTGGATATACTATTGGGTTAAAGTGACAACCACTATATTTGAACTTAGGCATCATCCATGTAATTCCAACGAGTTACCAATTCCCATGGTTAAAAAAGTTTTTATTTATTTATTGTAATATTATGTTTATCTAATTTATAATAATCTTATAATTTGTCGTAACTTTTTTTAATTATAGTGTAATTTATCATAGTATCATGTTTATCTAATATTAATTTGTTATATTTTATCGCAGTATTATGTTTATCTAACACTATTATGTTGTTGTAATTTTTTCATAACATTGTTATCATTAATGTGAAAGTATTAAACATTATAAAATGATATAATAATATTACTTGACAATTAATTTAGTTAGCCATAACCATTCAATCCATAAACATCAATCAAACAAATGATAAATGTAACCAATTATCATTCATCGAAGCACAACATAAAAACTCAATCAATCTAGGTTAGCATAACATATTAGAAATATAAGTGTAACCATGCAATACTATACTATATAAATCTAAACACCTGACCTTTTTCACATAAAAATATAACTTACTATTAGATTAACTTACTATTAATCTAAACACCTGAACTTAACATAACATACGAGTCATCATTTTATATTATTGGCAATAACTCACACCATGGAAAAAAGCAGACATAAGATTTATTTTGACAAATATTATTAAATTAGAAAGAAGAATATGCATGCCACATCTAGGTTAGGGGTATGGGAAAAATAGATAAAGAAAATAAATTTATTTATTTGTTACATTCCACAATTCTATGTAGTGCTATAATTTACTAACACATTTGATTTCTTTTTTCTTATCCATAGATTGAAATGTTTTAGGATTTCTTTCCCCCTTGTCTTTACAAAAATGTATTCTATATGGGTGAAAAAAGGTATGAAGCTTATCTATAATGATGATGCTTACATAGAATCAATTCAGAATTGAACCTTTATGGTTTAGCTTTTGTAGAAGTAGTTATTTCTTGAATTTGAGTATTTTTTGAGGGGTCTAATTGTTACCTTACGGTGATAAAGGATGATTATCCACGTATATCTTTGGGAGGGAAAATAAAACCATATGTTGACATTGAATAAGATATAGGAGTACCTCCTCTTCATTGCGAGATAAATTGTTTTACGTATAATTACATTTTGAGTGTTTTTTTAAGGATGCAACCATTTGTTTTTATGGTCTAAGTTATGTAACAAACATTCATATTCTTTTAACCATCAAAATGTACAAGATAACTTCAAAAGATGAAGTCATTTATATTGGGATCAAAATGTAAAGATAACTTCAAAAGATAAAGTCATTTATATTAGGGATGAGGATGATGAACATAATATAGTATTTCCAATAATATTATTCATTAATTTTGATAAAAAAAATTATAATAATTAAATCTAACAAAATAATTATGTTGGTAGGTGAAACTAAATTACGACAAATATGAATCGTTGAAAGCCAGCTCACGCGCCTGTGCCAGCTTATTCTACATTTTTGGGTAGTAGTTACTAATGTAATTGTAGAAGTAAATGATCAGAGGTTTTATGATGAAACCATCCTCCCACCAACAGCAATGGAAGGCTCTAGATGCCTTGTATTCAGTGAAAGCTCCATTCAAAGATTGATTATAATTTTCTTGCTTGAGTTAGTTGTTTTTGTACAGAGTGTTGAAGTGAATAAAACATAGAGTTTATCCCCAAATTTTGGTTTTTGTGTGTGTGTTTATTCTTTACAATTTTGATGCATGCATGCTTGTTCTCAGAGGTTCTGTGCATTGTTAACTGAAATGTTGTTTTAGTCTTGAGATATGCTATGTATTGATTGACAAGTTTTACGTTGCGAAGACATCACAACCCAGTAGCGCAAAGATAGCAAAGGGATGGAAGTTTTCTGAAGAAATCCATCAACTTTTATAAGATCCTTGTGACAAGGGTCTTCACGATACAGGGGACCATCTATGAAGCTCTGTTCCTAACAACTGGTATCAGAGTTGGGTTATGAGCTATCCCTTGCTGCACAAGAAGTCCATAGCCCGTTGAGAGGCTATCTAGGTGTGCGTTCATCTGCTTCAAGTCTATGAGAGTTTGTGGAGGCCACGATTTGGAAATGGGAACCCCCAGTAATGGTGATACACAATAAATATTTTTTCTATTTGTGTGAGCTGGTCTATACATCACCTACATGAGTTGGGTCTCATAATTTTGTTTTTTGGGGGGACAGTAATTTAAGGCAGAATGGAGACATTAGCCATGAGTAACATGGAGAAACTAAATGGGGCTAATTTTTCCCTATGAAGAGCACAAATGGAAGACATACTAATTTTAAAAGATCAATATTTGTCGATTAAGAGAGAAGCAAGTAAACCCTCAACGATGATAGATGAAGAATGGAACAAGCTTGACAAAAATCCATTGCTACAATCAACCAATACCTAGAAAATAATGTCTACTTCAATGTGGCTGGAGAGAAGACAACAAAAGCTCTGTGGAAGAAATTACATGACTTGTATGAGACAAACACATCATCAAACAAATTGTTTATGACGAAGAAGTTGTATAACCTCAATATGAAGGAGGGTGATTCTTTTGCAGAGCATTTAAATGAATTTAATATAATTACTAGTCAGCTTCCCTCTATTAAAATTATCTTGGATGATGAAATCAGATCCATCCTACTCTCGTGCTCCATGCTAGACAACTGGGAGAATCTCATAGTAGCGATGAGAACTTCAACACCTATTGGGACCCTAAAGTTTGATGATGTCAACATCATTTTAATGAATGAGGAGATATGACGAAAATTAGTTACAAAAAACTAGGGAGGAGAAGCTCTAATCGTAGTTGATCATGGAAGGAAAATTGATCAAAATAGATGGGGGCGTTCAAATTCAAGGGGCAAATCATAATCAAGAAGAGGCATACTTACTTGATTTCATTTTGGAAAACTAGGACACATGAAAAGAGAGTGTCGAATCTAGAAGAGAGAACAAAAGGAGTGGAAATCAACTGGCACAAATCCAAAATCAACCAACACAAATGAAGGTGAGACCATTGTTGTAGCTTTAGATGGTGATGTTTTATTTACTATTTCAATGGAAGATGCATGCGTATGTACTTCTATCAGTTGTATTGATTGGATTCTTGACTCGGAGGCATCTCAGCATGTAACCCCATGCAAAAACAATTTTGTTTCATATGAAGCTGGTGATTATGGTAGAGTACATTTGGGAAACAATAATTTTGTAACATTGTTGGAGTGGGAGATGTCTAAATCCAAACAAAGGATGGGCAGGATATCTTGTTGAAACAAGTTAGACATGTTCTAGAGATGCACATGAGCATGATCTCTATGGGACAATTGGATGATGAAAGCTGCTCCACAATTTTTGGAAGAGTGGCTGGAAAATTAACAAAGGGGCGTTGATCATAGCTAGAGGACCTAAAATAGGAACATGGTATACATTAAGAGAAACTATGTGAAAATTAGATGTGGCTATTGTTGCAAAAGAAGGAACCTCACCAGATTTATGGCATAAGCACCTAGGCCACATGAGTGAAAAGGGCCTAAAAATACTTGTTGGTAAAAGTGTGCTTCTAGGTTTGAAATCCTATGAACTTAACCTTTGTAAGCACTCTATATATGTTAGGCAACAAAGAGTTTCATTCATGAGAGGTGGCCATGAAAGAAAAAAAAAACTATTAGAATTGGTTCACTCTGACGTGTTTGGGACAGTCAATGTTAAGTCTCTAGGAGGAGCCTCATATTTTCTAACATTCATAGATGATGCATCTAGGAAGGCTTGGGCCTATAATATGAAAGGAAAGAATTAGGTATTTAACATATTTCAAAAAATTCATGTTGGTGTTGAAAGAGAGACTAACAAAATGCTCAAGTGCTAGAGGACAAATAACGATGGAGAATATTGCTCCAAAGCATTCAAGGACTATTGCAAGAGGTTTGGCATAAAGCATGAGAAGACTATACCTGGAACTCCTAAAAAAAATGGTACTACAAAAAGGATGAATCCCACTATCATGGAGAAGGTGAAGAGCATGTTGTCAAATTCCAGGTTGGAAAAGCATTTTTGGACATAAGTAGTGAGGACAACATGTTACCTCATCAATCGATCACCTACTACAGCCTTGAATGGTGGCATTCCTGAAGAAGTTTGGACTGGTAAGAGGGTAAACTATTCTCACCTAATTTGTTTTGGATGTGAAGTATTTGTACACATTCCCAAAGAGTACAGAACTAAGTTTAGATAATAAATCCATGAAATGCATTTTTCTCATATATGCAAATGGTGAGTTTGGTTACTGTCTATGGGATCCAGTTAAACACAAAATTATTAGAAGCATGGATGTTATATTTAATAAGTTAGATATATTTAAGAGGCCTACAGGTGATATGGAGGTCAAGAAAATTGCTGACATATTTTTGGAACAACAAGAAAACATGCGACTATTGCAAGAAAATAATGGACAACAGGAAAAACATACTGGACAACAAGCAAAAAATGATGGACAACCAGTTGAAAGTGATAGAATGCAAGAAGAAGAAACCTTGCAATAACCATCACAAGAGGTCCAACCAGAAAAAATACCACCATAGTTGGTTCATAGGTCCACTAGGCCTCATAAGCCATCACAAAGGTATCCACCCTCAAATTATATTTTGTTTCAAGAGGCTTGTGATGACGAGCATGGTAAAAATTGGAAGAAAGCTATGCAACAAGAAATGGACTCCTTGTTCGGAAAAAAAAAACATGGGAGTTAGTAAAGCTTCTAAAAGGAAGAAAGTCTTGACAAAACAAATGGGTGCTTTAGCATGAGGGTGAAGGGAGGAACGAAAGGTACAAGGCAAGGTTGGTGGTAAAGGGATTTTCCCAAAAAGAAGGTATTGAATTTACTGATTTTTTTTCACTTATTGTTAAAATTCCATCCATTAGAGTTATTCTTGGTCTTGTTGCTACTCTAGACTTGGAGTGTGAACAATTAGATGTAAAAACAACCTTCCTTCATGGATAATTGGAGGGGGATATTTGCATGGATCAGCCGAAGGATTCAAAATAAAAGGTAAATAAAACTTGGTTTGTAGGTTGAAGAAGAGCCTCTATGGGATGAAACAAGCACCTCACCAATGGTATAGGAAATTTGATTCATTTACATTGGAGCATGGTTTTATAAGGCTAGAGGCTGACCATTCTGTTTACATCAAAAGGTATGATCGTGAAAAGTACATTATATTATTTTTATATTGGATGACATGCTAATTGTTGAAAATGATAATAACATGATTAACAGGTTGAAGAAGGATTTGAGAAACCAATTTGCAATGAAGGATTTGGGCCCAATAGAAAAAATATTGGGCATGAGGATCATACGTGACAGAAGGAACAAAAAGTTGTGGATGTTACAAGAAAAGTATATTATGAAGGTACTTAATAGGTTCAACATGAAGGATGCTAAGCCAGTTGGAACACCTCTTTCAGCCCACTTCAAACTGAGTGTTGATTTGTGCCCTTGTAATAACAAAGAGAAGGAAGAAATGGATCAAATTACCTATGCTTCAATAGTTGGCAGCTTAACGTATGCCATGGTATATACACAACTAGTCATTGCACATTCAGTGGGAGTAGTGAGCAGATTCCTTGCTAATCCCGGCAAACAACATTGGCAAGTTGTAAAGTGGATCTTAAGGTATCTCAAGGGTACTAGTCATTACTATTTATGTTTAGGTAATAATGACATTGTGTTTGAAGGCTTTATAGATGTAGATATGGATGGATATGTGGACACTAGAAAGTCCACCTCCGGTTATTTGTATACATTTGCAGGTGCAACAGTGTCTTGGGTATCTAGGCTACAAAAAGTAGTAGCTCTCTCCACAAATGAGGCATAATACATAGCTACAATAGAGGCTTTCAAATAGATGTCGTGGATGCAACGACTCCTAGGAGAGATGGGAATAAAAAAAGACAAGCATGTGTTTCATTGTGACAGCCAAAGCGTCATTCACTTGGAGAAAACCCAACATTTCACTCAAGGACCAAGCACATTGATTTGAAGTACCAATGGATTTGACAAGTATTGGAAGAAGGTAATTTAAATTTAGAAAAGATTCATACTATTGAGAATCCTATTGATATGCTTGCTAAAAAAATTCCAAGTGACAAGCAAGAACTTTGTAGAAGATTGGTAGGCTTCGGGGTAACTTGATGCACATTTTTTGGATGAACATCAAACCAGAGATTTTTCTCCACTTGGTTTGAAGTGGGAGAATGTTGGTAGGTGAAACCAAATTATGACAAACATGAATCGTTGAAATACAACTCCCGTGCCAGCTCTTTCTACATTTTCGGTTGGTAG